>CAFUXE010000853.1:509755-540626 GCA_903364295.1 Serranus cabrilla | reverse complement strand
GTCTCAGCCAGCTAAGTTGAGGCAGGCCTGGAGCTCCTGGTCTGCCTTCTGACATCCTCTGACAGCTGTCTGAACAGGTTTGGTTCCCTTAAACATCCCAAGGTAGGCAGGCATCCTCTGAATCATTATTAAAAAAATAAACTAACACAGGACCAGCAGCTGCACCAGCAAGTTGATGCACCTTGCACAGCTTTGTCCTCCCCAGTGAAGAGCCAGAAAGGCCTTGATCCCACTTGGCTCGGACATAAATTGCAGCTTAACAGTTAAAGCTCCAGAACATTAATATAGCTGTAAACAACCATTTGCTATGCAAATAAAGGGAAAAGTAATGGTGTCCTGAACTGGGGATGAAGTGGATCTACCTTTGTTTTTGTAGTAATCTTAATTCTATGTTCTCCTGTTGTCTGATTTGGTAGCCAGAGGTCCAGCTGTTGAAATGTTCATGTTGATTGCCAGTGGCTAGGTTAGCGCTTTGCTGCGCAGGACAGACTTTCCACGCATATAGCGTTAGATCGACCCATGATGGTTGGATGGCATTGTTACACCAGCAATATAAGCTAACCCAGTCAACTGTTATTTCTGATGTTGCTGTGTTAGCATCATTAGCATCCATTAGGGCTGTTACGATACACTCAACTGACTATTTGGAAGAAGTTGTGAACCCAATTAGTATTGTGAACTGTATCAGAGTTTTTTGACATGAGGTTGAGGAATTGTGAATGAAAAATTCCCTTGTTCCTCAGACAAATATTTACAAAATGCATCTTCTTTTGTCTATCAGATGCAATCTGTTTCTGAGGTAAAGTACACTTACTACACATCAAAAGTATGCATATTTCCCATTTTTTGTCGGGAAAAGTGAAACCGAACGTAAGATGGATTCTATAAAGTCTCCACATCTGTTCTCTGTGCAATTGTGAAGGCAAAATATTCTTGCTATGGGTGCTGCCATTTTGTAATTGTGATGTCATTAGGAGCCAGGGTTTAGCATGATGATTGACAGCTCTGATTGGTTCAGGCAGCTCCAGTCTTTGTCACTACAGTGCAAACCCTCTTTTTCTAGCGTCAAAAGACAAATTAAAACCAAACATCTCTGAAAAATGAGCTATCTATCTTTGGGAATGTGTACTTAAATTTTTCAGTTTGGCGCATATCCTATTTGCTAACATGGAGGGGCTTGGGTCAGGGGCCATCAGGCCCTCTATCTTTATTTACAGTCTATAGTTGGTAGCCACAGCCGCGTTTAGCTGCAATGCGGCTGCTGGAACTGATAATGACCACCGAACAATGCTTATGATTCCACCAGACGCACCACAGTGTGTTTCACAAGTGTCCCAGCAAAACATAGCTATACGTCAGTTAACAAACAAGATTATTTGTGCTCAATATCCAGATCTTTACCTGTATGTTTTTGTGCCTCGATACAACTAATGACTAAAGTGTTGTAGGACATTGAACAAGCAAAGTCAAAAGTAGACAGCGCCCTCTGCTATTTACTGATTTGAATTGTCACAAATGTATTGCGGATTAACGGTCTTGTGAAGTGTCTTTACACTGCAGGCAATCCCAGTCCAGACTCTGGGTGTAGTATATGCCATTTTTAGTATATTTTTAAAAATGTTCTTTCTTTGTTGACTCAAGGTATTTGACCCACGCAGCTTTGATAAAATACAGTCCCCCTAGAAATGAAAAGTTCTTATTCTCCTTCAGGGAGACACATGAAATCAGACGTTTGAAGGTCATTCATGACTTCTACATTCATAAAAATAAAGAAAAACAGATTTATAAACACAGTTCCCCAGTCAGAATGATCAAAGAAGTGTGATGCTTGCAGTTCTACTTTTAATCCTGCTGTGTTACGGCTTCAGTTAATTTGCTGCTGGCCCTGGAGGTGATCTAATCTACAGCGGAGTTGCCCGTAGCAGCTGATGTTAGAGTGAAAACATCAGGTGTGCTTCCTGCTCCGTGTCGGAGCTCAGCACCTCCCCCTGTAGTGTTTACACACCAGGTAGAGGACATGGACGGGAGCATTTGACATCAATTGTGTGTGATGTCGCGGTGCCTTGAGTGTTAAACAGCCTCTGTGCACTATAAGCTCTCATTTGGGATTGCAGGGAGGGTCCCGCTGGAGGGGGAGGGACAGCTCTAAACAGAGGTAAGGAGCTGCTGTGGTTGCTAGGCATCCACGCTGAGGAAAGCATATCTGTTTTGGGCCCTGCTCCTCCTCTCTCCATTTTTTTCCCCCACAACAGAGTGCAGCACCACTGTCAGCCACAGAGGGCAGCCATACTGCACACGCTGATCTGCTCTCCTCCACATCTCCCTATAGTGGGAAAAAAAAGCCAGGATGGCCCAAATAATCCCCTTTAATACCCCTCTGCACTTGATTTCCTGATCTGTGATTGGATGGTAATGGTGTAGCTGCTGTTTGTGATAGCTGATTGGTCTGGCCCACCACTCAGTGAGTGAGGGTTTGTCAGGGCTCAGCCTCGGGGTAGCCTGTGTGGCATAATGACCCATGACGAGGCGAGCCAGAGTCCCTGCATCAGCTTGCAAACGAAACCAAAAAAAAAGTAGCCGAGAAACACTGCAACAAAACTGGGAGCAAAGACCAAAGGGGACGCCAGAGAACCTCACATGACCTTGCCAGCTTCAATCATGGCTGATCATCTGTGGCGGTTAGGTGGGAAGGCGGTACGACGGAGCACGTGGCTGCAAGGCTTTATTGACAGGATTGTCTGTGACTGCTGAGAATAGGACACAGAATGACCAATTCTGATTAAGGAAGACGAAAGACATCCTGGAGAGGGAGCGCTGCTCAGTACTGCTGCGCACTGCACTGCCTCTGCACCCCTGCGTGCCTGTGTCTGTGTGACTAAGCGTGTGTGTGTGTGTGTGTGTGTGTGTGAGAAAGTGAGAGAGAGGGAGAGAGAGAGGTAGAGAAAGGGGGCGTGTTGGTGTGTGTGTGCTCTGCTGCACAGCCACGGTAGTGTGAGCTGAGTGATGCTCGCTGGCTGTCTCTCTCCCTCTCTCTCTCTCTCTCCCTCTCCCCGCGCTGCCTGGCTGTGCCTCTTTCTGCCGAGCATTGATGAACCATTTTATGCTACAGAGCTGCCATAGCCATCGTCCCGGTTTCCGCTGCTTTTCCATCCTTCCAACACAGAAGGAAACAGCTGCCACTGCATCGGTCCTTTAACGGCTGCTGCTAAGGTACTGTACCATCTACTGTCTGCTGTCAAGCCGTGTGTGTTTTTCTCAGCGAAGGATTGTTGTGCTGCCTCTGCTGCAGGATCCCTGAGCTGCTGCTGAGGCTGCTGCTGCTGGAGGGATAAGGATCATCATAACATGTCTTAGTGTCTCAGGCTCTTAGCGGCTACATACATTGAAATGCATTCTTCCGTACACATGTAGCCCACCTTACCTAAGCATTTCTCACGAGATGGATAAACCTGTTTCGAGCTGCTGTGCACAGGATATCCAGCACTGAGAGGAGCCAGAGGACATTGCACATCATTTGCATGCAGTGAGGATTCACTGTCATATTGTTATATTGAGTTTGTCGTCCTAACTGAAAACACAGTGCAATGTGTTTAAAAGAATACTTCAGTCGGCATAGCGAGAGCAGTGTGTCTATTATCAGTGCGTGATAATAATGTGATTTTTTGGGATTGACGTTGGTTCCGGTTGTCACTGCCATGCCTGTCAGATGGCGCTTTCTGTAGAGTCTATATGCAGAGGTGATATGTTAGTTTTAAGTTGAGAAAAATCACAAGGGTCGATGAAGTCAATGAGTTGGGGATATGAATGTTTATTTGCAGACAGAAGGCATACAGATCAATTTGCTTGCACGGATTTGTCAAACGTTTGTGCAGATTATCCATCAGTGTCATATAGCACTGTAGATTGTTATCAATGCACGGCTGCTAACACAACAGCTGACACTGTACGGTTGTTTTTTCCCCACATAACAAAGAGGTGTCCTTGAGTGTGTGTCTGTGTGTATGATAAATTGAAGCTCTGGGTCGTAGAGTGCATTAATAGATATGTTAAGGATGTAAATGTTTCTGTATGTTGTGTCATCAGCTACAGAGCTCAGTTTGCACTGAGATCCTATAGGTGGCAGTCATGAGAGAAGAGGCTGACAGTGGGAATAAACAGAGAGGGCTGAACTGTGATTTTCACTGTGTGAAAATATTTTGTCTGTGTGTGTGTGCACAGGTACGGATGTTTCCGCTGCCTCCCAAGGTCAGTCATTTGAAGAGCTTCCATAATTAGGGCTGTCAGTCTCAGATAGGAGAGTACTCACAAACTCCCATTCATACTGTAGCTCCCCCTGTCCACCTTGACGAGCAGGCACGGCCATTCATCATTTCACTGGTTATCCCTGAGCTGCCAGCAAGTGACTTTTATCTTCACTATGCACAGGAGACGGGTTTTCATATTTCTAACCTAAATTTGTTTTCTCTCCAAGGAGTTGGGGAGGGGAGGCAGGGGAGTGGTGTGAGTGGTGGGGGAGTTCAAGGAGGGAGGAAGTGTACTGTTCAGATTTTTTTTTTAATCCAGCAGCCCTGGGTCAAATGATATTTGCATAAAATTCTCAATGTTTATTTCCTCCCACCAAATGGGTGCGGTTTACCACATTGGGAGTTCAGTTTTCAGTCACAGAAAATGATACTGAATTAAAATAAAAAGCGTCTGCTCTCACTGCCTTTACACAATGTTAAAGCCATCTGGTATTTGCCAATACGTCTGATGAAGACAACATAAGGACAGTGGGCTTATGAAGTGTGATGTTTATACAGAGTTAAAAAAAATCTTATATATAGACATTTTTTTTTAGCCTTCAAGTACAAAGTATTTTTCATATGGATGCATGATACATATCGGGTCAGTTATTTGCTTTCATAAACTTAGTGTAGCTGTCTCCAAACGCTTTTCCATTTTTATATTTAGCATAGTAGTCAAAGCCAAAGCACATTTGCATGCATCTAAATATGTTTATGTCCATTGGGAATTCAATATTCACTCTCCTTTTTGCTCTATTTTGGTCTCCACCTGTACATGTTAATCTGCCATCGGTAGAGTTGTTAATGTAGAAAATGCTCCTTTGGATCCTGTAGGAGTGTAGAAAAACATGATTTATGTGGTCGAATGGTTTGGAAGACTTACTGCAGTGCTGATATATCTCTGAAGCCGGCTTAAATAAATGCGCTGCATGTTCGGAAGAAATAGCAATGATGGGGACAAGTAATTTGCAAATTCCCTTTGAAGCTGGTCTGTTTGTATAAAGATGGTTTACACTTTAAAGTCAGGGTGCTGCATGTGTTGTCAGCCTTTGTAACCTCAGGTGGAGATGCAATTAACAGCCTTTTTGGCAGTGTAGATGTGTACACAGCTAGAAGTTGGCAACAAAGTGGGAATTGGGGACAAAAATATATTAGAAGTCACAATACAATTCCTCTTGAGTATGTGTTTGGGTTGCCCAGCTGAAATCCCATAAGAATGCATCAGCGTCTCCTATTATGTGTGGTGTGTATATTGTGTTGTATAGCATTGTCTCCCGTGCTGGTGTTGGAGAGACAGAGGAAAAAGGACTGCCGAGGTGCTGAACATGGCTGCTCAGAGGAGGATGTAGCAGTGTGAGCGGAGCATGGCTCAGCATGGTCCTGAGTGACTGAGGCTAGGCTGTAGTAACAGCTGGAACGCTGCTGCTGCTGGCGCCTGGATGTGGCCTGGATAAAGCACGTGACCCCGCCACAGTGTGAGGCATTAGTGATATGAACAGCAGGGTCCACGGCCGCTGTTACATAACACCATCTTCACTGGGAAATCTCTGTAAAGATGGCTCCGGGAGCCTCAGAGTGACAGCAGAGTGAAAGTGCATTATCATTGTCAGAATCCGCATCACTCGCTCCGATTGTTGGACTTGTCCGGTGCATGACAGAGCGAGCATGTGTCTCCTGTGTGTGTCCGCAGGGTATTTTCATGTGAGGTCAGACTTATGTAGATGTTTTGTGCTATATAAGCCCCTAGATTAGATCCGCTCTACACACATGCTCAGTGTGTCTACATACGCGCATCTACTTGCATGTGATTTGCACATGAGCATAACAGTTTGTTCACATAAATGCACAGAAAAATGCACATCATCACATATGTGCATGTGTATGTTCACAGCACATGTTTGTGTTACGCCATAGCTCCCGCAGCTATAATGTAATGTAAGTAGATATGTTGTGCCAGCTGTCGTCATGTCGGCGGTTTGCCTGACTGCTGTGGTCGGGCTCCGGCGACCGTGAGGCACTGGCTGCTGACTTCTCTGGAGGTCAAAGGAGAGTAGCCGGTAATCACCTCTGGGATCTGACTGCATTCATAATTGATTGTTCCTGGAGTTGATCAGGGCTGTCCGCTCAGTCAGATGGACAACACTGATGTGGTGTAAACAGCATAAGATTAGATGAGCCCAGAGAAGTTAGCTGTACTGGTTCATTGTTAGGGTGATGCTATTTATTTGTTTCCACTCTAGTTTACAGATGGGACTGACAGCCGTGACATTTTCACTGCAACTAGTGTTTGCATTAAAAGCTGCAGGCTCTGGTGTGGTAGTGCAAAGGTTATGCTAATCCTGTAGCTTCATCAGTGTGAAGTTGTTATGGACTGGTCATTGATGGTCTTTGTAGGAATCAGTGCAGGGAAAAAATACCCATTGTACCCAAAGCATATATATGAAGCATGTTTTTCTTTAGATCTGTGTGTGTCTCTCTGAGCTGTCTGTGTTTGCGATCAGCTCAGTGAGGTGGAGGCCTGTCTGGATCCGTTCTGAAAGGTGGACGATCCCGTCTGAGGGCGGGGGCTGGGGCTGGGGATGATTATGTGGATCTTGCCAAAATCCACAGGCAGTGATGATTATTTGTCAGGATTTGCTTTGTAATAAAAAAGCTTATCTCCACAGGTTCAATCTCGGTCTCTACCTCTGTCCGCCTTTGTGCTTACAGGTTTTGCTTCCTGCGTCTGTTTTGCCCACATTCATTTCTTCTTTGAAAAGCTTAATCGTGTTCAGTTCAGAGCCTGACCAGTATGGGATTTTTGAGGCCGATACCGATTCCACTTTAAGAGGGGAAAATTCACCAATTACCGATATGGTGGCTGATATAATGCATTTTTAAGCTGGAATGAAAATAGACCTTTTCTATGTGGATTTTGCACTGATATGACTTTGTAAAGGTATTCAGAAGGCAGCTTTTTTTTTAAAAAAAAATCAGGGTTTTCCCCAGAAAAGTTCTTAGGCCCTGTGGCAAGAGTCTCTTGACAGGCCTAGTGCAGTTCAGGGAACCGGTGTCTTTTTTAGTTGTGGGTCACAGACAGTCTGATGGCAGCATTAAGTTAGGGCCCTATAGTTTCAGATTCAGGGCCTTAACCTACATGCAGAAAAACAATCCAAGACCGCCCCAAGATTTGTTTTTGTTCATTATTTATACTAATTCAATTATCATTTCAATAATTTGTATGTTTGTTTTGATTTTAATGTTAACAATTCAGTTACATCAAATTAAAATCAGCTGTTCAAAAGTAGCATTTGGTCTCATTAAATACATATGGAATAAGCTTGGCTGGTAATACCGTCACACCTTTCAGAGATTACACCAGGGTATACAGTATGTGGCGGTATTTGTGTGTGTATGAACACTTTAGTTGATTACAGGTATATCGTCTACAAAGAAAAGATGGGTTCCAAGATCAGTTTCCCCCAAACTTTCTTTCCAAAAAGGAATGATGGTTCTTTTGATTTATTCAGCTTTCAGTTGACAGCATTTGACAGCAAGAGCCGGGTCCTGTGAAGTCTGAGCGGATGTTGGACACCATGTCCAATGTTCATGTCCTTCATAGAGACATGCTCTACTCTGTGTATTGTCCACCTCGTTGAAGGTTAATTGCACTCTCTTTGATAACATGTTATTGGCAGGCGGTGCTACAGACACACTGTGCCAATCAGTTCAAGGCACACTTGCTGTTTCTACGCCACTTTTAATGTTGAGCATGATTAATGGAATGCTAATGTGCTCCAGAGTTAATGCTTTGTGTTTATGTGTGGATGTAATTGATTCTAATGTCCCGATCAAGTGGAATTTCACAGCAGATTACGAGAAAAAAAGCTGGGCTGTGCAGTGGGCGCTGCAGCTCAATGATTTCTTCTTTTTGCAGCGATTCATCTTTGTTAACTGTATGATAGGGCCCGGTACATTGTCCTATGTTACAGGTCTCTATAGGCTTGGTAAGCCTGCTGTCCAATCCCCTGCCTCCGTGCTGGCCCATCGATGAACAGGGGCACAGGGTAATTGCATGAAGAAGCTGTAATAAGGTGGATTGAATTAGCTTTGGCCTGACTAAAATGAATTAAAGAGGGCGTCATGACATACAGACTCCCAAACTGACTCATTATACCCGCTCAACCAGATATATCATAATATACTGTGTTATCTAAGAGTAGCTGACAGTCAGGGACTACAGCCCAACATGGGTTTTTGTGGAAATGTCTGTATGCTGGGAAAAACAAACAGTGTCTAATTCTGCTTAATTAGAAATGCCTGCATGGAATATTCATCCTAGTATAAATGAAAACAGAAAGCTTTCCCTCGGCTCTGACAATTATCACAAATAATGAGCCCACACTGTTCTGAAATGTCATTCAGTCCTATGTGCACGTCTGAGCCGGCCAATCATGCACACAGTGATGAAATGTTTGTGGATGCTTCCTCTTCAAATACTGTAGTCATAAATAACTAGAAGTGAAATGATTACTGGGATAATTGATTAGTTAATCCACAGTTGAATGAATAGGCAACTATTTTGAAAAATATTAAATGTAATTACTCTCAAGAATAATATTGGACATTGCCTTTCTCTGGCTTTTTCAACCTTAACTTCAAAAATCGTGGTGGGCTTTACTCATATCATTTATTGGTTAATTGATGTTAATAACTGTCCATGAAGTCTTCTGAAGTACATCTTTTTTTTTTTTTTTTAAATACAAAACAAATGTGTGAGTTACCCATGATGCCATGGGCACTAACACTCCCCCATACCATCACAGATGCTGGCTTTTAAACTTTGTGGCGGTAACAGTCTGGATGTTCCTTTTCCTCTTTAGCCCGGAGCACACGACATCCATGATTTTCAAAAACACTTTGAAATGTGGACTCGTCAGAGTCTCAGATGAGCAAGGGCCCAGAGAAGTTAGCCGGCTTTCTCTTTGTATGGTAGAACTGTGTTTAACAGTTTTCTGAAATGTTCCCGAGCCCTTTTTTAATGCAGTGCTGCTGAATTGTGAATTTAGATGATGAAATCCATAGATTCCTTTTAACTGTGCAGAGAAAAGGTTCATAACTTGTTGGGTTGTTTGTCCATGCAGTTTTTCACAAAGTGGTGAACGCGCTATCCTTGTTTGCCTTTCGTGGGAGCCCCCTCCATACCCAATCATGATACTACCATCAGTTACCAGTTAACCTGTTTACCTGTGGAATGTTCCAAGAAGGTGTTTTTCGAGCATTCCACAGCATTCCCAGTCTTTTGTAGTTTTTTTTATTTCATTTTTTTTTTTTTAACATTTTGCAGACATCAAATTACTGTATATTTAGGATAAAGTTTATCAGTTAGAACATTAAATATATGGTGTCTGTACAGTTTCCAATTTAATATATGTTAAAGGTTATTTAACAAATGATTGCACAGTTTTATTTAAGTTTCAGACAGTCCCAACTTTTTTGGAATTGGGTTGTACAATAAAACAAACATTAAAAACATTACATTTAAAAACAAGATATGCAAATTAATCAGGATTTGTTGGCTCTCTCAGAAGTGGTGAAGTTTGTCGTAAATTTCAATTGGTCAGATAACGATTGCCAGGATTCTGCTCCTTTCACAGAAAAAGATTTTCCTTGTTAAAACAGGTTCTCGTTTCAAAAACCTTTTCTGTGTAACTTTTAACATAAATACCTTATCTCTGTTCACCTTAACATTCAAGAATTCTGTTGCAGGAAGCTTTTTAGTGGAGAAACATAAAGACTTGGTTATCGACTGTGTATTCGGTTCTTCTTTTTTTCTTTCTGCCAAGGCCATGAATTATTGCTGGAGCAGGTAAATAAGTCGCCTCATGAATGAGTGAATGACAGCTGATGATGGGGAGCAGAGTTTCTCAGCACCTATGAAGGTTCGGGGTAACGGAGGGGGCGACATGGTTTAGGAGTCGTGCCTTGCGGCAGGGTTACAGGGCAGGACAGAGACAGTCTTTGTCCAGATGTCTGTTTGCGTTAGGGAGGTTACGGCACTGCCTCCTGCCATTAGAAACAAACACTAATTGCCCATTGGCCCCGGGTTGGAGATGTGCAGCTGGGGACATGTGGCTAAAAATAGCACTGCTTGTTCCCATGAGTGGCGGGCACACAGCACCATAGCATTAGTATTCAGCACTAAAGCATGGCATGGACAAAAAAAGGTCATCTTCTGGCCATGGCCACAAATGTCAGCGTGGGGTACAGCGACACCAACACAGGGTTGGTGAACTGCGAGCACAACCTCAGGCTTCGCCCTCCGTTTGGACCAACCTACTGAACCATCGTCCTCTGTCTGAACACTGGCAGGAAAATGTCACATGGAAACAGCCTGGCGAGTGTCATGACATCCTGTGTTTTTTGTTTGTAAGCCCAGCAGCATCCACGCTTGTTCCATGAAGTCTTTACCTCCATGCAGCGATGGCCTTCCATGCTTGAGTCGAGTTACAGCTCTCCCTCTATGACACAAAGCAGCATCTGGTTCCACCTGACTGGAGCCATGAATAATTTAATAGGGGGCATTATTATTTCCAGCCAGCTCCACTAGCTTGGCAATAACAAGCAGTTTAGGTAGTGCTATCAGCATTGCTGGCTAAGTGGTTGAACATGGAGAGAGGATGTTATTTTACCTCGTTGGCATCTTATACTTGTGTGGGTTTGTAAGTATCTGGTTGAATGAGTGCTTAAGTGTTATTTTTCATTGATACACTAGGTCAACATGTTGCTCGGTTGTTTGCAGATTTTTCAATGTGAGTAAACAAAGCTGCCTGACGCATCTGGAAGACTAAAATAATATAATTAAGTCACCATTAAACCAATCAGTTGATGTCTTGTGACATGCAGAGATTAACAAATAAAGCCCATCAGGATTTTTTCTATTTTATTTTACACTCCATTCTAAAAAAATCCATATTTTATCACATTTGATTTTGTTACTAGATCGCACACTAGTGACTTTATTTTCCATGTAAGCAAACTTACAGGTGGGCAGGAAGTCCAGTAGATAGTTTTATTCTCTCTATTGTCAGACTGAAGCCGTGAAGATCAATGAAGAGGGAACACACTGTTTGCACTGCATGTGTGAAGCTGTTAGCTGTTTTTTTCACTCAGACCTCCTGCTGCCTCTGAGCGGCCACTCACCTACACTTAAAAAGAGTGCTAGCAGATTTCATCACCAGTGGGACCAGCAGTGGTGAAGGGTTATTTGGAATACATTAAGAGAAAAACTGCACAGTCAAACATTGTTATACTGATAACTTGGGCTGGTATCACTTTAAAAATTTAGATAACGGTACAATTGAAGTGATACAGATACTACAGTACTTTATTTGCAGGGCTGGAAGAATTATTCAGATCTTGTACTTAAGTAAAAGTAGTAATAGGATGGATAGATAGAATTATTTGACAAAATTAAAAAAGGTTAGAAATACAGAACTATTTGCATCAAAGTATAAACATAATGCACTAATAATGTTCTAATATAACATATTATTGAATGACTGACGATGACTGATGTGTAAACATCCCCATAATATTGCAGCTATTAATTGTGGGGCTAATTCTATTTATTTACATTGTTAATATCAGTGTTTCCCACAGGAACCATCTAGGTGGTGTGGTCCGGTAGATTCAGTTAGCTTGTAAGTGTGTGAATGTGGCTTTGTAGTATTTTGTTCCTTGTTTTATTTTATTTTGACATTATTTTCCTCATGTGTCATATCTGTTTCTGTCATTTTCCTGACAGTCTTGTGTTTAATTAGTTGATGACTCCTGTGTGTATTTAGCTTTGCTGCTCTTCTCCATTCACTCTCAAGTCATCTGTGTTTCTGTGTTTGTTTTCCTCGAGCTACACCGGTTTGCTTCTGTTAGTTTTTGTGTTCTTCTGTTGTTGTACTCTATATTACCTCAGTCTTCCTCCTCTGCTTCTGTTGCTTGCCTGTTTTTTGCCTTTTGCATCAGCTGTTTGTTATTAAAGCTCAGCCTTTGTTCTCTAAACTTGTTTTCCTCAGGTCCAGCATTTGGGTTCTCCTTTTTGAACCGCTACAAACTTCAACAATCACTTTATATATACTAGTGGTAGTTTATGACTTTCCTCTTGGGAATATAGTCCTATTCACAACAAATGTAAGTTATTTGTTGGCTATATTTTATATTAACATGAATCTATAAAGCTTAATAAATAATAAAGTAATAATAATAAAGTTATCAAGCAGATGTTATAGTGTAAAACCACCACCACAACACTGTTCATTCAAAAGCTTTTTTTTCTACTTCATTCAATACCAACTTTACCTCACCACAGAATGTATGGATACCAGCTGGGTTGACGGGCCAATCACACATTGCATTGCGTTTAATGTGAGACCACTTTGAATGTTTGGCTGCTAGCAAAACCAAAACAAATATTTTGTTCCAGGGTACAAATGCAGGTATCTTTTGACAGACGAAGTTTCAATACGACTTGTACTGGGTTATTACTGTCAATGTCTCACAGGTATCATGTACCAACACCCAGCCCTGATAATAACAGACCCTTGTGGGAATTTTTTGTTTCTCAAGAAAATATTATTATCACTATATAATTTTGTTCTTTTCTGTTTCCCCCCACAGCTGAGAAATGAAGTTTTGCCCCTCCAGCTCCCAGGTGTGCAGCCTCTGGACAACTTTTGTCTTCTAGACGACAACCGTGGAGCTCTCAGACTCGGCCCGGACAGCCTGAGCCAGCAGCAGCTGAAGCAGAAGCTACTGGTGAGTTGTCTGTGTGAAAGGGAGATAAAGGCGTGTTGATGCTGGGCTGGGCACGCTCCATTAGGGCCAGTTGAAGACGGCTCTGGAGGCATTCGCTCTCAGCAGTTCTCTGGCTTTCATGTTCCTCTCTTTGCTTTGGATTGTTAACTTGTGAACCATGAGTTATTTTTCCCCCAGTTGTTGGTTTAATTTGAAATGAGCTGTGCTGGCTTCTGCCTGTATTCCTTTAGAGTCATCATTGGGATTAATTGGGGTCAAAGTGGCAGTTTTCTTTGTATTACATGACCACTGACAGTGTCTCCTGACTCAGAGGCCTATTTGTTCACCTCATCGCTGTCTGAGGAAACCAAGGCTGGACAGGAACGTAATAGCAAAACTTAAAGTTATAAAAATAAAGACATAAAATCTTCCAGATTTCCTCCATGAATAATTATCTGAAAATGTCATTTTAACTTTTTTTTTTACCAGTGACACCAGGCAGCAAATGTTTGGGTCAGTTTTGTGTAGGAGGTTGTAGATTTTCCTGTTTTTTAAAGGGAGTCAGAATGTTGACAGAAACTATGTACACTTAGATTTTACTGTGGTGTTTTCAAGTGCTTTAAACTGCGTGAAATTTTAATTGCGTTTCTTTCATAATAAATCACTATCGGACTGAATAGTTTGCTTTTTAGATGAATAAATAAAGTAAGTTGAAGAGAGCCTAATTGCTTTGGCCTTTAACACAAAATGACGAGGACTCTGCTCAACCCTCGCTTGCCTGTTTTGTTGACATTATCAGGAATATGTAAATACATTTAATTATGTGTTTATTATTGAGATTGTAGTTTGCAGTGGTGTTGTACCAGACTACATTTTTTTAGAGGTGCTCTTTTTTTTGGTATCCCTAGTAACACCTCAACGATTTTTGTATGTATTGACTGATTTTATTTCCCCGCCTACTGTACGAGTGAGGGGAATCTGAAAGTGAGGGATAGTGAAACAGGAACATAAACAGACTGGGAGTCTTGATCAGTGAATGTAGATTCGGTTAACATGTTTAAAACACATATACAGCAAAATATGTGTGCAAAAAAATGCTTCACTCAATACCACAAAAATGGACTTGACACAAAAAACGCAGGGGGCCACCATGAGGTGTGCAGGGATTGGATGTAAGGTTTATTATATCATACATCATGTATTATTACTAGTTTGTATTACTCGGACAAAAGCATACTAACTACTGCTATCCAAAATATTCACATGGAAGACAAGACCATTAACTATTCATGTGACACTTTGCCCCCAAAATGGCATTGACCGAACATGGACAGCGTAATAGTGGGTTTGACCCAGTCTTGTTTTTGTTATTCATTCAGGTGTTTCCTTTATTTGTCACCTGTAACAAGTATTCAAAGGAAGGAGTGGCCTTCTTGTTTTGGATGTCCTGTGATCTGTTGATGCTACTACATCTACGGGGTTCTAATGCTTCTTTTTCTCACAGCTAAGATGTTTAAATTAACAATCTGGTTAAAGCACTGTTGTACCTATTCCGTGTCATGTCCCGTGGTGCGAGGAGACCCGGTAGCCATGTTGTCGAAACCACCGCGGACAGTAAACGGCGGGTTCCCAGAGCGGCTTCGCCTTCCTCAGGCTTCCTCGAGGCTGCGATCTCACAGCGGAGGCTGCTTGTAATTCCCCCGGCTTCCCCTGACGTCTGTGGTTCAATATGAATGAGCTGCATCGATTAGACCTCAGTGTGATGCTTGTGCAAAGGGGATGAGTCGTGTGTGTGTGTGGCTGCTGGCTTCCTCTCCTGTGTCTCCTCAGCACTTACCAGACTGTTGTTTTCACAGAGGGCGACGTTATGGGTGACATCTTTTGGCTGAACCGTAAACTGAAGCTTTGTTGTTGGCAGTTTTTCTTGCTTGTTAATGAAGAGTTAACTTAAGTGAGATTTCCCAGTGTTCCGGACAGCGATCCATAATTTTGGCAGTGATTTCGGAAGATGCTGTCTGTATCGTCTCTTTCTGTCCTCTGCTTCTGGTTTGGATTTAAGCCGATGTTCTCGCACGCCGTTCACAGCTGTCAACCTTCTCGAGAGTGTGGCCTCCTTGTTAAAGTCCGCCAGCTGTAGTCTATAGGGGCGCGAGGTTAGCACTAGTGACTGTGATTGTTTACATAATGACGGTGGTGTGAACTTTATTTTTAAACTCTCCGCCTACTTGTGACAGGGTGACTCGATAATTAGCCTGTCAACATGTCTTTAGGGATTGCCTGCCATTTCATTTCAGTCATGTGCTGCAGCGTTTTTAAAGCAACCAAATGTGAATAATAACATTTTTAGTAAGTGATATGTAAGAAGGCAACAATTCTGACATTTAATTGTACATTTGCCTGCTTTTTTACACAGAAAAAAAAACATCCTTGAATGAGGTCTGGTCACATAAAAACCTCTTCCTTCCCTCCTTCCTCGTACCTGTGGCGGTTGCTGGGAAATGGGTGCATTTGAAGTCACGGTGCATCTCATTGTGTCATTAAGCGGGTGTTTCGCACCCGCTCAGTAAACAGAGAAATAGACTGGGGGGAACAGGCGTATTCGGGAGGGTCGGAGGTGGTGTTGTTAGTTCCCTGAAGTGGAAAAACAGCCGATTATGGATCCTGAAAGATTGGCGCAGCGTCAGTAATTATCAATACTGAACGGTCCGGCGTAAGACTGAGTGAAGCAGTAATGAAAACCTGACAGAGCATGAGGCACTTCTTCAGCAAGCTCCATTAGCCTGCAGCTCTGTTATCTTATGATGGAGATGCAATCAACAAACCGCAGACACACTCGGGTGAAGGTATCTTCCTCGTGTACACAGCTGTCTCCAGCCGTTACATCCTCCCTTCTTATGCAACGTGGGTGTTTTCCTGTGAGCAATCTTGATAAAACTTTTATTTTTTCATTATGCCCTGGAGATTTTGTACCCTCTTTTTACCTTTGTTGCATGTCCTCTTTTAGTCAGGCAGATTTGTGCTGAAGAGGGATTTTCACTGACACGGAGTTCTCGTTGTTATTCTGCAAAAGTTGACATTTACAGAACGTTTTCCTCTTTTTAAGTGTGCGAAGGCAGGAGTTTTCGAGATCAAGGAGAGTGGCAGAAGAAAGACGCAGTTCCGTCTTCAGTCACTTTCTGCCTATAAATTATGTACTTACAGTTTTGGAAAATGCAGTCACAGGAATATAATTAAAGTCTTTTCACGTACAGTGCTCCATATTTCAAGCACTATCCTGATCTGATCAGTGCATCCAAAGCTACAGATTTTTCAAACAATCAACCAGCTAGTTTTGTACACGTTGTAGAAGGTAGGAGATTTTCTTGCAGCTGTTCTCAAGAATGCAAAAGCAACAAAAAACAATCAGCCCTGGTTCACCTCTGAACCCAATCTTTTCATCAAGTGCCACTTTGATGGAACAGTAGGCCTGCACCGAATGTAATTTACATTCAAAGCTTCTGCTGACGTTTTCCAATTAAGCGATGAATGTCTATCATCATATTTTGTATGACATCATTACCCTTGAAGAAAAACCCTTAAATTGGCCCAAATAGTCCTGAAAAACACACATGATTACTCCCGCCTTTACTAATTTCAAGATTCCAGACTTATTGCTTGATTGGTTGAGGTCTTTTTAGGTTTAGGCATGAAAACCACTTGATAGGTAGAGGTTGGGGATATATCATGGTTTGGGTTAAAATGATAACTTGTATACCAAATGCACTCATATTAAGGCTGGAAACTCCAGAGAGAGTGTATTTCTGGAGCAGCGGCCCTTAGGAGCGATGGCTTTTTGTGTTCGGGATAACCTCCCAGTGAACTAATGGGGTTTCAGGCCAGTGGGAAATTTCTCAGACTATTGGTCCATCTGAGCAATGGGACTGTAGAACAATGGAATGTTTTATTGCTCATGAATTCAACTTTTCATTTGCAAGAAGAAACATTTAATTTCTTCTTTTAAAAGTTCCATAGTTTTACTTTATGAAAGGGGAATTGCTGTGGAGGTGGGATGTTTCTCGACCTGATGCGTCCGTCCTCATCCTGTCTCCCTCCTGCTCTGCTGCAGGGGTAAACTTGTGAGGTAAATTGGCAGGCTCCCCAGGGTGTCAAAAAATAAAACGGGCGCATCTGTCAAAGACTGGTCGAAGCAAGGTTTGGGCATTTTTCAACATTGAGCATTTTGATAGATGTGAGTCGCATGAACAGATGTGCTGTTTAAAGTGGGAAAGATTTTCTGATTTACTGCCCGATGAAGTAATGGGATGTGTGATGTTTTGGCAAAGAGTTAGGCAATGCGACTCACTCCGTACCTTTGCTAAAGACCGTTTCTGTCTCTATAGCCGTCAGTTTTCTTCCTGTGCTGTGATTGGTCCACCTGCATGTTGAAAAGCTGACGACGTGACCCATCTGTCTCCGGGAGTGTCTCATTGTCCCAGCTGAGAAGGCGAGGGGAAAGACTTATTAGGGATGTGAAACAGTTTCTCCTTGGTTAACTCCTGCCCTCATAACTATTCATCACCGGAAGAAGGCCTACAGACGGGCCTACGGCGCTGCACAGGCCAGTTTGATGGTCAAGTGAATCATCAGGCCAAGGCACATTCGACTGCTGATCATAAATATGCATCACGCAGATTGAAAAACTCACAGTCACAGGATGGATAGCATAGACTGTGGGTATCCATCGTGTTCTTCTAAGCAAACAGAACTAAAAATATTCCCCGGTGTCAACTTAATGTCTGACGTAATCTCTCCTACACAACCGCCACTGCCAGATTTATCATTATTCATATTTATTCATATTCAGAAAACATAAACAGCGCACAGAAAGGGCTGAAAAATCAATCGACTTCTTGCCATGAGACGACAGTTCTAACCACGGAGCCTCTGCGCTGCACAAGATTTAATGACAGTTGAATAGCTGATGCTGTGTTCCTGCTTTTCTCTTGCCACATAATGCTGATTTTTCCCCTGATTCACTTTTATTACCTCGTTAGTGAAACTTCACAACTCTCACCAACACACAGCAGAAGTCTGTGCATGGTGGGCAGGACGATACACGAGACCAGCAGGTGCACATTTTTGCTTTTGTTATTTATTTTTATATGACAGCGTTGTATTTTTGTGTGTGCGTGTATTGATGTGGGAGGCCCCTGTGCTGGGGGCCAACCTCATGTTTACATCACTTGTAATGAAATTAGAGCCGTGTGGCGCCCACACTACAGGCCTCCACTGATCCTCTAATTCAATTACCCCCCTTATTAACGCTCAGATGCTGCTGGCTGACCCAGGACCGCGCACTGCTTCCGCTACACAACATTCACTCAGCAGCTCTTCCTGCTTCTCCAGCTGACTGATTAGTTGTGTTACTGATGCACAGGGGTCGCCCAGGTCTCTCCACAATACTAATGTGTTTGTTTACGACTGTGGTAGCAGCTCCAAGTTGGCCACTTACCACTGAAGAGGGAATAGCTTACATGCCTGACATTGTGACAGTCTGTGTCACAATGTCAGGCATGTAAGTTTGATTTTTAGACATTCAGCAAAATGTTTTCTCAAGAAATACCACCAGTAGCACTAGTCCAAAATCACCAGTTGTTGGATAGTGCAGAATAAAACTAAAATAACTTTATTTCCAGGACCTCATTCTTTTGTATGTACAATGTACTTTTTTTAGACATATAAATGGTTAAATAATAATTATTATTAGAAGTTATTTTGTACATATTTTTTTTTTGAGAAATATGTAATGACAGTAGAAAACAATTTCAAACCAGAATGACGCAATCTACATGATATCTAAGTTAGGCTCTGCTTATGTTCATATTTTCATGAAGTTAATTTCTGTCCGTCCCTTTAAAAAAAAATTGTTCTAATGTTTGAGTACAAAAATGTTCACCTAAACAGGTGGTATAAGCCTATATATTAATATTATTTTCCACTATTCCCAAGTGCTTTAACCGATATCAGTTCTGATCACAAGGGTCAAATATTACTTAAAAATCATGGTAAAACACTGTCAAATTGCAACAGTAATAGACCGTAAAAAAGACACATTGAATTACCATAAATCATAAAACAGTACAAAACGTAAATTTTTACTGTCATAGTATGTTGAAAACACACAGTTTTAATGTAAAAATATAACAGTTTGGTAATATAAATAAAGAAATGCCATATTACCATCAGCATACAATCACCCTAAAAGTAACAGATTTTCAGCTGATCTACATTTAACTTTACAGTAGAAAACATTCACCATTCAGCAAAAACATACGGTAATGTCTGATATATTCTCACTGTATTTTCTTTTTCTTTTTTTTTATGTTTCACAGTCTGGGCTATGTCAGTGATTTGCTACAACATTTAGTGTGAAGCATTGCATGAAACACTGCAGTGCCTGTTAATAAAGCAGCAATGACTCTGGTGGAAACCAGGAAACAGCATGTGTTTGCCCCATAAACTAAACAAGAGAAAAAGACTCAATATGGTGGAAAATGGGAAAAACCACGATTGTGAAGTCAGGGGTATTGATTGAAAGTCGGATATAATAGAACGCATCATGGGATCAAAAGTCTGATTGTCCGTTTTTCAGCTATACAGTATAAATATACAGTTGTTATAAGAAGTGAAATTCAGGGACAATGTACGACGTATGAATCAATACAGTGAAAATGGCTGAAAAATTAAAAAGCCAAAAATGTCCCTAGTTATTCATTTAATGCCGTAATCTAATATTTGTTTTAACACTAATCGGCTCACAGAGAAAAGGTGTTATTATTCAACAGCAGTAAACATGGATCTCACTCCTGTCCTATTTCCTGACTGAGATACGAGCCTTGAATGTAAACTGTAAAGCTGTGTTGCTGTTGGAACGAGGCCCATTGCCTCTCTGCTGTAACAGGTCTGCAAGGAGCTGCAGGAATGTACGGCACGATTTAACACACACAGGGTGTCTGCTGCCAGCATGCGCACAGGGACAAAGGCAAACACACACACAAACATACACAGCACTGTATGCAGGCAATGGTTGAGCCTTTACCTCGCCAGATAACGGTCCACTTATGATGCCCGGATACGGTTTATCCCAGCCTTATCAGAGATAGCAGAGAGAGCGAGCGAGTCCTCTCCAGTCTCCTCCAGGGTCAGGTGTTTCCGAGCCTGCTGACACCAGCCGCCTTCATCTGCAGTCTGGCCTGTCATGATGGCCACAGGCTGGACATCACACCGCTCTCCGTGTATTCATTCAGCAGGAGTGTGCAGCCATAAACAAATCACCATGTGTGGAAGAAGTATTCAGATCTTCCACTAAACTAAAGGTACTAATACAACACTATGAAAGTACTAAACAATACTTAAGTAGAAGTACAAAAGTATCAGCATCAAAATGTACTTCAAGTATCTTGAGTAATATAATCGTTATGCGGATTGTTTATACATTCCAAATAGAAAGGAAAGGAAATGACGTATTTTTGGAGGCCAACCCGGAAGTTAGCATCGTCCTGGGCTTATTGAGAATTCACCTATGGGATTTTTGCATTGGATTTTTGGATCATTGCAGAAACACATGTTTCTGATGCTTACACACTTTGTTCGGCAGGATAATCTTCACAAATGAACACACTCTGATGATGTTTGAAGCGTTAATACAGCCGACAGAAGTAAAAAGCTAACGCTATGCTACAACGACAAGCTAACCAGTTTTTTTGACAAAGCTAACGAAACCATAGCCTAATGGATTGTTTATTAATCTAATCTACAATCTACAAGAGTTTGTTTCATAATGATGTTTGACATGACAACAACTGCAGTCTCATTTAGCCACTTGTTAGCAACCACCTTTTTAAGGAAATTAAAAACCTTCAAAATTCACAAGTGGGGGTATTAATGTATTTTATGTCGTACAACAAAATGCAAGCATTAAGCACATGTTAACCACTGACCTTATTCCAGGCATCTAAGCAAAAACTCAAAATCCTCATTGAGTTTGAGAGGAAAGACCCCATGGTGCTAAAATGCTAACTTACTTCCTGTGGCACCCTTTATATTATAAGATTATTATTATTGATGCATTCATGTTGTCAAGGTAGGGCTAATTGTAACCACTTAATTTAGTGTTATGTGCTTTAATTTATAAAAATGCATTGTTTTTTGTTTGTTGAATTTTTTAAATTTAAACCTCCAATAAATGGAAATGCTCAAGTAAAGTACAGTACAAGTACCTCAAAATTGTACGTAGTTACAGTACTTGAGTAAATGTACTTAGTTACATTCCTTCACAGGAGATAACATGCCAGTGCAAATAAAACCTGTAAGATACATGTAGTGCTGATAGTATCTCATTCCGCTGAGCTTAATGGGACTCCATTAAAAAAAAAACACCAGTAGAAACATTGCTTCATATCACAGATTAAAATGCTGGGGAAGTGTCTGGAGTTAAGCTGGTTAATGGGTTTATCACAGGTTTGCAGAATCCCCTGTCTTTTGACCCGCTTGAGTGCATGCATGATACAATGAGGCTAAATCATCTCATGCCCATATTGAGGATTTCAAAGCTAAATCTCTGCCAAGTTTCTCAATCTCCAGCCACTGCATTGAGCTTATTAAAATTTCAATCTGCTACAGGCTCTCTTTCTCGCCTCGCAGGATGAATGTGCCCTTTTAATAATGTAACCGGTTTTAACAAGATCGTAAAATGTTCATCTAACTTTCATAAGCCCTGTTAGCAAAGTGACAAATTCATGTGATGGCAGGAATCACTTTGGCAGTGCCTCAGTTTTAGAAATGAGAACACAGTGGGTTTTTTCTCTCTCTCTGTGTTGCTGCAGCTCCGTGGAGGCCGGAGAGTTGTGCCTAAGTTTCCAGCTGCCTGCAGGGAAGGCTGAGCTTGTTGCTGTGTCACCCCTGTGGCTCTGAAATAGAGTTTAGTCATGATGGGGGAGATTTAGATTGGCCTTCTGGTAACTGATAGTGCTCCACTGAACACTCCCCTTCTCCTCTGCCTCATCTATAATGTACACCAGTTACACAGGGCTAAACCTTGAAAACACAGCCTGTGCAGACGCAGATACAGCATCTGCCTGTAATGGCATTTATAATCCATTTACACATGATGAGCCTGAGCTGTTTTTACACTCTTTATACAGTATGTGTTTCGGTGACATTAGCTGAACTGGGGCAGGGTCAGGGTGGCGTCAATGCAAAAGCTACTGGCTGATTTAGTCGAGTGTGTGTGCGTGCTTCTCGCTCTCAGGCGTCGTTGGAGTAATGTGACCTTCATAGGCGGATTAAAATATGTAGCAGGCGTGCATTGATTTTTGGACTGGCCACTGGTATTTATGGACTAGGCCAGTGCATAAATATTGATACTCCCTCTCCTAAAGAAAGATTTCACTTTGTGCATCTATGTGTGCTTGTGCACTCATGTGCCAGTTGAGATAGAGAGAAAAAAAAGGATGACCAGATAGTACCTGATAAAAAAGAGTAATTGGTAGCGTGTGTGTTTTGTTAACCTAAATCTGCTTGTGACCCAGCAGCAGCTTAATAAGGTCATTCCCATTATGTGGTGGCTAATTACAAAGCCTGTCATTAAAGTCCCCAAGCTGCACTGTCAAGTAAAAGAGCAGTTTAAAGGGACAGTTCACACCCAGACCTTTAAAGGGGACATACTGTGCTCATTCTCTGGCTCATACTTACATGATTACATGATTTAATGTAAAAAAAAACAACAAAAAAAACATGATCTTTGTCATCTTTTCAGTATACCAGTATATATACCTGTACTTATCCTGTGTCTGAAACACCCCATTTTACCGCCTGCCCAGTCCACACTTTACCACCTAGACCTGCTTTATAATAAAAACAAATTAAGAAATGTAAAAAACAATTGGATTTAAAAAATCAACAACTCCTAAGTAGCTTTCGTATCATCTTTTTCGACTATAAAAGAAGTGGAAGTAGCCACTGTGACATCACCCACTGGTTTGTGCATTTTGAATCCTTGAGACTTGCATTTTAGCTGTCGACATCTTGGTTTTTCTGCTATTAAACAGGCGATTTCTAAAAGTGACTTTGTAAAACCGAACACAAAATTTTTAGACAACTAAATGTTCCAATTAAATTTCACGAAGTGCAAACGCAGTGTGTCAGGGTCAAATCCAAGATGAAAACATGGTTGTGTCTTGTCTATTCCATTTACTCTAAATTGCACAATCATTTAGGTAATGAACAGCGTACTGTAACGAAGACGACTTGACATTATCGCTTGAGACCATAAACTCATTTAAGAAAATGTTCAATTGGAAATAAGAAAAGTGAGAAGTAGGGTAATTTCTCATTTACCAAATCTGACTTTTTTGCAGCCAGTGGAGTCGCCCCCTGCTGGCTATCAGAAATAATGCAGGTTAAAGGCAAACTTAGTGGCACTGGTTTTATGCTTGGTGCTCTCAATACTGTATGTTTTTTATTATTTCTATTTTATCTCATAAATATGCACATAGTTTACAGGCTTTATTTTGAAATGATTTGTGGAATTGTAAATGATCAGGAGGTGGGTGATTGTGCTCAGTCTAGTGCCCCTTAATTAGATTGGTGCCTGGGTGGCATTAAAGGCCAACGATGGCTGCCAGCGTTTCCCATACAGACAGGGGAGCGACTGATAAGCCGGCCACTCACAGTGTCACAAGAGTTGCGTTGAGCTGTGTCTGTGTCTGGAGTGTTGTTATTGTATCCCTCCATAACCCTCTCTTGCTTCCTCGAATTGCTCCTTTGTCTCAGTTGGGAATGCTTGTTCATCAGAGCGTTTTGTTCAGTGGTTAGCCTTTTTTTTCCTCTCTCAGAGCTTGTTGTTGACTGTTAAGCTGAGACTCCTGCCTCTCGCTGCATTTGAGATGCTGTCCTCTGTGAGGTTTTGTTCTTAGTAGGTGCTTTGGGATGAGTGTGAGGGGCAAGTGATCCTGACAGGCCGACTTGGGATGATTCACACTGCTGACATGACTTTTTGTCCAATGAGTTCACCAGAAAAAGGTTGTTTTCTGGGTCATTTGCTTAGATTGCATCACTCCCCCTCTCCTTTTCGCTTTCTTTCTGTTTTTTTCTCTCTCTCTCCAGTTGATGTCTTATGTATCACACAGCTTTCCAGTGAAATGAGAGCCAGCTTGGGGAAAGTCCTGTAAATATGCTGATTATAGCAAAATCAGAGTGAATAAACATCCACGGTATTTTGTATATTTTATCGGCATCCAAAGAACATGGCAAGGAACCAACCTCCCTCTCCCAGAGCTACGTCCAAATGTACTCCACAATCCTATAAATGCAGTTTGACAGAGGTCTCACAGAGCAGAATATGGCACCGAGCCACTTACCAGGGAGTGGATATTTAACTTTCTCTCCCTTAGAGGGTAAGAGAGTGACTAGGAAATGGCTGGGAGTCAAAAAATACCTGTTAACACTGTCAGAAGATTTTTTTTCACCATTGCTGAATAAAGATGATGCCCTTTACCATGTGTAGTTGCAATACTGACCTTGAATTCATATTCATTTAGCGAGTCAAACAGGCATCTTATCAGTTAGAGGCTGTGATGGTGTATTATTGGCTGTCTGGAGCTATTGCTGCATGCAGTAATTTAATCAGCGGGCTTGAATTGCACCACGGACTTGAGCTGAACTTCAGGATCAAGTTGCAGACTTATGCCCCTGTTTTAGGCTCCTGTGAGCAGAAGTCCGTCTATTTCACCATCCATCTTCGCTACAGTGTGGACAGACCTGTGGAGACCGAAACATACCATTTGTCATCCGCTGCTTGTCTGGATATGAGGGAACTAGTCTTTAAGGCTTGCACCGTCTCTGTGTGGGAGAAGGTAAGGCCAGGCCAGCCAGGGAGCTTTGTACAGGTTGGGTGAGGAAATTCAGAAGCTATGGGGACGGTTCAGGCAAGTGGATGGAATTGTGTCTGTTTGATGTTTTCACAATGGGACAGGTAGCCAGTCTCTGTCAGTGTCACACACTCTTCTGACCTGTTTTTTTCAACATTTTGTCTTTCATTCTAGTCACAAAAGGAACTGCTGGAATCCGGGAGCTATTAAAGTAAAAAGACTCCCTTTTGGATAAAAAATTATTTCTGTCAGTATTTAATGGTTTATTGAGCACACATAATTATTTATCCAATTTGTCTTTTGAAATTCTGTTTGAGTGATTAAGTCCTTTTTATATTAACTGTTTACTGGGGAATTTGCTGACTTCATTTAGTCTCATATTCAGTCTTCATTTTTACACAAAGTCTTTGAGGAATTCTGCCAATAGTGTTAGAAAACTCTACCTCCTTCTAGTACAGTCCTTCAAGACTTTTCCTCTGTGAAACTAGGCAAAAGTTTTTGCATTTTGTGCATATTTCATGCAAACAAATTGGAGTGCAGCTTATCATTAGTTTAATTATTGATTCATCTGATTATACTGTACAATTACATAAAAGGCAGCAAATCCTATTCTTGGAGGTTTTGGGCCGAAAAGGAATTGATTTTAAGTCTATATATAATGTTTCTTCTTTAAAATGCCTAAAAACGACTAGCTGCTATATATTTTGCTGAGTGGTGAACATTATCGTTCAATTCCAGAAAATCTTTATTTTTATTCAATATCACAATGAGTTTCATTTGATGCCTATCAATGGCGTCGTATAGCTCCTGTAGTTGCTCTGACTCAAACACCAGATGTTACATCAGAGTAATTTTAGGTCATACTGACCAATGTAACAGAATTATACTCAAATTCAGAATAAATTCTTTTTTTTTCTGCCACAGAGCACATTTTTCCAATGTCATTGTTCATGCGATTTTGCCATATCGTAATCCAGTAAAGATCTCATTTATTGACGTATTTCAATACGTGCTAAATCAATGGGCTCATTCCAGCCACTCAGCTTATACGATAATGTCACAATGCTACAACAATGTTCAACAAGCTTATCAAGTTATTTTTAGTGGGACTGTTTTGACCATTCATAACAGCCATGGGCTACCACACCACTGAAGTCATCACATATATGAGGGTAGTCCCCCCATATAATGCTATTTGTTATAATGCCAATTCATTAGAAAGACATAACATGACTAAATGTGTCTTAACATAACGTGAATATAGATGGATATTTCATTAAGTCATCGTTTAACAGTTGACTAATTGGATAATTACTTGCAAAATAACTTACTAATACTCTTATTCAGCTATCAAGCTTTTACATTTAGTTAGAGGTTCCATTTAAAAATGTCTTTTATTAAACTGCTGGTGATTTAGCCACTACTATTATGAAAGATTAGAACGTTTTTGTCCGTGTAAAATGAAGGAAAGATAGTGTGCAAATATATAAAACCGAGGCGAGTCCCAGGTGAAAGAGGTTAGAGGCCAATATGACTCTGTCTATAGATACCTGATGTTAGTTAGCTGAGAAGCTTGTTGTTTTACCTGGGTGAGAACGCATCGTCCACAAGTGCATTGTGCCTTCCTTTTAAATGCTCGTGCATTGCTAACGTGCTCCCGTGATATGCACGGTCCGCTTTACAAATCTTGCAGCCAGGGTTTATGGTGAAATACTGCCATGCTTTTGGAGGTTTTTGGACATAATGGTGTTGTATCAGCTGCAGCCATTTTGCTATATTGTGTGTTTAGCTGTTGCTTCCCGGCTGCTGTTTGGAACGACAACTCTAAATTGTCTGATTGCTTCGGATCTAAAAATGAAGACATAAAAGACGTAATCTGGATAATATTCTACATTTACCCTGCACTTTGTTCCGTGTCATACCCCGTGAGCTACAGTGGTGTGCAGGCCTGTCTTCATTACAGTAACATGACCACAATGGAAAGTCATTCATCATTATTCAATCATTAAGCTTAGGCTTTGGCCCAACTGACAGTGTCTGATGCTCCGATCATTCAATAGGCTACACTGGAGCTGCTGTGCTGACCTGTTGTTGCATAACACCTAGATCGCATATACATTTCCCAGCTGGGAGTACTTTACCTGCTGTTGTTTGATATCTGTGGTGGTTTCTAAACCTATTAAGGAAGCAGGGAATTGAGTATTTCCTTGCTGCATTGCTGCCATAAGCACTGCCTTCGACTTAAAGAATGCCTCTCCCTCCTTTCTCTCTCTGCACTGATGATGACTCACACTCCAACACACCCTGCAGAAATCTCCTCTCATGCACCCGAGAGAGAGAGCGCGAGAGAGAGAGAGGGGAGAGAGGGAAGTTTTCTTTTTTTGTGGCTTTAACACACACAATACCTGTTCATGTGTCCTGATCTCCCTGCTCTGTGTGTCTGTTTACAGAAATACCTGTGCTCATCAGTATTCCCTTTGGTTCCCTGCAGGGTGGAAATGCAGCTGGTGTTTTTGCACCGCTGAAGCCCTTAGTGTATTTTGCATTTAACCGATTCTCTTATCTGCAACCGAGGTGCTCCAGGAGTGCATTTACATTCATCAGATGCATTCTAAAAAAAAAAGGGAGAAAATACAAAAAGCCCAAGTTTGAGGTCATTATTTTCGCAGTGGGAGTTGAGTGTCAGCTTAAAGCATTAGCAAACATTACATCCATAAAGAGTCCGGTGCAAAGGTGCCGTTTATAGATTGTCCTCGTGATCCTCTCACCGTAGCCTGACCTCCAGTGAGCGAGCTAACATTGTGTGACATTTGCAGTGATGCTGAAGTCCAGCCTGCACGTGCTGCGGTGCCGTAGGTCCGCTCCCCTCAGGCTTCCGCTTCTCTGGAAATAGAAAAAGAGCAAAGAGACCGAGCGTGATTAATGGCCATATACAACAGGGCCTGTCTGCCGCCATTTCCTAACACACACGGCCCCACAGGCTGAGAATTGCATAACAGATCTGCAAACTTGCTCATGCTAATTCTTAATTGCTGTGGTGCGTTTATCGTATGGGATTGTGGCTTGTGTGGCCTTGTGTGGCGCACGCGTGTCAGGTGGTATCACAGTGAGATGCGAGCTGATTCGGAGCGCTTTGCCCCGCAACGGGCCGCTCTCCTCTTATTCACCATGCCCCCTAGTTGAGCGTCTTTGGAAGAAATGTTTTATCTTTCCCCTCTCGTGCCAGACTGGCTATGACTGGCACTCTGTTTTTTCGCTATTAAGAATGTGCTATTTTTAGCACACTGTGTCAAAACACGGCTGTCTCATCCTGTGTATGTATGTGCTCACTGAAATAACTTCCCTTCCCCAGAAGGCTTGAGTGGTCTCTTCAGCTACATGTGCTGAAGCCCTGTTTTGCTGTGCTTCACACTGCATGCAGACCCATTACGCAACGCTGAGCATCAGCCGTGGGGCCACCGGGCCAGAATGGCAGCCAGCTACCAATCACTCTCCCTCTCATCCCTCTCGTTTTCATCTTTTTCTCTGTCTGTCTGTTTTACACCTGACCCCCCACTTTGTTCCTTTCTTAGTTCAAAGTTTTTAAAGTAAAGGAGGATGCATGGTGCACTGATTTGTTTGTATACCAAATTGCAGCGGTCTGTGTTTTGGGGAGTGGGTAAAAGCTGTGGACTGCCGCTGGCATGCAGCGTGGTTCTCTCCTGGTGTACTGGAGTGTGAAGGCAGGTCAGTGGGGGCCAGTGGAAGAAGAGAGGATGATCTGTCCTTTGTTGTCAGTGGGCTTCCTGTGTGCTCTGTCTCATCTTAATGCAAAGTAGAGGCCTGTATTTTCAGAGGTATCAGACCTTTGAATGGGACGTAGTCTGCAATACTCACAGTGCTCTCAGCAGGTTTAACAGAGCCTTGAATGTGCCTTGAATTCCTAATATGCCATCTATTGATAATGTTACAGTGAAACATGCAGGTCATAACTATGTTCTTATGAACACTGTATTGTAGCTTGAAATGTACTGCTATCACGGCAGATTTAGTTTGTTCTCTACGCACATAAGGGTGTTTACTACAAAAAGTTTGGTGAGTGGGCGTTGATTATACAAATGTGTAAATACTGCACAGGCAAACACAGTGGTGAAAGAAGTATTTAAAGGAACAATAACAATGTAAATGTTCTCCTTTACAAGTAAAAGACCTGCATTTGAAAGTGAAAGAACAAAAGTATAGCAATAGAATGTTGTGGGCCTAAAATGATGAATGGTCACTTTCATGATAATGATGATTGATTGATGATTAAATATTGATTAATTTATGTTAAAGTAGCATTTTTCAACACTGTACTTCTATGTTTAGAACATTTTGTTGTTAATTGAGAATATTCTATACACCACATCAAATATAACTGCTCCCTCTCCTTCAATCTGCCTGTCAGTCTGTCACCAGGGCATAGTGTGCTGCGTGGGGACACTTGTGTGTTGGAGGAAGTGTACTTGCTAATGCTTTCAGCTTGCCATTATATTGTATTATATTGTATTGCAGCCAGCTTTGTCTGCGTGTCGATTGGAAAATTGCAACCACACTACAGACTCACCATTGCCCTGACTCACTGGGACTTGAACAAGCTGCAGGGGCGACGTAGTCTCTCTCTCTATGCTTATCATTCTCTCCAGCATAATTCAGTTGGTACTCTTAAAAGTACAGAGTGCAGTGCCCAACCCTAATTTTGTGTGCAGCCAGGCATACCACAGGCTGGGGTTGTCCAATTGATCCATTTGCGGGCCATGTGGCTGCAAGTTTTTGTTCCAACCTAAGCAGGAGCACACCTGACTCAACTCATTCAATCACCTGAACTGCCTTCACAACAAATCTACTGAGTGAGTTCAGGTGATTGAATGAATTGAGTCAGGTGTGTTCCTGCTTGATTGGAACAAAAACCTGCAGCTGCTGTTTCATAGATCAACTGGACATCCCTGCCATAGACACTAGGGCGTGAGCGTGGACTACTATGTTGATGTGTGTTATCAGGTAGCATAAGCTAACTAGCTTGGTTAACAACATCTAAAAATGTAAAATCAGAGTGCACCATGGGAGCAACCTGTCAATCTCAAGGTAGCCTCATCCTAAAGCATCCCCTGCTTTATCATCCAAATGAGACCACAATTTCTTTAATAAACATCATGCTCCATTAAAGAAGACTTGAAACAATTGATTAAGACCATAAACTCATTAGGAAAATGTTAACTGAGGTCATAAATCAAGGGAGAAGTAGGGTAATTTTCTCATTGACTTCTATTTAGCTTAGCTTAGCACAAAGACTGGAGACCAAACAGGAAAAATTCAAGCAAAAAAAAGAAAGAAACTTCATCTTGTTTGTTTTATCAGTACAAAAACATGTGGTTGTACAGATAGAGCCAGGCTAGTGTTTCATCCTGTTTCCGGTCTGTTTGCTAGTTGAAGCTAGTTGTAGCTTCGTATTTAATGAACATATATGAGAGTGGTGTCCATTTTCCTTGTCAGCAAGAAAGTGAAGAAGCTTATTTCCCAAAATGTCGAGCCCTTACTCAAGTCTGAAGAGTTTTTAATTAGAGCAGTAAATACTAAATAAACCATAATGTTCCGTGTAACTTTCTGCATTTTCAGCAACACACATCATAACAGCCGTGAAAATTGAAGAGAGAAATTACAGGCAAATGATGTTCCGCAAATTAAAAGCACATTATCTCCCATTCAGGGACACTCAGTGTGCTGAGAGTATGTCTGCTTTGACATCTCACACGGGCCGAACCTCAGATATCAACATTTAGCTGAGACTCTATTAAGGTGGTAAATGAGCCTCAGATAGATATTTGAAGTAGTTCAGAGTTTTAATTGAATGAGCGGGGGTATCAGAGAAGTAATGTCACGCTCTCTTTC
>CAFUXE010000853.1:493573-509729 GCA_903364295.1 Serranus cabrilla | reverse complement strand
ACACACACACACACACAGTCTATTTGATTCCTTCTGTTGCTTTCCTCTCAAAGCATGAACAGCGCTTTGAAAAACATAGAGACACTTTGTATTATGAAACGATCCACAGCAGCGCAGTCTGCACTTTAAGACAGCACAGAAACACTTTTGTTCTTTGTGGAAGAATGAGAATCTCGGCACAGTAAAGTTCTGCATCAACTTGTTTGTAGATGTAAAACCTTTAGCAAAGCAGCATCCCGTCAGTTTCAAATCCAAACTTTTGCTTTGCCAGCACAAATGCCATGGTAACTGCTGAGAGCAGTGCAACATTTGCTTAAGTGTTCTCAGTGGAAAGATAATCAGTGTGGTCCTGTGTTACACAAAGGGTAGAATGAGGCTTATTTTGCATGTGTATTCACTGCTTGTACTCTAACCATCAAACACTATACATTGTATAATTTTGTCACTATGTGAGCAGCTTTGCAAAAGGGATGACACCATGTCTGAAACCTTGGACATGCTTGTGGTGTTCAGACTTTTACTAGCTGTGTCACTGTGTGAGGGCTTATTAAAGTTATTTGTAGTGACTTCCAGTGACTATAAAGTGCTTGGATCAGTACTAACGTTGGCTTTGTTCCCTCCAAACCAGCATCAGCCAACCCCTGCTGAGTGGAGGCAGCAGAAATTGATGTCCTTTCTGAGAGCCACACACACTGCCTCCTAAGAATTACATTCCCATAAAACTACACTGCATTCTCAAGCATGTTTCAACGGAAATACTTTTCTGCCGGATTACAGTTGAAACAAGAGGTTAATGTTGTGATTTGGATCAAAACAATTTAAACAAATGGTTAACATTGTGCAATAGAAGGATTTGGCCGGGGTTTGAAGGGTCAGGTTCAGGCATCAAATCTACATGGTTAAGTTTCGACAACAAAAAAAAAAATTAGGTTTAGTATGTTTGTTATGTTAAAAACATAACATTGACATATAGTTTCACTTAGGACTATAACAGCAGTCTCCTGAGTTAAAGTTCTGTGTGTGTTTTTTAGAGCCATCCGTCGATTCCAACCCCCTCCATGCACGCATAGTTTGAATAGAAATGTATTAATACGTCAAGATAGGGCTGGGCAATATGGCCAAAATCTTCCATCTAATTTCATATCTCAGTAACGATGTATATCACCATTTAGCATGTATTGTGGTTAGTGTGTCAATAAATTGTCTATATTGTCTGTCTTCCCGTAACACAATTCGGCCACTGTTTTTTTTACATTGCCATACAAACATTATTGAAGAAAACTATACAATTTTATTTTTATGTTTATATTGTTTAGGTGATCTATAATGTCATATTGCACCTGGTGCTTGTTATTATCAAACTAAACAATGGAATATTTTATCACGATATCTTGATATTTGTTTTTATCACGATATGATGCGAATGAAAGACGATGAAATATTGTATTGAATTATTGCCCTACGTCATGAACAAACGTCATCCGGGGAGAAAAACATTTCCTCCAAATTGTAATTGACAAAGTTGACAAAGAGAATGCAGTTTAATTCAGTTTTGTCCAAGTATTTATTATTTATACATATTGCAAAAGGTGTTTCAAAAAAGGTGATACCTGTTTGGATGTTTTCTTATTGCTGATTTGAAGTACTAAATAATATAACAATAACTTTAACCATATGACCAGCGTCTTGCCAAATTCTTCTTGCTCACTGGCCACAATGTTGCATGCAGTATCTCGTGTCTATAAGCTGTGGTTTAATGCCGTTTAGTTGCATGGGAAGGTAATTTCAGGAGATCAGGCTGCTGCTACACTAACATTATTCTCCACTGCTCAGTCGGTGGTCTCCGGTTATATGTTGCAACCTTTTGTGGCCAGAAGCATGAAATTATGTTGCCAGTGTATATTAACCTGACATATGGTGAATGGAGAAAGGAATCATAACTTCTGTAATCAACCTCACAGTTTGTTAAAAAATGCACTGAATTAGATCCGGGAAAACAGAAATGCCCGTTGCCACTGTTATTACAGCAGTAAGACATCAGTCCAGCCTCCATTTCACTCGTCTGTTTTGGAACCCTTCTGAGTCCATTTTTCCAAAGCAAAAAGCTAAATTGGAGTTCTTTTCTGTCCTCCTGAATACTCAAATTGGAGTCCATAGTGCTAGAAATGGAGAGTCCAATGATTGACAGGTTGGAGTGTTGTTTTTCTGTTGTTTATCCTCTCCCCTGTGTGCAGGAATCAAAGTCCTGACAGCCCCTCTCTGATCCCTGGATGAGGACCAGCGAACATATTGACAATCAAGGCTTGTGCAGCAGCAGCCATCTACTCCACACTGTTGTTTATATGCTAATGCTGGAGTCTGTCACTCCCCCACATTCTGTTGTGCTGTTGGTGGTGCACAGCAGGCTTCAGATTAATCTTAGCTCCAATTCAGTTTGACAAAAATGTCACCTGCCATGATCTTTTGTCTGGAGCATCTGTGAGATCAGGATACCTGCTAAATTTAGTTCAGCAGCAAAAGTCCACTGAAATTGTACCTTGCTGTGGCTTCTTTGGAGCCACAGGCCGAGACCGAATTAGTTTGAGATTTGCAGTCCTCATTTACCCCCGTGTTACAGGGCTCTCTGCTGTAAAAATAAGTAATTTGTTTTCAATTGAGCCTCAGCAGGGACGCCTCCTCATTTGTTCCAAGCTACAGTTCTGTGTCTGTGTGACCACAGGCTCTGTGAGAGTACGTGAGAGCTTATGTGTAGATTTGCTGCTATTCTCCCATGTACAGTATGTTTTGCTCCATAAACTGAATGACTTATAATAACTTGAATATCAAAAGTAATCTCCTTAGTATTTGAAGCTATTTCATATCTTGAAGCAACAGAAGTGCTCATGGTATTGTTATATGGTGTAGAGCCCCGATGCATACTGGAATTTTTGTGGCAGATTCTGCTATTAGTGAGTAAAAATCTGTAGGATATACGGGCATGTATACTTTAGCAACATATAATGTGTAATTGACACATGTAAGTGTAATATTTTACAAGTAAACTTTCATTATGCTATGAATAGATATATATCACAAGTAGTATTAATTATCACAAGAATACACATTACATGGGAGGTCCCTGCCAAATTGTCCCAGTTTTCAGGAAGCTTCGCCTATAAGGCCTTATATGTGATGAGTGTTGATGTAGACGATGTGACCGCCTTCACATAGAGTTAAAAAGAGCTAATTTAGATAATTGGGGAAGTTTTTTACTTGAAAAAGGAATGACAATAAATTATGTTCGTGCTGCTTACCACTGGGTTGTAAGTCAGAGTGCACTCTGCAAGCTATGTGATGACATAATTTGTAAAATGACCACAGCTCCCTATTCTGTTTGTTTTGTCATTGTTAGCCTTAGCATGTGGCTAACACTGACCTTTAGCATAGCCTCACAGAGCTGCTAGCATGGCTGTAGACTCTTATTCTGGTTTAGACAATACACATATACTTGATTATATGATGGTATGATGCTCAGTTAATGCTAATGTTCAGTTAATCATTTAATAAATTAGAATGTCCTTGATGGCACAGGGAAATAACGGGCCTGACACACACACAGACACACACACGCAAGCCGTGGCACTTTGTGTGTCTGATGTATTTGTTGTCTCCCGTCTTTGTATTTACCTCTCTGCCTATTCTGTTTCCCTATGCCTTCCCGACAGTTTGTATTGCAAACATTATGATAATAATAGAGCAGAATGGAATTTGTCTATATCCACTGCTGGCATTATTTAGTTTTTCCATCTGACCACTTGTATGATTTGGCACTCGAACGCTGCAGGCAGCAAGTCCTCGCTCAGGTAATGACCAGTAATTGAGTGCCCTGTAAATTGGCAGTGATGGTTAGAGAGTGTCCCCCAGATGGGAGGCAAAGGCGTCTGTTTCTGCTGCGATTGTGCCAGGCTCCTGTGGGGTGAGAGCCTCACTCTTTATCTCCTCCTGGGCACCACCTGTCTCCCATTACTGGACACAGGATCTCTTCACCCACACCCTAATGTGAAAACTCCTCACATCAGAGTCTGTCTGGCTTTTCGCTGAGGCCAAAAGCCAAGTCTGACAGCTCATAATAATCAATTCACGGACAGGCAGCCTTTCTAACTCGCACGTTTACAAGCAGATGATCCTTTACTCCAGACCACGTACGACCTTCCTCTCCATTTTCCTCTTTCTCTGGCATTAAAGGCCCATTAATGGACACTTCTGTGAGGCCAGGCTGACAGCAGCGCTTGGCTGAGGGAGGAATGTTTAAGCCTGGTGCCGAGGCTCGCTGCTCCGTCTCCACCTGAATTAAATGGAAACAATCCAGTGAGCAAACTATATTTTGCCAACATTAAGTTTGTTCCGCTTTGACAAAGGATATAAAAGTTAAGGTGTGCTCATTATATTGGTTTTTGCAATCTGGAGAGCAAACTAATTGGTCACCAGCTGTTGAAATGTAGTTAATGAATGGAAAGGCAATGGAGTGCTGTTCCCTGCATCCAGTACAGCTCCTCCCTGCAGGATGGAGCAGCATATGTCTGTGGCTCTGGCCGAGGATCAAAGCGGGAGACAGGCCACCTCAGCTGGTGACATCCCCTTCGTCTGTAACAGCCTGAGCGTTCACTGTGTGGGGCAGGAAGATCACTAAATTAGCAGCAGCCAGTGTAGAATTAGTGTTTGCTAGGAGTTTATCATTACATTGAATTTAGCTTTACATTGAGGCAAAGAGGCAAAGTGAACCGTGAGAGCTTGTGCTGGTTACTGCACACTGTATATCACAGTGTGCTGCTCTCATGCCATGAATCACAACAGCATCAACACAGAGGTGCTATTGCTGTCTGATGCAGTGGACCACAGGTGGTAATCCAGTGGGTGGAAGAGGGAGTACCTGTGCTCCTGTGGCTCCTTAATCAATTTATAAATGACTCAATGGAATTATTGGGCATACTTCTCACAGCTGAAACAGTCTGTGTTTGTGCCAAAGGCTGCTCCAGTTTGGATCTGAAGGATCACTGTATATACCTCATAATTATCCATCTTAACCTGCCTTGACATTTCATAGGTCAGTGATTTTGCATTACCAGAGTCATCGGGATAACACTGGATCAGAACAAATAGGACAGCATGTAATATTTTGTGTTATAATCAGCTTATCTGGTTGGGGCCCAAGTGTGCAGACAAACAGGCAGCCTGGTTCGATGTGAATTAATTTGATCATGGCAGGTTTGTGAGATTCTCTTTCTCTGTTGGCTTCTGACTGAGAGGGCCGCAGATGTGAGAGCACAACTCCCCGTAGACGGGGAGTGAGGGATTCTGGCAAAGTAGACGACATTTTTTTTTTATCAACCCATGGATTTTTCTGATATCTCTGCTTGAGTTTGTAATCTGTTTGTATCAAAACTGGCCACTTATTTGTACTGAATGTTGTGTATCTTTCATCAAATAATGTTATTTCTAATTTATAGAACATATCTAGTTAGACTGCAGAAAACACGACCTTGCCGTCTAGACTCATGTGGACATATTGATTTTTGGGCTACTTAGTCTGACCTCATCAAATGTCTTCACTGCTTCATTTTATGTTTAATTTTTATGTGCTGCTACCCATTAACCTTTGGGTAATAATTGTAAAAATATATTTCAAACATATTGTAAAGCAGTCTGCTTTAGAAAGCTTTTTAACATTGAATATATATTATTTATTCATAAATTGACATTTGAATATTTTAATGATAAGTTTATATAGGATATGGGTTGAAAAATAAAGCCAACATGGAAGTGCCAAAAACTGCAGTTCTTAAAATGTCCACTTGAGGCTGGCTCCAAAAGCCAGTCAATCCCCATAGACCCCTATGTCAGAAAATATATAAAATAAAAAATAAAATGTTTAATTAATTTTGAAATAAACATGCTTACAGTCTGGTACAACAAAAGATTTGGGTCTCTATTGATAATTTGTGTTTCGGCAACTGGGCTTCATTCGTCCTGCTTCAGCTCCACCTCTTTGCTCATTTCTGGCTTGGCCGGGTTTAAGGTGGAGTCAGGCACTGCCAAGATGGCTGCTACTGGAGCTACCCAAGTACCAAGGAACAGCGCTTAACATAGTGCCCAAATCGTGTAATTACAACTCCCAGGTCCGTCACGGGATGCCATCGCCCAAAAAACTTACAAAACTTACAAAAAAATTCTATACACTTCCATTATCAAAGAGACAAATTTAAATCAGAAGATGCATTGTTTTCAGGCACATGGTTTTTGTATACCAAAATGGAAACACATGTATAATAGTGTTACTTAAAGCTGCAGATTGTTTGTTAGATTTGTTACAGACAAACTTGTTTTGAGGTTCACACTTACAGAAGATCCTTAACGCCCAAGATCAAATTTAGAGTAATTTGGTCATTTGAATCACCCTATTTCTTTATGTTGTTGTTGGGTCGTGCTCTCTGGAGTTGTAAGTGTGGACAGAAAACTGCTGAAAAGAATAAACAAAGGCCACTCTTGTTGCTAATGTGGTAACTGCGCCGCACAAGTACCATGATTTCCTCTGTGTACAGTTGGTCGTATTAGTGGTCTTGATTCATGGTTCATTTGTTCTACTGTGTTTGCTCCTCTGCTCCGTTTCCAGTGTTGACACTGCCTCCTGAGGGTTGAACACTCTTGTCTGTGCTGCTCAAAGAACAGTCCGTCATCTCAGTGGCTCATCTACCTGCACGGCTACTGGCCACTCTAATGAGACTGAGCCAGCCTTGAATCTCTGCTCTCAGTGTTTGCACACAGGTCATCATCACCAACCAAGTGATGCTACACTTCTCTTGTGATGTATTTTGACATTATTTTAATTATTCAAGTCATTCTGTCATCCTTTGACAGTAAAATATTACAGTAAAAATGTTGACCTTCAGTCGATGTTGGAACACCAGCTGAGTGTCGCTCTGTAGTTATCCGTGGGTACTACCTGCCAACTTTTGGTGAAATTGGGGCTTGGATATTATTTTGGCCAACACAGTTTTCATTTCTGTAAAATGCTTGCTGGGTTGTTTGTATTTTGAAATATCAGTCCCATCAGGAGCCAAAAGTGATTGATTTTGCAGAGACTGTTCAGAAAAATTGGAATGCAATTTGCAGCTTTTCTTGTCAGGAATACATTGCAAAGAAAAAAGGGTATGTTTTTAGTAGCACTTGTGTGGGAGTGATACTCGAGCTGGGAGTCTGAGAAAGCACTTTTGCTTCAGCATTGCTTTTGTCAATTCGTCTAGATATTTGTAAAATTATTTTACGTGAAAATTGCCTGTGGTGAGGGGCTAAATGCAGTCATTCTTGTATTTGATCAGTTTATGTAGAACTATTCAGGGGAATGGTTGAATTTGCAATGATTCCTCCCTTGATCAAAAATTCCTGGAGAGCAGAGACATAGATGCTTGGATCCCTCCTGCTCCTGGCTCGTGTTGTTCCTGGTTTTAGAGTACTCAGCTTGTGTGTGTATTGGGGTTTGTGTATTGGCAAGATTCTGGTGATATGATAAGTATCCTAAAACAATACAGGGGTTACAACTGAATATATTGCCATATATAGTATGAAGAACGTGTTTCTGCAGTAAGATGAGTGGGAAGTATAATTACACAGTCCCTATAACATCCAACATTCTACTTTTTGTGTAATCTTTTTGCTATGTAATGTAAACTATTAATAGAAAAATGTATACTGTTATTTTGAGAGTTGATACAATATCACAAAACAATATTTTGATTTCTGTTAGACCACAAAAACAGTTAGACACTGGACTCGACTGGTGCACCGAAGTTTACCAGACTCAAAATATACTCACAGGCTTGAACTGCTCTGGTTGAAAAAGCTTATATATACACCTTATAATTTACCATGGCAGTGTTTTTCTGGCAAACAAAACTTGTCAAAGCATTGACAACTAGTTAGGCATTGCCAGGTGATTCAAACCATAGTGCAGCGTCAATTAAACCAACCGTCGGCTCAAGCCTACTTCAAACATATTGCAAGAATGAAATCTCTCTTTCATTTCTCTTTTTGAAGCTGAAATGGGTCACTAGGTTTACCCAGACAGCCCTCGCTGTGACCATGTCCGTACAGGTTGCTGTGGAGGCTACATTTCAATTTCTCAGAACGTGCCTTCGACACGTGTTAAACCGGACCAGCAGAACCAGAAATCGAGAATCCTGATACTCAAGTGTATCGATTTAGTTTCTTACACCCCTAGTGTTTATTTCTGTGACTAAGCTAGCTGTGAAGCTCTATAGATCTCTGCACTATTATCAAACACTGTGTTCTGCAATCTCTAATGAAAAGGAATAACACAGGATTAAAAACCCATCATCAGCTCATCTTTGTAGTGCAAAAAGTCAATCTCCAAAGTCTACAGTCCAGGTAGATAAAATAATATAACCTCCTGCCCACACACACACACACACCACCTAACACTGTGTGCACTTTGCGCTTGATGTTTTCTCCAGACAGTCACAATAAAAGCTGCGGAGGTGCTACATGTTTACGAGAACCGTGCTTAGTTACAAGGCGTTTACCGCGTAGCCATAAGAGACGTAGGTTACCATGTGAACCGAATGACAGTCTGCAGAAGCCCGGCCAGCAAATCCAGCTGGGGATGAGTAAGCCTCTGTGTCTGAGTGGGCAACAGCAGTGGGCTTCCAGCATTTGCTTGGTTGCAGCAGTAATCATCAGATGTTCTCAGCGGACCTTTAGTCAGCGAAATGGTTTCAGCTGCCAAAAACGCCAAAATAAAACCTGTTTATTCTCTCATCATAGAGCCGTTTCTCTATATAACAGTGCATTTATGAATCCAGCATTGTCATCGGGAAATGAATAGATATCACAGCACTGTACAGCACCCGCCTTTATCTCTGTAGGAGTCTGTTGTGGCTGTATGACTCATTGTTTAGTTTCCATTAAGGTAAAAAGTCTCATCTGACATCTCTGTGTTCATGCAGTGGGATTATCAGATTTACAGTCTTCTCTCTGGAGCCTCACACACACTGAACCTGCTCACTCAAATTAGCCTCCTATTCCAACAACCTTAGGTTTTCTTACAGATCCAAGCTGATCCTCTATTGTTCTGCTCCTGTCATCTTTCTTTCATCCCTCCTTTTATTATAGAGGCCTGTGATAGTAGCAGAATAGTTCCTCTTTCTGCTTCTGTTTTTCATCACTGTCATTCAGCGCTGCCGTGCCAACAGTATTCCCCTTCTTCTTCTTCCTCTTCTTCTTCTTCTCTCCCTCTCCGCCCTTTGTGCTCTTCAGTAGTAGCGTGTTGGACTCATAAGACATCAGCAGGCAGGTAGCGTAGCATTCGGTGACTCAGAGAGGTCAGACCCTGGTGATAGTGGCAGCTTCATTTCTGATTCTGCAGCACGCCAATGCATGTGGATCGTGGTGGGGAAGATAGAGTGTGAAAGAAAAAAAAAGAGAGAGAGAGAAAGATGGAGAGGAAGTGGAATTCAGACTGGGTTACTCCTTTTGCCACTGCTGCATGATGTTTAATATGCCTGATAGAGGACGCCTCGCTGAGGTCTTATACCCGGGACAAAATGCTGCAGAGCTGAGGAGCTTAGACGGTAAATCCTGCCTCTATCCCATTTTTCATTTTGCCCATTCTCCCTTTTCATTTTCATTTGCATGCACATCTCGGCCTGGCTGCTTTTACGTATCTCTCTCATGATCATTCACTATCACTCCTCTCACCTCACTCTTTACCCTTTCCTCTCTGCTCCTCGTGTTGTCTTTTTCATCTCTCTCTGTCTGTGTAGGAATGCACTCGCTGACCTCAGGGAGTTACACTTGTTATTCCTGCAAACGTGTGATTCAGCGGTCAGTCTGCATGTTTCCGTGCACACACAAAAACATACAGATACACACTCGCAGGCGACAGGCGAGTACAGTATTAGTGGAGTGCAAGCATCTGTGCCTGCGCACACAGACTTAAGCTGTAGGGGTTATGTAACTTACTCTGCCATTTCAAATGATTTGAAATCACAAGTGCTCGCTGTGCTGCACTAGATTACCGCGTCTGGGTCCCCAGTATGCGCTGTATAGTCATATACTACATGATGCTAAGTGGAGCTGGTGCTGGGGTGTTGAGTAATAGAGGGGAATCCTCTCTTAAAGACCCCTGACAACACCAGGCATCGCTACTATTTCCTCCAGCCTCCTTAATGGCCTTTGCTTTGGCTGTAGCTCGGCTGGAGAGAAGAAACAAACACACAGTAACAAGAAAAAAGTGTCTCGGGTCAATATATATATCTTGCGGAGTATGGCTGACATTTTGAGAGGCAACAAATTAGCTGTAAAGCTACAGTATGTGCCATAGTTAGAGGTGATGTTCTGTTTGTTTCTGAGCAGCAGTACTCCATAAAAAAGTAATGTGCTTTTTCTTTAGGGTGGCCATCCGTTTTATTATAATGTAGCTCAGCTGAGCACACTGTGTGTCTGCGTATTTCCTCAAGGATTAGCATTCAGTGTCATAATTAGATGTGAAGTTAACCTAAGAGATTGTGCAGGAAGAACAGAGGCTGCTTTAACACTTTTACTCCTATGCATGTCCGTCTATATTTGATATCTCCATCAGATATCTGCTGTTCGCATAGAATCGACTCTGGTTGAAAACGTTAGCTTTTTTTTTTTTGCTCAGCCATAGGCAGGATTATTACCCATCATTACGCATCATGCATATTCAACACAACAAGGGATGAGAGAAAGAGGGAAAGAGAGAAAGAGAGAGAAGGAAAGAGAGGGAGGGAGAGTAATGAGGTTACCCCTGCTTGCCAGAGATTATACACAGAGCTTTCCCAACTACAAAAGATCAGAAGAGTGAACGCTGAGAATGGGATGGGGAAAGCCTTTCTTGTTAATTAGTCATTGCAGAAATGATACTGTAGTATGTGCACCTCATTTCATCAAGATGTTGCTGGGCATTGAAGTCACAGTGGAGAATCAGCAACAGAAACAGTTAAAGCAGAAAGCGTAAGTGCACCACATGCTGCTGCTGTTGTCCCAGGGGAACTCTCCATGGTGCTGAACACCAAGACGGCTGCATTCAGCGCGCACAGCTGAGGCTCTAAGCAGGGGCTTTCTTTGAGCTTGAGATTGGTAAACGATAATTAGTAGTCAAGCTAGATTTTTGAGTGTATTGTGAATTTATTTGTAAAAGACAAAACATAAAAGTGGAAGCTTGAAGCCAACAAAGACAAAACACATGGAGGTGTATATTGGTAGTATTTGGCTTTATAGTGTTTCTTTTGTCAAGATGGTCCATAGAGGCTTTATGTACAAGGGTTGTATAAAACATGACAGATTTTGGATATTGTTATGTAATAACATGGCTGAAGTATTTTTATTTCCTGGTTTAAAAGATTGAATTACAGGAAATATCCACATTGCTGATGATTAGATATAAAAAATCGAATTTAAAAAGCCCATGTAAATATTTTGCGAAAGCGCCAATAGTCAAGCATATGATAATATCGATATGATGGTATTTTGCCAAAACATAAAGTGATATTGGATTTTCTTTATGTTGCCTAGCCCTGTAACATAAAGAAAACCAACCCAAAGACAACAACAACAATTCCATCTATAGAGCCATGCAGCTGGCATATATTTGCAATTTCTCTTTGAGAAAATATTTAAAATCAATCATTAAAATTGTGATTAATAAATTTTCTGTTAATTGGCCCATTTCCTTTGTTTAAAAACTAAATATATGTAATGACAGCATCTAATATATACATTTTACATCATCCTTCAGCTTGTTTGCCCTCATCCTAAAATCAAATCATTTTGTACCACTCACTACCCTGAAAAGTTGTCAAGATATTGATTTTAAGAGATGTTTTGCCATAAAAACAGAAAGTGAAATTTCCGGCGCTGATACTGTCGTATCTAAGAGACATGGAGGTATAGATCGCTGTGGATGCACCTTTGGTGTGCATGCATTTGCATTAGTGCCACCGAGGCACGAATGCTGGATCCAGCCTTAGGGGATGGTCTTCCTCATCTGTCTTCATCTGCTGTGCAGTAAACGCCTCTTCACTTATACAGGAGCTCATTACTCACAATGGCAGCCATTTGAATCTTTTATCAGAGGGATTTTTAATTGAACATTGGCAAATGTGCTCCAAACAAATGGGCCTCAGCAAGCCTGAAAGCTGTGTGTTTATGTGTGTATGTGAGTGTGTGAAATATCTTTCGTGTGTGTTGCAGCCGTCTGGTTCTGGAGACTGTACACATTAGATACCAGCCCACATGGGAGATGGCAAGCTGTCTGCGGGGGCTCTGTGTGATTCACTCAAAGGAAATCATTTAGAGTCACTGTGCGAGTGTACATTGTGCATATGTAGACTTTTTTAGAACACATCCAATCTTTTTTGCTCTTTTCATAGTTTTTCATTCATATTTGTGTGTGCCTCTGTTGACTGCATAGTTTTAGGTGTTAGGAATCCCACAGAAACTACAATTAAAAACACCTGCAGAGGGAAATATCGCACCCAAGTAAAGGAATCCCTTCTAACGTGTTAATATTTATCCAAACATAGACAATGGTCTCTAGCTTTTTAGTATAGACACTGGCCAAAAAATAGAAGCTGAAATATTGTCTTTTACGTCTCCTGGAGAAGTTTACTCTACCTCTTTTTCATCCTTACCTCTAACTACCAAAACATATTAAATATTTTGAAACCAGTAAACACATTATAAATTCTAAAAAAAAATACAACTATAACTTTACCAAAATTATTCATCCTAATTGGGTATTATATTATGAAATACTGTCTTCTGAGAACATTTTATGTATTTATTTTTGTCTGTTGCCAAGTTTGGTCCTCAAATAGATAGAAACACTAGAGTGCACGCTAACACACACATACAGTTGAGCAGGATCACTGGTGGAGCAGCTACGACAGATAAAGGGTCAAAGATTTAATCACACCAACTGTCACTTGCCTGGAGTGAAACAGCACAAGGTCACAGACCTCGAAAGGGTCACAGCTTGTTTCTTATCCCTCCGTTCATCCTGCACTCTGACCCTGTTGCTCATGGTCTGATTGAATATTGTGGACACTCACAGGCGCATGATACATTACCTACTAACTGAAAAAAAGTCACTTTTGCATTGCCAAAAATGAAAACCGCTTTGTCAAGTCAAGTCAGTTATATTTGTAAAGTACATTTCATTACACGGATAAAACTCAATGTGCTTTACGTTAAAAACGGAAATAAAAATTACAAAATTAAACAAATGAGTTAGAGACGCATTTCATACTCCATATAAATGAAAAATAAAAAAAAAATGAAAAGAAAGCATTGCCCATACAACACACATACATATATAAAATAAAATTTCTTATTAAGCCCCGTCCTAATCAAGCTACCACACTCACACATGGTACACACACACACACATTCTAACTACCAAAAGCCTGAGAGGAAAGCAGTGTTTTGCAGTAGATTACAGGTTGTCATGCAGTTTGTGATTCCTTGCACATGTTGTCATATTCTTCAGAGGGCGAGTCACTGACTGTATGACCAACTTTGAATGTATCGACTCCTCCGACACCTAACCACCTCCCTTTCTCCTTGGAATGACAGCTTTAGCCATAATAAAAGCTTAACCGCTGCTTTTTGCAGATGAAAGACGCTCATCCCAGAGGCACAGTCTCACTGTGATGGTCTTGTCTTGTTCTCTCACAAATTCAAAGTATTGCAAACACAAGTCTGTCCTGTCTGCCACCTCGCTAGCTGAGGTCCACATGCACAAAGACACAACACCAGGATTGGATAGCTTCCACTAGTATGCAGCCAGGAAGTAAAATAGATGCAGGAACAATAGAAACAGTGCAAACTCTTCAATATCTGTAATGGATTGCTTTTATGAAAATATCACCTATACAATATTGTGTCTTATACATTAATTGATCAGCAGATCTGCAAAACTGAGATCCTTTCTTTCACAGGACTTGTGTGAAAGTACCAAATCTTGTGTTTACAACTGATATGATCAACATTTTTTTGTAAATAAGTAATTCAACTAACACATCAGTTTGGCTCCTCATTACTCCAACGCAACACTGCTGACAGATCAAAAAGGGAACCAGCTGACGTCCTCCATTTTAACAGATTCCAATATACGTTCAAAGTCAAACCAGTCTGTGAGCGTTCCTGTGATTAAGTGCACATTCATGCATCTGCACATGCAGCATGTATTGTGTGCTGTGGGCTTCTGGTTGCTCCACTGGTGCTTATTTTAGTCCTGCTCAGGGACACGTGGTGCCATGCTACCAGAGTGTGTGTGTGTGCCCTGGTAGCACACACTGACACAGATAAAACCCTGTTTAATTCTATACGCTAATCTTGAAACATCCAGCTGCACTTTGACTCCCATCCATAGCAAGGCTGTTCCTCCTACACTGATGGAGGGCTCAGTCTGCTGATAAACAGAGGAGCTGCTGGGTGATGTAACACTTTCATGTTTTTGTTACTGTAAGAGCAGTGCAATAGTTGGCTTTGCATTTAACCAGGGGTGTCAAACTGATTCATTCCATCCATCTCTTTCATGAATGCCCGTAAAGAAGGTGTGCATTATACCCTTCACTGCTGAATCCATCCCAGCTTGCCACAAAGTGTTAACCTCCTGATTAGAGCGGAGTGACAAAAAAGATGTGGCATCTCCAGAGCAGGGCAGAACACACCGGCAGCTTTGATGAGGATATCCCATTTCTAGCTTGTCTTCCTGTGTGCTCCCACTGAGAAGCCGGTGGTGATGAATTCTCTGAAGAAACCCGATAGACTAAACAAGTCATCCTCCGTGGAAATTGTGGCAGACTTTAGTCATGTTTCTTAGGCTCTAATCGCACATTGTGAAGAAAGCTCAACTTCTTTTTCATTGTAATTCCAGCTAACGCAGCATTCAGCTGTCAGCTCAGTTAAACGGCTGCTTGATGGAAACATAACAGGCATTCAAAAACCTCAGGAGGAAATATGAGGTGTCAGCGAGGCACTGGTTGGAACTTACAAACTGTCAGAGTGTGATTTACAGGACATGTGCAAACATATTTAATCTTTTAGTTTCACTTTTCATATCCATTTACATGAGAGACCGAATAAACCTTGCACCTGTGCAGAAAAGGCACTGGTGTAATTAATAACATTAATTAAGGCTGCATTCCATGTAGAAATATCAGGGCTCTGCTCGTGTGCCTGCCGGCTTACTGGGACCCTTAAATGGAACAGAGCCATTGTTAAGGTCATTAGTTACACCTGTGCTTTTCCTGCTGACAAGTAATTGACCTCAATAGACCGAATCCCTGTAATGATGTACTAATACAACAATCACTTCCGGGAAGCTGATTTGACCTGTGGAGATACGTGGCGTTTACAAACACATTTTCAGCTGTAACTATAACGTTGAAAGATATGTAGTTAAACATGGTCATCCAACCAGCTTCTGCTGATATTTTATGTACTATGTTCATTTCACTCTGATGGCATCTTTGATTAAATAAATCTAGCCAGTCAAGTAGATTGCTATTTTTGAGTGAACCCATTATTTCCTTTAATTTGTGGCCCGGCAGGTAAATTAGGTCCCCAACCTAATGAAAGTGAAAGTGTTAATGACAAAAAAAGGCATCAAACATGAACTTTAAATGAATGACATTAGAGAGTATCTCAGTGGTAACTCAGCTCAGCACTGTTTTGTATGTATGTGATGCAGAGGTTTTCTATCCGGTTAATGTAAATGAACAATGTACTAACAACAAAGCATGTGAAATATGGGGATAAATACATACTAAGAAGTTTTTTTTACTACAACATAGCATTAAGTTGCCACCTCAGTTGCGTCAATGGCTGCTTGATGTAAACACAGTATACATTATTAATTCTATCCATCCATCCACCATGACACATAGAGACAGACAACCATCCACACTCCCATTCACACCTACTGGCAATTTACAGTCAACAATTAACCTAACACCGGCATGTCTTTTGACTGTGGGAGGAAGCCGGATAATCAGGAGACAACCCACGCTAACGTGCTTACTGTGAGGCGGCCGTGCTGTCCGCTGAACCACTGTATTTCCTTGCATTAAAAAGT
>CAFUXE010000853.1:473573-489436 GCA_903364295.1 Serranus cabrilla | reverse complement strand
TTAGAAGTTTAGCACTTGATAAAAATGATACATGTTTGTAACCTGTAGAAGCAGAAGTAGGCACAGATAGAGCAGATGGCCGGGAGTGAGATTCTTCCTATGAAAGGCAGGAGCTGGAGAGATTCAGCAGTAATTTAAATGGCACTGTTTGGTCCGAGACTATTTGAATTCATTCCCTGTTGCCCCCAAGCCCTCTTCTTTAGATGAGCTGTCTTTGTGTGTGGCTCTGTGCCCCAAATAAACACTCCATTAGGACTGTTTTCTCTGCTGCCCTCCTCTCACGTTCCCTGCCCACAGCAGCACTTCCCCTCCTTGCCCATTGTCAGCCTGCTGAGTCCGGGGGAAGCTACCCAAAGGACAAAGTGTCCCCAAATGGCGTGCAGAAATGGCAGGCTGGTCTCCACAGACTGCAGCACAGCTCTTATCTCCTCCCGCACTGAGCTCCGAGAACAGAGACACAAACACAGACAAGACCAATGAACACCATTGTGAGGGGATGGCGAGTTGACAGTAATGTCACTCCCTGTTTGGTCTTAACTGGCTTACCTCTCTGTCTGTCCTCTGTTTTTCTCCTTCTCAGGTTAAAGTTAAGAGTGCACATAGAGAATTAGGTGCAGCTGTTAGCGACTGAGTGCAGCTGCTGTGCTGGTGGATATTTACAAAACACTGACAGCATATACAGGAATATATATGTTCATTCTTCTTATCAAGCCTTCGAAATTCCAGCAGCTATTAATGCCACGTCTCCTCTCATCGAGTTCAGCTGCCGTGTATATAAACACTTAGTGTGTGTGTGACAGTAAACACTGGCATAACCATCTGGCACCTCCACCTTCCTGGGTATCGGGTATATAACTACGGACCATCAGAGGAGCATGCCTCCGCTAACATTTAAGGCCTGCAACCATGGCAACAAGCATCTGCTGTTCCAGTGTAGCTTGAAAATGTATCGGCGCTAATCGAAGATTAACACTGAGGCAGACAGCAGGCAGACTCAACAAGTCCAAGGACCGGACTGCAGAGATGTACCCTCATATTTAGCTCAATAGCCGGAGTGAAGCGGCAGCCTCTGTGGTCAGCTTAGCTTTCATCGTGAACTGTTTGTAAGCACAAACACCTTCTGTTGAAGGCGGGATTGGCAGCTCTTGCTGTTTGGACACATGGCATGCATTGTACGTGCAAAAGCAAAAAGGCAATTTCAAGATTGACTCTTTTGTCTTCATGTTTTTTTGTTTTTTTCATTTTACACAGTGCAGTAAATTCAGATATGCATTGTGTAAATGTGTTGGGCCGCTTTGAAATGACCTTGTACTGAATGTTTCTGTTTTGTATATTCATGCACACTGTTGTGTGCAATGCTTTAAGGTGCACGATGTGATTGTGCAAAAAGATACACCTACCTGTAGTGGGGAAAAAGACTCCAGAATAGTACACTGCACCTTTAAGGGAAACTTAAAGGGGGCATATTAAGTTCTCTTTCAGGTTCATGTATTTTGCACTAGAATATATGAACCTCCTTTAATGTAGAGGAACACATTATTTTTCTCATGCTGTTTGTCTGAATATACCTGTATTCCTCTGTCTAAAACACTCCGTTTACGCGTGCGTCTCTTTAAGACGCCCTCCTCAAAAAGCCCAGTCTGCTCTGCTTAGTGGGTGTTTTGGGGTCTTAGGCTGCAGTCACTCATACATGAATGAATCACACACACACACACACACACACACACACACGTCTCTGTTATTGGTTAAGGCTGTGAAATTGACAGTCAGAGTTCACCATTGTTGAACTCCAAGCGATGTAACAGCACTCTCTACCTATATATTTTATAGTTATAACATCACAACAGAGGTCCTGTCAGCTTGTTTAAAGGCACAATTTCTAAATACAGGATGTGTGCATTTCTCACAGTATTTATACAGCATCTAGACCTGCTTTATGAAAAAAGACAAAGAGATCTCACCTGTGTCAAGAAAATGCAGCATGTACTTTTACACTACACTGGCAGCTGCAGTCATTGCTTTCCAAAAGCTGTTTAATTACACTTTGGGCGTCTTGCCAGTTCCCAACTTTACTTATAAAAGGTTTATATTTTATGATATTCCTATTTCAATGACATTAGTGTTATTAGGATGGCAACATTCAGATCTACCTGTATAGGTATACATTTGGTCCTTAGTGCAAATGTTTTTTCATAAAGAAATACAGTCAGTCAGGCTGAGAAAGTTAAGCTGATCATTAGTTCAATAGTAATAGTGTCTATACTGAACAAGAGCAAATGATGCTGCTTACACTGAGTCTACAGAGCAGAGAGTAAGTGGGTGACATGTTTGCTTTGCTTGTGCGTTAAATGGCAGAGTTGATTCATCTGTCAGGCTTGTCAAAATTAAACACACAGCTCTGGCACACCAGGCTGAGTCAGATCCTGTCTGGACAAAACACACAACTGCCTCTGCACCGCTCTCAAACATAAGAGGGACCCGGGTACTCTGCCCGGACCTAATAATATTGTTCCATAGTGTATTATTCATGAAACTATCCTGGCAATCAAACAGTCCTGAAAGACAAAGCTCTACACAATCTTGTGTTTCTGTTTTTTTTTTTTCGTGTTGTTTTGTCTGTTTTCTCACTACATTCTAGTGTTTCAAATATAACAAATTGGAAATTAATATGTAGGTTAGTCAATGACCAAGACTGATAGTTTTACTATTATCCAGTGTAAAAGCATAAGTAATCATGAATCAATCTGATTTTATGCTGTGTACATTTGATGCATACAGTGTAGTGTAAGTATTCAAAGCAAATCTCAAATGGAATATCACACCTCAGCAGAAAAGCTCTGCTGAATAATGTTGGAGGCAGCTTACTATACAGTGGGCCACAGTGTTTTCTGCATGGGATTCTCTGTGGGCTCACAGACTCTCCATAAATATGTGTCTTGCCAAAGGATTATGACGTATACTGATCTGTTTAAAGCGTTAACACGTCCACAATGCAGGACAAAGAAACAGCTGATTCTCTGTGTTCGAGACAATTTGGTTTGCATCACTACGTGTGTGCTGTCACGTCCAAAATTCCAAAAAGGATTTTAAACGAGGATGGCAGTCATGTTGAAACGCTTAAATCAACAACAAGCTTTAATTCTGAAGTATTTCAGTCCACTGTTCTCGTCAGTGTGCTTACAGTAAAATGTGAGCTCTGTGTTTGTCCTTCAGAATGAACACCTGGAGGCTTAGCCAGCCCACATTAGCTCCGAATTGAAGGATCAATGGATATGAATAGGAATGCCAATGCAATCTAGTGCTTGTACGGGAAGCATTAAAATTGACTGGACACAATTGATGCAGGTTGAAAAGCCAATAATTTTTTTGGACGTGACAGACATGAAATTAATGGAAAAGCAGCAGATCTCAGATATGACTCTGGTATTGTCTTCAGGCTGTTGTTTATTTATCACTGCTTGTCCTTGACAATATCTCTCCTCTGTGGTGTGAATATGAACATACTGTAGTTGTGTTTATGCAGCAAATTTCCACACTGGAATTTACCATTATTATTGAAATTAGTGACTAGTAGCTGTAGTGTTTGTAGACATAGGTAGTAGCTATGATGTTTTTAAACTTGTATGGATATGGTATGTTCTGATCCTTTTTAATCTGCATAAAAAAGTGGCTGAAGCCACCATGACCACCCATATTGGGTATGGTTTTGAAGCCTCGAGTTTAGCATTTTAGACTGTCACCATTTTTGTTTTGTTGGAGCCAGAAGTGACTGTACACAATGGCATTTTCATGCTTTATTGGATAGTGACAGAGAGAATGGAAGGAGAGAGAGGGGAAGACATTCAGCAAAGGGGCCTGAGGCTGGATTCGAACCAGGGCCCACTGTGACAAGGACTCATTTTGAGTCCTTGTCACAGGTTTGTGCTCTACCAGTGATCCACCGGGACACCCTGAAGTGACTATATTTTGACAGGCTTGGAGCTTTAGTGTTTAGGTTATCAGCCTAGTGTGGCCAAGTACCATCCGCATAGTAGATGCTTAGTTACAGAAGTGCCAGCAAACTAATTTAGTTTGCAAGTTGCATCCATAATTCACGGTGACTGGTATATTAACTGGGATGCTAATTTCGGCTGGCTAAAAAAACAAAAGGTACTTTCCAGAAAATAATAATGGCTGACTCCTTACGGTGTCTTTTAGTACATCTAGAATGATCTATTCTCCTAAAATAATACATGTCCTTCATTTGCACATGTTATTTGAGAACAGGCCAGCATCTTATATAATCTGTAAGTGTTCCAACACAAAAGTATAGAAGCTACATTAATGCATTTCATGTTGATTTTGCAGTTTGAATATGCAGTGAGAACCAGTAGCAATATCAGACCATACCAATATCATCATTGTAATTTGATTTCTAATACTTTGGAATTCCCTATAAAAAGCACAGGTGCATACTGAGTTTCAATGACTTTATTGAGCACACTCAGACTCCCTCTGTGACCTCATCAACAGCTATAAATGTCTACCACAGTTCATCACTAACTAACTGTGCATATTGAGCCAGTATGCACAGTACCAGGACCCTGAAACCTAAGCAGATAATTACAGTCATTTATTTTAATATTCATGTCTGTGATTCTCCTACTGTGACATATCAAAAGTCAGGCATGACAAAAAACACATTTTTGGCGTGCATTTACTGGATAAGTCATGCTGATTTTAAAATATTTTATGAAATTCACTTCAGCAAAAGGAATTGCCCAATATTTATATATCTGTTGTGCAGTTTGCATGCATCTTTCTTTTTCTCCTGTCTCCATTTGTCCTCTGAAACATCCTTCATAAGTAAAACATAAGGGGGAAGGAGCAGGCTCACCATCACAAGCCATTAGGAAGCACTGTATTTACAGTAAATGTATCATGCATGAGCCGGTAGGTTTCTTAGCTCCCGACAAGAACAACACTTGGCCTACATGGCTGCTGTAGCTGCACTGAATCTCAGAGTACTCTCCAGTTGACACTGCAAATTGCATCCGCAGCACACCTCACGTCTGTTGATTGAATGTAATTAAGTTTTCCTCCTCTGCAATGAAGGGATTTTTTTTTTTACCTTTAGCTCAACACACTTTGTAAAGAGAGTGGGGAAAGGAGGCTCTTAGTGTGTGTGATTGTGTGTGATTAGGAGAGTATCGGAAGGCATGTTTGATTTACATCCACTCACAGAGAGCAGTGAAGAACAGTTCCATGGTGTTTTTTGTTCCAGTATGTTTAAAACATTGAAATAACAGCTGGTATTATGGCATTATTGTTGGACTGTCGGGGCTAAAATGGCTGCTTCTAGAACGTAGAAACCTCGAGCAGTCTCCACAGATGAATAATGCATGGGCTATCGCTAACAACATGCTGGGTTTGAGTCCTGCACTCTGGTCTAATCATGGGGACTTCTTGGGTTCTGAATGCTGTTCTCTTCCTGCCTCTCTCGTCTAGGAGAATGAGCTTCAAGATTTCCTCCAGGAGAACAAACACTTGAACCTACAGTTGTTCAACAATAGCCACAAGGCATCTGAGTATGAGAAGGTAAGAAGCAAGATGACAGAAAGACTTTTTGACTATACACTGTACATCTCTGCTCCATTCACACTTATGTTGTCATTTTAAGCTCATATCCTGTGAGCAGTTTTAAAATGTGTTTTTAGCTCTGTGGATGTCCGTGTTGGTCTGTTGTTTCTGTCTGTTGTTAAAGCACTTTCATCCAGGGTGGAATACCACAACAACTAGAAGGGCAGCCCTCAGCCAAGCAATGTTGGCAAAAGAGAAGAATATTTCATGTATCGGCCTTGTGATTCAGAACCACTCCAAAATGTAATACCCGCGTCCTTGGCCCATGTTACACTCTTCCACCAAGTTTCATGAAAATCAGGCCAGTAGTTTGTCTGTAATACGGCAGACAAACAGACAAAAAATCCATGAAACCGAAATAGAAACATAACCTCCTTGGCAGAGATAATTATTGGATGCACTAACATTCTCTGTCGTCTGAGGATGAATGTAGTGCATTTGATGATCCCCAGATTTTTTTTTCCAATTAATTATTTTGACAACCTGTTGATGAGTTTGTTCACAGACAGTCATGGTTCCCAGAAGATGAATCCTAATAACCTTGGAGATTATTTGACTTTCTCAGGTGCCACAAAGGTCCTTTTAGTGACGTGTCAACAGCAGATTGCCAAGAAACATGTTATTTATTTATATGTTATATTTGTTTTCTACTTGTGAACTGATGGCATTCCCTGCAGCTGCAGCTATGCTCTGTGTTCAGTGCTAATTAGCAAGTGTTGGAATGCTAACACACTAAACTAAGATGGTGAACATTACACCTGGTAAATATAAGCCAAGGAGGGTTGTAAGAGGAGAAGACTCTGGGTCAAGTGACGTCATATCCTCGGGGTACGACACATGCGCAGTAAAATCTGTCCTGCATCTGCTGAATAGTGAGTGCACGATCTTACAGCACCTGTCAGGTCGAGAGCACCTTTAGTTTTTCGCACTGTCTCCAACATCACCAGTACAGCCTCACAGAGCTGCTAACGTGGCTGCAGACTCTCAGTCTTGTTTCTTCAGAGGCCACGGCCTCTCTGGTCTTTACATTAACACTCTCTCAGATGACTTTCTGGGTCACGATATGACTTAGCCAGAACTGCCCCAGGATGCTGATAGATGGAGCTGTTTGTCCAATTTTCAGCGTATAAATGAAAACATCGAGCCTCCGATTCTATTATAACACCCTCACCTTCCTTTTAGCCCCAAGACCCTGAAGGCCTTCAGAGCTGATAACACAATGTTAAAGTAGATCAACAAACAAAGAGCACCTGGCCTCCCTCTGTGGACAGGTAGGCAATTTCCTGAAGGAGTTGATTGGCAGGTAGTTGCTGTCAGGGTGAAGCAGGGTGGGATGCTGGTTATTGATGTCTTATCAGGAACTTGGTGGCTCTTGGAGCAGCTATTCTGAACTGTTATCACAGTGACGGATATGAGAGCAGCACTCCACAGGGCAGCGCGGATATTAGCCCTCACTTCCACCCCCGTGTTCTGATCCGTATCTCCTCTGAATGAACTAGGAGGGGCTACAAACGGCACCTCCCCTTACCCATAATAGACTATTGACCTGCTTCTGCTGAATCCCATATAGTTTGGTTCGATCTGTCTACATTAAGTCTGACAGTCGCTCTTATCCATGCGGATCGTTTTTGCTGTGTAGAGGCGAGCAGTTCAGAGGCAGACTCACCGCTTTCTGTTTGTGTTTTGCTTTGCTGGTGTTTGTTGAAACGCCCTCCTCAAGGAATCATTAGTCATTCATGGCTGCTCTGAGGAAGGGGCTTCGCCACATTACGGCTGCAGGGACCAGTCATCTTGCTGCCCAATAGGGGCCTTTAAAAAGCTGATTGAAAAATACTGCCTCTTAAGTAACAATACAACTGCTGTTTGGGAGACGGATTATAAAGAATATGTAGAAATCGAAAAATTGACACATTTTTCATATTATTGTTTGTCGTGGCAGCACGGACCTCATTGGTGTTGAATTGGTGTACAGCGTTAACATAATGTGCAATTGCTTCAGTCAATTGAATGCTTAGTGCTTGGTTAACAATGAAGCATGAATAATTTATTAATGTTTTGGTCTATAGCCATGGGAGTCAGTGAATTATGTTACTCTTGTATTATTATAATATTTAAAGGCTTTTATCACCGAAACCAGCCAGCTCCCACGTCTGGCCCGTAACACTTCCTGCCTGTTTCAAATGCTTTAGGTGGCATTAAAGCAAATCGTTTTTACAGCATGGTGCTTAAAATCAACAGTGACTACCAGAAACATAGAAACAGCCGTATAATTCAATCCACAGAAACAGCTCTACCCCTATGAACCGTTTTATGTTCAGTTTGTGTGGATATTGTATGAAATAGGCACCGATTCAACTCTGTTGTCAGCTGTGGTGTGTTACTGAATTGGATCATACTTAATGGTGTTCCTGACATTTTATCCACGCGAGAATCAAGGAAACAAGTGGCAACCCGCTGAATGAGCCGCTGCTACAAGCACTCTGGTACAGCTGGCTAATCAAGCACATATTTTTAATACTATGCATGCTGCTTGGGTGACTTGTGAAACACAACCACAAATGAGTGGCACTCTCTCCTCCATTTTTAGTTCCTAAGTGTGAACCACTGGAAATTTGCTAATTAGCAAATGCATACATTTACAATATTGGCTTTTGCTTGCCACCAGAGTGGAGTGGTGACTGTTATTGGAGTCTGCAATAATGCAGTCAATGTAAAGCTCCGAAAATAAGTTTTATCATTAACAACCTGGTATGTTAGGTGAGGGTGGCCACCCTTAAAACTACCTGGTGGTATTTTTGACCATTGCAGATCACACAGGTGAAGCAATACACATTTTTGCTAATGGTTTCACACTAATCACGCTGATAATCACATGGCAATAATGTGCAAAATGAGGAGCAATGCACTGGCAAAATGCAAGGAAGAAGCAGACTGCAGGTTAGCTAACATGGACTTTTTATAAAGGCTTTTTTTCTTTGGAAGAATCAAAAGCAGTCAAAAAGGTTGTCTGATATCATCATACATTTGTCTTTTTTTACAGAGCAAACTTCTTACTTCATACAGCAAATACCCAATCAGGACACATGCACTTTTGCACACAATTGATTCCCAAACAAACAAACAAAAAGCTTTTTATAAAGAAAAGGAAAATCACATTTATATATTCTTTTTCCATGCTTATATTCTCAAAACTATTGCACGGTGAACAATTTATCTGACCTTCCAGTATTAGGGCAGTGTGAAACCAGATCTGAAGTGAAACTATTTAAAGGAATACTTTGATACCCCCAAAATGATACTTCACGATTGCATACATTTTCAGTAAAACCTCACTATTTAAAACATTTGCTCACTCTTTTGCAGGCATATTAATCTTTAATGCATGAGACTTTTTGTGCAGAATTGTTTAAAATGGTAAGGTTCTAGTGAAAATGCATGTTTTGGGGATGTACTGACTGACTTAATTTACATTGCTTGAGTTGTGTGAGACTCTGTTAACAGTTGTTTTGGTAAAGTTAAACATGGCCCCCATTTACTCAAAATTTCAGAGAATTTTCTCTGCTTTGGAATTCATTGTTCACCGATGTGGAATGAAAATATAACTATTTTCCTCAATACTTCAAAGCAACACGGGGGACTTATTGATATACAAATGACCATTCTGAGGGTGAAGTATTGCTTTGAAACTGCCTGGTTTCAGTGTGCATTCACACTCTCAGTCTCTGTGCTTCTTGCTTGTTCTGTCTGCACAGGTGAAGTCTGAGTATGCCCAGCTCAAAGAGACCCTTGGTGCTGTGACGCAGGAGAGAGATTTAGCCCTGTGGGAGAGGAACCAGCTCCAAGGCAAACTGGAGAACCTAGAGCAGGTGCTCAAGGTGAGGAAGCCTGCTGCGAGGTCAGACCTGACCGCACCATCTCTCAGTACTGCGTGCATTTCCAGTTCTAGTAGTGCGTCAGTCCCCGGGATCCTAACTCAGGTGTTTTTATGGAGCCTAACCCTTTGCCAGTACCCCTTCTCCTACCTGTGCTACACTGCCTCCATCTGGTTATCTTCCGCTAAACTGTCTAATGTCCCTGACATGTCTGTTGCCTTCCAGTGTCGTGTTGGGAGGTCTGACCGGGAGCTGTGAAAGAGTAGAAGCTTGGAGCAGTCTGCCCCTCCTTTCCTTTCCTATTGCACCCTTTCATGTTGTCCTACCCTCCCTGAGCTGTCCCTCCCCACCTTCCCTGTCCCTTCTCCCCCTGCTAGATTTCTAAGGTATCACTGCTATGTCCATCTGTCAGGGAGCAGTCCTATTCAATCCCATTCTGAATGCTTTCTGTCCACCTCAGTGGCTGTGCTTATCTCTCCCTTTATCCGTGGGCTGCTTACCAGACATACGAATGGTCACTTGGCTATACGACCACAGCACTGTGGAATGTGATTCTTTTGCATGAGGCAGGACAAAGAGTTTGGCTTTATGATGACGGGAGGGGGAGGAAGAGGAGATAGAGAGACTGGGTCACTCTTCATGATGATAATGTCACCTCCACGTTTGATGACATTACCTATCTTAGACCTTGATTTTTACTGGCATGAAAATGTCATTTGCTTCTTTCACCTGACAGTGTCGCAAGTATTCACATATAGTGGGAGCAGTGATGTGACTGGATGACACGGGCATATTGTGTAATGAAGAGCCTATAGCATTCAGTCCCCTTGTATTGTATGGCTTCTTTTGTTGTTATGGATGACCACAGACAAGTGAGCACGCTACGGAGTTTGCTCACCCTTTTCACGTAACGTAAAACCCTGTATTGATCACGCAAAGACTACATCGCTGAGGACAGCTTTTCAAACAGTCCCAGTAAACCAGACTTCAAACAGGTATTGTGTTACCTAAAGGGGGCAGCAAACCTGACTGTGGATTGATGTTAGTATTTTCTGTTCACACAGCAAAGCATCTCTAGTCCTCATCCATAAGCACCTTTTGTGCAAAATTTGATCTGATCTCTCCCGCAGATCATTCGACATAAACTGTTCTCACACTCACGATCGCATAGTTTATGTCTTCCTTGTTTTTAAGGGTTTTTTTAAAAGGTCAGTACACTGTTAACCAGCCTCTGTATGTGTGATGTGTGTGCACATTGTAACACTTGTGTTGTCTCTGAGTGTGGAATAGAAGACTGGAGATGCATTTTGTGTTGGCTCAGTGCCGTTTGGATTTTAGTTCCACTAACAGCAGCCCTCTCTATATGCTCCCCCTCCCCTTCCCCCCTCCCCACAATCCTCCCTCCCGGCTCTCCACCCCTGCACCCCCTGCGGACAGCATATGCGCGAGGCTGCAGAGCGGAGGCAGCAGCTAGAGTTGGAGCATGAGCAGGCCTTGGCTGTACTCAATGCAAAGCAGCAGGAGATTGAAGTTCTTCAGAAGGTAAGGGAGCTCAGGTTACTCGACCCTCACAGCACCAGAGGTTTGGGCTTTCTTGTTAGTGTTGTGAGTCAAATGCCCTGTTAACACCTGGCATTAAAATGCATCTCCTATCCACAATGTATCGAGATTAAGTTTTTTTTTTCAGCTGCTAACAAGCACTGGTCAATACTGAAGCCACTTTTACTAAACTCTTCATACTGTCTGCATCACCAACATTCATCTCGGCCAAACAGTTCATCTCATCTTCAAAACGCACTCAAACCACCAGAACGCTTACTACAAAATCTGTTTAACAGTTTCCACTGAGAAAACATACATCACAACACAGTGACCTGCAAAACACTAACAACTGGGAGCATTACATCAATTATGAATGTTTGAAGTTTAATGATGATTTTTTTTTTTTATATATAAATCCGTACTTCTTAATTATAAAATGCACCTTTCACTTTATAGCCTCTACTCTCTACTAAAGTGTATGTAAACGAATCATTAAAATGGTAATTTGCTTCATCATACTATTTTCTTTTTCGAAATCTTTGCAATATAAAATACATAAATACAAAAGATAAAAATAAAACCAGAAGCTGTCCATTTTTGTCTGTTTGGCAACACGACTGCAAAACACAATTGGCTCAGCTGTGTTAGGAGTTATGATCATTTTATTTAATTGTAAATAATCTGCAAATATTTTCATTGTGTTACATTACTGTCCCTGCAGAAATGCACATAATGTATCATTCTGATTTGAACAGTGTGTGTAATATGCTGCAAGTGTTCTGCAGGTGGTGGGAGATGATATGAGAAATATGAGAAAAGATTTTGTGTGAAAAGCATTACATATCAATTCACATTGTGGTCCACATAGACTTCTGTTTCTGTGACAGTGTGAACAGTTTTGACAATGTGACTCCAGTTTGACCAATGCATGTTAGCAGTCGGAATAAAAAAACTGTGACGTGTCTCCAGTGTCGACATTGAGGTCCGACTGAGATTTGATTGATCTGTCCAGCTAAAGCAGCTGCTGGTTATTTTAGAGGCTGCTGGCTCATTGAGTAAACGCACAGACAAGTTTCAGTTTGGAGATGTTGTGGAGGTCTGGCAGCACCGACAGCACCAGGCCGCACTGTGATCCTTTTGATTTATTTATTTCTCTCTAACAGGATCTATTTATCTTTCCCTAACCCTAACTGTGAGGGTGATGAATGTCTATACAACTCTCACCCATCATCATATAATTTCTATTAAGGCTTAAAGGTATGCTTAATTAAGGGTGTGGCCGCTTTGAGTGACAGGCGGCTGACCTCAAAGGTGGCTCACCACTGTGTTCAGCCCGCCTCAGCTCCCCACTGCTCCACCTATTTGCCCCTTTTATGGATTAAACATGAATTAGGATATTTGATTCAGTCTTTGGCCCGGCCCTGTGCTGGTAGTTGTTGTTCATGGATTGAAAATGCACTTGTATTTACACTTGTGTTCATTGTGGTCGCAATGTGTCCCTGACCACCTCTGGAGGTTGTTTGGCTGAACCGATAACAGTCCATGCTCAATGTGTTTTGGGTGCACTAACACCTGTACTTTCATGTGGTCAAGCACTATATGACTGCAGTCCAATCACCTGAAATTATTTTCATGCAAGGTGTAAAGGGGGTCAAAGAGCTTTTTGTTGAGCACCAGTACAAGCCAACAAAGGTGAAAGTCAACTCAAAGACTGTATTAAGAGAGCAGAGCGAAGACAAGCGCTTTCTGCAGGCTGAAGCACTACGAGAGCTCTCCCAGTGCATCCTCTCAACCCCACCCTTCAGCTGTCTATCACTCTCCAAACCCTGAGTGCTCAACATTTCAGGAGCACTCTTCTTGTTTGTTACAAGCAAGCAAATCAACCATTGAAAGCCCAGAGTAGATATGACACTTTTTAGAGGCTTGCTTAAATAAAAAAATGCTGGGCCAGGCCATTTGATGGTCGGGCTTCCTCCTCTGTGCACTGAAGCCGACTGTAATGTCAACGCGAGCCCAGCGATGGCTGAGATTGCTGATAGTGTGAACATGATAGGAATTGTCACCAATGACTTCTGTAGAAAGTGTGTGTGTGTGTGTGTGAACCCCAGTGTTGCTGTTGCTGCAGTGTTGCTCTAACTTCACAGTCAGCCTTTCACAGGCAGAGTTCTCAGCTTTTTTTCTCTCATTAACAGAAGCTCATTACTGCCTTATCTTTCTTCAGACACTGGCTGCTCTCTGCATTCTCCTAAATTAATTGCCTGCAAAGTAGATTTATGAAATTGTTAAGTCCACAGATGCTCTCATATTCATGTGGAACACTTGTTTTTCTCAACAGATGTTTCCAGTTCCCATAAGAAAAATGGCTTGTATTATGCTATGTTTCTATACAGTTCAATGCTTCTATAATACCCAAACCGCATTCCTCTTGAATGCACCAGCCTCCTTAATGTATCATTGATGGAACATCATTTAAAACGTCTTGAAAATTGTGTTTTGAAAAAGTCAGGAAGAGCAATTATCTTAGATAAACAACCATTCAAACACACAGTATCAGTGGCGTGCGCAGAAGGGCTGGGGCGAAAAGAAAAAAAGCCACTGAAGAGGGCTTTTTAGAGCGCGTTTTTCAATTGTTGAAAAACTCGCTCTAAAGGTGTGCCCCCCGTGCACACCACTGCACAGTACACCCTGACGTGACTGACATGTTCATGTTAAAAATGACCAGGACAGTTAATACATAGACTAGGGGGCTCAAACTCTAGTCACCTGGGGGCTAGTGGCCAGGTTTTCCCTTCCTTGATTCCTTGAGAACGGCAGCTTTCTGCTGCATTAAACTCCCTGAAAGAAAATGAAAATGCACACTTCTCTTGCAACTGTCTGAGTTTCACATCAGCCTTTTCTTTCAGCTTCAGAAAGGATCCATTAGTGTGTCAGGTGTGCTGTGAAGAGTCCTGTTGGTTTTTGCTAAAGTGCTGCTGCACCTAAACACATCAGGACATCATGTCAGTTTGCTGTTTTATGAGTCAGTCTCGTCCTTGCCTGGCATCAGTACCTTCCTCTGGACTCTCCACTGGTTGCATGGTAACTGAAAAACACAGGAACATAACCCCCCGTAAAAAGACAAGTTGTTGTTTTTATGCTTGTTTGGATTAAACAAATGAGATATGTTAATTGGTGAGCGTAAGAGTCGAGGTGGAAATCACTAGTCACCCATTGATTCCATTCTGATTCAAAGGGCTCTGATATGAATATAAAACAATGATCAATGCATCTTGATTGAGTCATTCATTACCCCTAACCCCTCATCCGAACCCGCGGGTCGCGGGCAGCTGGAGCCGAGACATTGTCCAAAACATGCCTTATTTTTTTCGCACTGGCTCATTGTGACTATCTGCTACTTTTTCATTGAAATAACCAGATTCATTTACTTCCATTATCTTCCAATAATACATAGCAGTAGCAATGGGAAGAGATGTGTCAAGTCAAAGGTTACTCTTGCCAACATTATTTCCAGCACTGCAAAGAACTAACAAGAAAAGAAGCAAAAATGTCACTGTAGCACCATCAGTGTAGTGAATTAAAACAGACTTCAGCATGTTCTGAATAAATTCAACCAGAATCTTTCTGTTATGAGCAGTGAGGTAATTGACTTTTTAATTTTGGCTCTTCAGAAACCTGAAATGACTTTTTTGAGACTATGTCCATATTTGATACAGCTTGTATTCTTTGTTACCCTTCACATAGGCAGACAAGCTTTTTCCCTGGTTCCAGTCTCTGTGCAAAGCCGAACTAAACAGTTGCTGGCTGTAGCTTCATCTTTGACTGACAGACATGAGAGTGGTATCAGTCCTCTTGGACAGGAAGCGAATAAGGGTGTGAACTATTCCGTCTATATGTATGAAGAGCCAGTTTCAGCTCTATAGTTGGTGTTGGAACTGGTGTTATAGCTGGAGGAGAAGCCTTTTTTCTCTTTGGGAAAACCATATTTACGAAAAGCATTTATTTGCGGGCCAAATGGCTGGATTTGGCCCCCAGGCTGGTGGTTTGAGACCTCAGGTTTAAATGCTATCAGGGAAGTGGTCTTCACAGGTAAGTGGAGTAAACTGACTGCTGTTCCTTGATTATATTGACTTGAGTGCATGCACATAATGGTTTCATGTTGCATAAGTGGCCTTTTTGACACTTAAATAAGCTTAAAAAAACATAAACTATAAAAGGTGAAAATGGTGCAAGAAAAGCCACAATATCTTCAGCTGGTTGTGGATTGTTCCAATGCAGCCACAGTTGAAAAAAGTCAAATGTGAGCCAAAGAAATAAACTGCGAATTCCTCTTTCATCACTTAGTGTTCAAAAAAGACGGTGGCTTTCTTTTCAACCATTTTCACCCTGAGCGTCAATGGATGAAACGGTGTTTCCATTGTGTTTGTAAAGGTCTTTCATTGGCGTGGTAAACTGAAACTTAACTGCAATATAAATGAAAATGAACTGAAACGCTGCACCCTGTATTTCCCAGGCTCAGGTTGAGGCAAAAAAGGAACATGAAGGCGCTGTCCATCTGTTAGAGGTGAGCGTCTGGACTCTGGGGTTGGGGGGGTTTGACTGTGTGTGTTTATGTGGTTTCTGCTGGGGGATAAGGGACTAGTCAGCCCTGGGGCAGACCTGTGTATACCTCAAGCCATTTCCTGACCTCACTACCTGAATTTTTATGCTTTTTTTTTCTTTTCTTTTTTAAGTTGCCTCTTATTTTAAGTTATGAATCCCGGGTTTATAGATTTCTTTTCACTATATTGTTAAATTGCCTTGTGAGGTTCACATTTGAACTGTGTAAATAGC
>CAFUXE010000853.1:460903-472406 GCA_903364295.1 Serranus cabrilla | reverse complement strand
ATTCTCTTTAGTTTGTCAGTGTTACTTTGTTTAATTAGGTTTCCTGCTCTTAAAGCTGGGGTATGCAGTTTTTGGAAAAAGGCAAAAAACAAAACAAAAAAAAGCTTGAATTTGAAAATACAGCCCTCCTCCGAAGCTAATACTTTAGCCAGATGCTAACTGTAGTCGTAAGTGTTGCTAGTAGGTTTGCCTGTGGCTGTGAGCTCACCGCTATAGTTAGCAGAAGGCTAAACTATAAGAGAGATGGAGTAAAAATTTTGCTAATACTTTAGCAAGATGCTAACTGATGCTGTGAACTCGACGCACCTGTGAGCCTGGCTACGGTTAGCACAAGGCTAAACTGTTAGCAACATTTTTTCTCCATCTCGTAACTCTACACCAATAAAAGTTCAGGCTTTCACTTCTTTTACCATCTGCATTTAAAGAACAGCCAGTAGGAATGGTTTTTCTCAGAAATGAACCATGATTGGTCTCATTGCACAAGCTAGATTTTCTGAAGCCTAAAAACAGGGCCAAGAGGAGGTGCATAAATCTAGTTTTCTCTCAGACCACTTGAATTACAATATGTTGAAAGGTTATTATGGGATTTTTGCCCGATCATGCAAAAAAACAACAAAAACTGCCAACCACAGCTTTAAAATGTACAACTAGTATTATTTTATTAACTTGTTATTGTCAACAAATCCATGAACAGACAGCTACCAACAATATTTACTTGCTTCCCTACCCCACTTTCAGCCCAAATCTATTTATTCCCAATAAACAGGTAATAAACCTTAAAAAAGTTATGTATCGTCACTAAATATATACTGTATTTTTTTTTCATCTTTAAAAAGAAATTGAAATAATTCCCCCAATAAGCTGGGCACTCTAGTTTTTAAATATATATATATATATATATTTTTTTTTTTTCTAAATAATGGAACTCCGGATAGAGCTAAAGATGTTTCAGGGTACAAAGACAATATTCGTTAGTACAACAAACTGATTGTTGGTTTTGGTCTTTTCAGGGGATTATTTGACAATAAGAAAAAATAACCATCAGCCTCATCCTCTCAGACTCTGTGCAGTTGGGTTATGCATACTGCCTTGATGCAAGAGGCCTTTTATTTTCAGTATGATTAGCTTCAACTGTAGTTGTGCATGTGATTTGTATACTATTTGTAGAAGTTAAAGGCATTTTAAGACATTTTTCTCTGAATTGACCAATCCACATGTTATAAGTCCCAAAGTAAATCTTATTCCATGTTCTATTTGTGTGTTGACAGTAGACGTATAGCACTGTATACGTCCCTACTGTATTGTGTGTACTGCAGTATTTCTGTGTGCAGAATGTTCAGTCCTGCATCCTGTGGTTTCCTTATTTTGTCTTCTGTTGTTTTTCTTTGTTTCCCATCCTTTGTCTCCCTGCCACTGTCTGTCTGTCCGTCATTCTCTCTCTGTCTGTGTCTTTCTCTCTGTCTCTCGCTCTTCTCTTGACGACTCTCCTCCCTCACCACCATCAGGCCAAAGTCCGTGAGCTGGAGGAAAAATGTCGGTCGCAGAGTGAGCAGTTCAACCTCCTGTCAAAAGAGCTGGAGAAGTTCCGGCTCCAGGCGGGGAAATTTGATATCCTCAGCACTGAACCCTTAACTGTATGTGAATCTCCAGGGTCGCCCAACAAATCCCTCTCCCAGCTCCTCAATGGACTGGCTGCCCCCATAGGAAAAGGTATGTCCAGGTTATTTTAAGCAAAGAAAGTAGTGAAATTGATTTATGTCACTGTTACGTCCCCTCTTTAAAAACAAGGATGGCAACACAACAATCAAAGAAATGCAGGAGTCAATGTCTTTTGAAAAGTAATTTGGAGTTTATTTTTACTGTGCTCCAACAAAAAACACTCAACAAAGTTTCACAAACTGGGTGGGAGGAATGGGACAATGTGGTGGTGCCAAATAATCGAAAGTAAGAAAACAAAACAAGGCCTGACTAACTCCTGACAACTACAAAACAAAATCAAGAAACAAAGGCCTAACTGGCTTCTCTAAAAACAGATTTGAAATAACTACACGGGTGGCACCAACCAATCAACCTAATGTGTCCAACAAAAAATTCACCTACATGTTGCAATGTAGGGTACCCAACTTAACTAACGTCCCAACCTGCCCACCACAAGTGTTGAACATACAAAGTCAAAGTTTTCCAACCAAAAAACACAAGTCTCACAGACAGAGATCAACAAAGGAATGATGGCAGCCACTGGTGATCCTCACTGTGGGCCCTTTTAAACTGCCACACACCACCTCTGATTGGCCAGCTCAGCAGGTGGAAATCAGCTCCACAGGTGGATTCCAATCAGGTCGTTTACACCTGGAAGAAACAGAAAGGAGGGGGAGGAGGGGCAGAACCACACAGAAACAACACAAGCCCTCTGGCACGTAACAGTCACATTTTCAAGTGTCTGAAAACTCATTTACAACTGAGGTTCATAAATTAAACCAAATTAATTTTGCTTGAAGTAGCCCACTCTTACTGAAGCACTCTGCAATTGAATAAATGTATCATTTCTGTCATGTGAGAGCTGCTGGCAGTCACTGCGAATATTGGAAGAGGAGTCGGTTCCCTCACAATGAGGTGGAGAAAAAAAATCAGCGGAAATTAGAAGTCTGAGAGGCTTCTGACCTAATCCACAGTAAACACAAACTGTTAATGAAATAATCAATCATAGTGAGAAATAGCCTTGGGCCCGCAAAAGTTGTTCTCTGTTTGTATTTGACTTGTTTTTTGTGAATACACAAATCCTGCACTAATTACAGTTATGTATCATTTAACAATTCTAGTTTGTATTTATTATTACATGTAATTACTCGTTACAAGTTATTGGAAACAAAAAAGTAAATTCCTTTTATTGAGCCTAATGACAAATATAGGGTGAGCAGATAATGTCATAGTGCAGGTAAATAACTTCTCTGCACTATGGAAGCTGTTTTTGTGGTTTGGGTTACATTTTCTAACAGTGTAGATCATTCAGCACCATTACAGAGTGATAAAATGTTGAGCTACTGTCCTGTTTTTATGCATCTCTGCCTGCCTGTCTCTCTCTATTTTGGTCACAAGTCTGATATTAGCACTGTTATATTGCGATGTGAAGATCTGATGAGAGACGTTGTGTTGGTTCCACAGGCAATGAGGCTCCAACAAGCAGATCTTTGATATCGGAGTTCATTCGACCACTCCAGATCAGTGGAGACAAGCCCGAGCTCCTCTCCGTCAAGCCAACATTCCTCACTCGGGGTCGAGTCAGCAGCCCGGGACGGGCTTTCCTCTCTGAGGTATCAAATGGTGTCTGTTTGTGTCTAATATGATTTTTTCTTTATTGCACATTTCTCTAGTTTAACAAAGTTCAAGTTGCAAACTTTTCAAACATTTCATTCCTAAAAACATGGAAAGACATATTTTTTTATGGCTGTTAATAGTATTTTCTGATTTACAGAGTGATAAAAAGAGATCCAAAATTTCCTCTGTTGAAAGCTTTGACTGTAATATTTCAACAAAATGAAACAAGAACCTGGTTTTATGTTTAGATTCCTGTTCTGGAAATATATGCAAATTAGAAAATATATGATAAAATCATCCTCATTTACATTTTTCTTCAAGTTTTATGGGGATATCTACTAGTTAAAAGCCACCTGTAGTGTAGCTCAGCTCACCAAAGGTAGATGTGTTACATCACCTTTGTTATCCGTTAGTATAGACAGCCGTTTGTTACAATATTGGGGGGAAAAAAATGCTGCGTCATTTTAATCTAAGTAATGCGTTTGGGCTAAACAAGAGAAAATCCAAGCAGGGGGAGGCAGGAGGCTTCCCAGTTTTACTCATGCAGGCAGGTTTATTATGATGGATCAAAATATTTTTAGTGCACAGGAGGTGAAACAAAAGAAATATCATGTAAATGATGTGCTCTTTGTCCACCACAGAGCACACACACTAGTACTGACAGACCCAGTGTTTATGCTTTTACACTGTTTCTGAACATCCTGGCATCAGCTCCACAAAATCATTTAAAATAAAAAGCTTAGCACTCTGGTTATCTGAATATGAGGTGAATAATTATTTGTGTCTTTTTTTGTGCATCCTCTAGATGGACAAAGAGCTCGGCTCAACTACCAGGTCCAAACCGAGGTTCACGGGGAAAGTTCGTCTGTGTATTGCTCGGTACAGGTACGTACACAGGACACACAATAACTTATTCACCCACTAATCACCGTGTTTCCTGTTGAACACAGACCAAAGATTTCATGCTATTTCTGGAGCTTGTAATCAGATCAGTCTTTGGACATTAGAAGTATTTTTAGAGGTTTGAGTGCATTTTCAGATTAAGTGTCAACAGGATCTTTGTGCAAACACAACACAACCCTTGAACAGTAAAATGCCCTAAGAGATGATGATAATTAATAGGAGAGGTGGCCAAAAATCCTTTACACACCTCTTTACAGTAAACAGAACTGCTCAGTGTAGACAAGTCATGGACAAATCTTGCTGAGATTATTTGCTTTCTCTCACAGAGCTTTAGGCTGTGGTCTTAAAGATGATTCAGTGTTTCTATCTCTAAAGAAAATTACCTGTCAGCACAAAAAATAATTGGAATCCTCAGAGCACAAATATATGAAACGGAGCCAGAGCTTTCAACCCACACTGTCCTCAGCTCTTTCATACTTGGAAAAAAAACAAAAAAAAAAACAGAATAAAGAAACAAACTTCATATTTTCAAAGCAGCACTCAGCAAATCATTTTCCCTTGACATACATAGAAGAGAATTGGAGTGGTTGACATAAAAACCCTGGTGGAGAGTAATTGTGAAACCAGATTTGCAGATGAATTGTTAATTTCTGTTTTTCGCTCTAGTTACAATCCTTATGACGGGCCTAATGAGCATCCTGAGGCAGAGCTCCCCCTGGTGGCAGGGAAGTACCTCTACGTTTACGGGACAATGGATGAGGACGGCTTTTACGAAGGTCTGAGCTGCCTCTGTAAGGTTTAATCTTTCATCCTAAGCATCACCAATCAATACCAACTAACTGCTGTTTATTCCTCAGGAGAGCTGCTGGATGGACAGCGGGGACTGGTTCCATCCAATTTTGTGGATTTTGTCCAAGATGAGGAGACACCCTCTGTCCAGCACAGGGACACAGTGGCTAAAGAACCTGGCTACCTCAACCACAGTAGCCTGGGGACTCAGAGACTGAAAGTGGGCACAGGAACGGTAACGGGCATAAGCAGCCTGCTGTCTGACAGCAAACTAGACTGTATAAGCACCAGCAGCTTGGGCATGGACCTCCTGGGCTCCTCCAGCAACGGGACAGGAACCTTGGACGTCAGCATTGACGAGGTCGGTGAAGACATTGTGCCTTATCCCCGCCGCATCAACTTGATTAAACAACTGGCCAAGAGTGTGATTATCGGCTGGGATCCTCCCGTGGTCCCTCCGGGCTGGGGCTCCATCAGTGGCTACAATGTCTTGGTGGATAAGGAGTTGCGCATGAGTGTCCCCTACGGGGGCAGGACAAAGTCTCTTCTTGAAAAGCTCAATCTAGCCACCAACACCTACCGCATCTCAGTGCAGAGCATCACCGACCGGGGCCCGTCGGACGAGCTCCGGTGCACTCTGCTCGTGGGAAAGGATGTGGTGGTGGCACCTTACTACCTGCGGGTGGACAGCATCACGCAGGTCTCTGCTGAGCTCTCTTGGATGCCCAGCAACAGCAACTACAGTCACACCATCTTCCTCAATGGTGCAGAGTACGACATGGTCAAGGCGGGGGGGTATAAGTACAAGTTCTTCAACCTGAAGCCCATGACAGTTTACAAGGTGAAGGTTGTGGCGCAGCCGCATCAGGTGCCTTGGCAGCTTCCGATGGATCAAAGGGAGAAGAGGGAAATCTCTGTGGAGTTCTGCACTCAGCCTGCAGGTCAGCCTCACATTTTATCTGTTCACTAAAGCACAGTAATGTAGGGACTTTTTCTATGTGGTGGATGGTTGCATAGTCACGGCTGGAACTACTGGGGTATTTTTAGCCACGCGTGCATGGCTCGAGGGATGGCGGTGTCGGACTGTTGGTTGGTCGCTCGGTCCACTGCTTTGGTCCAGACTGATATTTGCCATTTCTACAGATATCCATAGTGCACAGGTGATGATTGCTATTGATGCCCTGACTAATGTCCAGTGACACCGAGAGGTTGTCATGCTTAGGTTGGTGGTGGATTATCTGAACAACTATTTGACTGATTGCCATGAAAGTTGGTGCAGACATTCATATCCCCCTCAAGACAGATTCTAAAAACTCGTGGTTTCGGTGATCCCCAGATTTTGCACATTGTTAATTTGCCCAACATTTGAGCAACTATTAGGTTAGCATGCCATCACATAAAACTAAGATTGTTAACATTATACCCCCTTTACTTCAGCGTCTTCGCAGGTTGACGTTTAGCCCAAAGCAGTGCACTACCCAGGGCTGGGGACTAACAGAATATTACAAAACATACAAAATATGAGTTACTGTATTCTGTTACAGTTACAGTTTACATTTGTGGTAACTGGGGCCAAGGAGGTTATGTTTTCTGCTCGGTTTGTTTGTCTGTTTGTCAGCAGGATTACAGAAAAACTACTGGCCTGATTTTCATGAAACTTGGTGGAAGGATGTAGCAAGGGTCAAAGAAGAACCCACTGCATTTTGGAGCGGATCCAAATCACAGGGTGGATACACAAATCATTTCTTACTTTGGTTAACAAGAGATGGCCTTGGCAGAAGTCTGTGCTCTCCAAGTGACCTTCTAGTTTGCTTTTATTTATTAATAAAGGCCACACTTTTCTTTAACAGCAAAATGCTGGTTACCTGCCAGTTGCTACTTTTGTCTGTCTGCTGTTTGTTGCTGGGAATGTAGTTTACAATGATGTTATAAAAGCTTTTTCATTGAAAAGAAGTGCCAGTTATGACTGGAAGCACGGTTGACTCGAGCACTCAGACTCGAACCAACAAATGCAGTGAGTTTGTAACGTTAAGTTTTGTATAAAAAGTGTTTTCATGATAAAGGGGTAACAGCTCTCCTGTCTCCCCCCAATCTGATTACCAGTCTTGTACTCTAATATTCAGTGTCAAAGTCATCTGACATTTCAAAATGAAAGCCATCTGATAATTTACAAGCAACACAGCAATCTATTTATTTACTCAGCAACACGCTTCAAACCCATTACATTTACAAACCTGACAAACATCTCAGCCACTTTCATTTTTCCCCAGCCACTTTTAGATTGCCCTCAAGGATTTGTGTGTGTGCTGCTGCGATAAGACACATGCATGGTAGGGGGGGAAAAAAAGAAAAGTGCAATGAGAAAACATCGAAGAAGCATTTGCTGGATATAGCCACATAACACTGGAAACAGTGTCTCTGGAAGCCAAATGAGTGTAAATAGTGAGCGTAGATCTCTGGGATTTCTTTTCCCATGAGGCCTGGAGATGCTTTGCTGTTGCCAGCGCTAACTCGGGTCTCACAGCCTGACTGTGTGTGGAAATCTTTTCAAGTGAGAATGTAATAAGGGTGACTGTCTCCACAGCCAGCTGCATTTATGTCACTGTTTTGTGTGTGTAGGGAGCCAATTGTAGATAAAATATGGTTCAGAAATGTCATACTGTTGGGTTTTGTGTGACTCTAAGAGCTCAGAGGGATGGGATTGTGATTATTTAACCTTTATTCAACATGAAAGGGGGCCCAAAAAATCCCATTGTTAAGGATAAGATGGAAGAGATTATGAAGTCAAGTAATGAATAGAAAAAAGGCTGAAAGAGATTGAACAAAGGGTGGTGGTAGAGAGGGGAGGACAGGGAGATAGTGAGGCTGAAGTTTGAAGTGACATTTTATGTTGGCAGCTGATGAGCTAACATGCTGAGAGTTCATTAAATGATCTATCAATTGAACATGCTAATTAGAGGCGTCTGAAATAGTGTCAGTATCGGTGGCGGACAACTGCCGTCAATAAGGAGGACATTGTCTGGAGACACTATATTAGGCGTTCACACTCAGCATGTGTTCTTCAAACAAGTCACTTCATTACTTCCTAGCGATACAACACTTTTATTAATATTAGCTACATTGGGCAGCCTGGAAATCAGTGTCTGCTGTTTGTGTCCAGTATTAATGAAAGCGGCTCCACTGAAATATTCATTCACACACTCATTTCAGTTCTCGGAGGCGCTCGTTGTTTACGACAGTTTAAAAATGACAAGAGGAAATGAAATCTCCAAACAACCACTGCTGCTGTGCCGAGACAGAGTGTGTCGACTGCTGACAGTCAGCGTAGAAATGTGATTAAGATTGTGTTGATGGAGATTCTCGGACACTGTAACAGCTGCACGTTGCAGCTCCGAGATACTGCTGACTGCATCTGCTCACTCTCTCTCACTGTGTGACTGCAGGGGAGCAGCAGCACTGCACAGATGGGTATGTTGTTTAGTATGCAGGCAGCACTGACAGATTGTGGAAATAGCAAACTGTGTTTTTTTTAATGCTCCATAGAATATTATCAGCATGAATCTGGCAACAGGGTATTGCTTTACATACACTGGCGGCCCCATGTTGGCAAACTTTGTTTTTTCAACCAGTGTAACGCCTTAGCTCGCTGCACATATGAATATTTCTTGGAATACACAAAATCAACCGGCAATAGAGCTGAGCATTATAACAAAAAAGATCCTTCAAACTAATTCAAACATAATAAATGATGCGATCAGCTGCTTCTTACACGCTGTATCATCAAACATACTAGCTGGTCATTTCAGTTAAATTGAAATACTTATAGAATACTTTAGACTTTATATTACGTTATGTTTTAATCAAAGTATTTGTAATACCACAGGACTGTAACCAGTACGTATTAGATGGATAGGTTTATAGATATGGGACATATAATTCCCCTATAATGAGAATAGCCCTAGTTCATTGATTTCTAACCAGGGTGTACTTGGAAAACACTGTTGAGCAGCTCAACTAATTTAAAAAAAAAAGAGAAAATAAATGATGACTCGATTAAAAGAAGACATAAGCTGTAACCCCTGAACACTACACATTGCGACGTTTGTGAAAAATGAGTAGCAATCAGGTAGCTAAAACCAAATGAAAAGGTTGACATAGAACTACTGCCTGAACAGCCTGAAAATAATTGATAATCTATTGAAATAGATTGCTTCAAGTAAAGCAAAAGTGGCTGAAAGGGATAACTAGAAGTTCTAACTAAACCGTTAAAATAGTTCGCTAAAAGAAATAAATAGATGAAATAAAAAGTTAAAAGTACTGACTAAATCGTTCAGATGATTAGCTAAAAGTAACTGATTTATTTAGCTTAAAGCAAAGCATAAGCAGGTGAAAGGGTTGATTAAAAGTTCAACAGTTTAGATGGTTCGCTGTTAGCCGTTGGATAAATGACTGAAATAGTTAGCTATAAGTAAGGGATAAATGGTTGAAAATGTTAGCTTAAGATAGTGGAAAAACAGTTGGAATAGTGAGGATACAAATAATGAATAAATGGTTCACCATGGATAAATGGTTAAAATAAAAAAGCAATGGACAAACTGCTGAAACATTCAGCTTCACTATTAGTAGTTGTACGCTTGCTGACCAACCTAACCGAAATTTTAACAATATCCACTTTTATTAAGTGAGCAGCGTTTTATACTTTGGGAATCGATGGAGGGCTACTTTAGGCCATGATAGGGCCATGGAGGCACCTTTAGACCAAAAAATCTGGGAACCACCGTCTTCTTTCGCTGTGAAATGATTATTGAAAGGTTGTGTGGAAAGTCCATAGCACTGAGGTCAGCACATTATTTTCTTCCATCAAATAGGCAGAATTGGTCCAGCCAATGTTGAGCTGTCTTTTTTTCTCTCCTTATCCAGTGTGTGTGTTGTGCTCCCCAGGGCCCCCTCTCCCTCCCCAGGAGGTGCAGGTCCAGTGTGGTCAGACGCCGGGGATCCTGCAGGTCAGATGGAAGCCGCCGCCTCTGACGTCTTCAGGAACCTCCAACGGGGCCAGTGTGATTGGCTATGCCGTGTGCACAAAGGGACAAAAGGTACCAAAAGTCAGAACAAGTCAATTGTTTGAGTCTTGTAATACAATTGTTAGAAAAGGTAATAACCTTTGCCTTCCTGAATGGTGACTTTTACAAGTAGTGCTCTATTGCCATCTCCTGGAGAAATGATATAATGCTGATATCCAGGCCCCAGGGTCAAGCATCACTCAAGATATAACTTCAAAAAAAGAGAGCTGTGATGAGCTCCATAGTACTTAGCCTGTGTGACACCCCTTTTCCACAAGGAGTGATTGTCTTGAAAAACCAAAATATAGACTCTGGATAGAAAGAATAAAGTCCCAACAGGCCTGAAGTGAGTGCTTTATGTAAGTTAGGGTTAGGGTTAGGGTTTAAAAAAAACCTGGACATAGGTTCTGATGTTTGCCACTTCTTATCTTATTCTTTTAGTCAGTATCAGGAGATATACACTGTCTGATTTAGGGAAGCCTACCCTTTCTTTCTGGTGAAATGTAAAGTCACCACCATGCATTATCTTTGGGTGAGCATTTGCCCCAAAAAAGCTCAGTGAAAAAAAAAATTTTGTTTTCTGGAATAACTTCACTGTCAACCAGGATTTTTTTTATTTAAATGTGAAAAGTTGTAATTAGGTGTTTTGTTTGTAGCTTCATGTAAATTTTGCCTTAAATAAAATGTTTGCTCAGTAAGTTACAGCTATTTATTAGATATTGTCCGGGGCATTTTTCAGCAAACAACGTGACAGTAATACATTTTGGTGATATCTTTATATTTTGGTCAATATCATCTTTCACACTGGAAAACTATAAAATTGTTGGTATCACATGATGGCATTTATTGTTGGTCTGATTGTGGTAAAGGCAACAATATCAAATTGCTCAGAAAGCTCAGAATCACATGGTTCAGATACGAGTTACAGCTTGTCTTGAGCATAAATGCTACCAATTTTATTTCATGTTTTTCCAGAGCATGTCTTTGAAGGAATTCATTTTGAAGATAGTTATTTTCCTGGGGCTCCAGGACTTAAAAATCTGTGTGTAAAGATAATTTTTTAAAGGGATTTTTATTTTTTCAGCCAAGAGGTATGAAAGCTAGAAACGCATGTAGTTTGCATGATGATGGGGTTACAGAGTACTTCTCTGCTGATATTCTGAATTGCCTTTAGTAAGATTTCTCTGGTTCCTTTGTGAATACAGATAGCAGAAGTCTTATACCCCACAGCAGACTATGTGGCCGTGGAGCTAAACAGGATTCAGTGTCTGGAGGCCAGGGAAATCATTGTAAGGACGTTATCAACACAAGGAGAGTCCCAGGACTCGCCTGCGGCCGTCATCCCGAACAATCTCTTGGGCTCTCCACGCCTCTCCCACCGAACCACTGCTGCGTCCCACCCTATGCCCCTCCCACAGTCCCATGCAGTGCACTCA
>CAFUXE010000853.1:372329-460792 GCA_903364295.1 Serranus cabrilla | reverse complement strand
CAGTATCCGCACCACCCCATGCCCAAGTCCAAACCGTTAGTAAGTGCCAGAGAGCCACAAACCAAAGAGCATGAGGTGGGACTGCGGACAGCCCAGCCCTGGGAGAGATCCCCCTCTCCGCTGCCTCCCATGCGTGGACCCAACCTGGAGCCGCCGCACTTCCAGCCACGGCGATCGCCCTCTCCTCAGAGGATCCTGCCACAGCCTCAGGGAGTCCCCATCCCCAACACCATTGCCAAGGCCATGGCCAGGGAAGCTGCCCAGAGAGTGTTCGCAGAGGGAAACCGGGTGCGTGACCTAATTATAAACCAGTATTCATCTCAACATGTGAGAGGATCTAGTATTCAGTCTGGTTATCTGTTTTTTTTACTATCTTACCCATTTATGTTGCTGGGTGTGATTGCATGAATTACTTTCAATCTAAATACTGTTTCTTTTATCAGGCTGAGAAAAGGAACATCTTTAGTGAGCGAGGTAACGCCTTGCATCCGCTCAACTCTGACGAGGAGGAGGATGGCTACGACTCTCCTCATGCGAGGAGGAGAGGAGCGTCGGTGGATGAATTCCTTAGAGGCTCGGAGCTGGGCAGACAGGTACTTCACAGAAAACACAGCCAGCTGCTCTCAGACAATCAGTGAATGTGTATCACTTGTTCATGATCAAAAAGAAGGAAATCAAATCTCCTCCTATCATATCAAACTGAAACCCCTCTAATTTCTGTTTCTGTATTGCATCTTATATACATCATATTTTTAAGATACCTACTTTTAAAGCTCGGGTAGGCCGTTTTCCGGAAAGGACAAAAAAACAAAACTGCAGCTCTCCCTGTCCTAAGCTCTTCCCACCAGCCGAGGGGCTGCAGGTTTTTGTTCCAACCAAGAAGAAACACACCTGAATCAAATCATTCTAATCACCTCAGCTGGCTGCACTCAGTTGATTAGTTATCAGTATCACCTGTGCTCCTGCTCGGTTGGAACAAAAACCTGCAGCCACTCGGCCCTTTCCTGGATTAGTTTGACACCCCTGATCTAAAGGAATGAGTGTGCACATCTGCATTTGTAGAACAGCCAATAGTAATGCCTTCTCTCTGAAGTGACCTGAAATTGGCCAAAATCTTCCGTCACGGGATATATTTTCTATTGCCTGAACACAGCTGAGCAGAGGTGCAGAGGTCTAGCTTTCTCTCCTCAATGACAACATACTGAAAGGTTATTATGGTAGTTTGGCGCAATGACGCAAAAAGAAATAAAAAACTGCCCGCCCCAGCTTTAAGGAGAGGGGAAAGAGTGTTCATGAATCCAGTATTACACTGATTGTCTGCACATTGTGTAGCCATACAAGTGTTTTCACCAACTTACACAACATTGTTCACACCACATTTTAGCTTTTTACAGGCTTAATAGCTGTAGACTTGTTTACATTTATCATTACTGAAAGTTAAAGGGAATTCTGTGTGTTTGCCTGCCAGTTCATAGCTGTTTCTGCACTTGTTTGGAGGTGTCCAAAGTCTTTAAGTCAAATCATTGTGGCTATAACTCTCTGGAGAATGGAGACACTCTCCTTTGTCTCCTTGGCAATGGTGACTAACCCAGCACCAGAGATTTTGCCAAAATAAAAAGATGTGAATATAAAACCTGTTGATCTCTGTCTAACAGGTTCCTTTTCAACATCCTCTCTTGTTCCCCCGCAGCACCATCATCACCACTACAGCCACAGTGAGGAGTACCACACAGAGAGCAGCCGAGGTTCAGACCTGTCCGACATAATGGAGGAGGACGAGGAAGATCTTTACTCTGAGATGCAACTGGAGGAGGGCCGCAGGCGCAGCATCAACTCTCACAACACTCTTAAGGTACAAGCTGCACACCTTCAGTCAGTAGTGGTCAGAGGGGCGGACAGAGGACGGCGGGGCAGATGGGGGTTTAGGGAGGGAGGGTATGCCACCTGCAGAGGTTCCTGCTCTCTCTCACAGGCTCCACAACCAAGCCTGTGGTGGCTTTGCCTGGCTGAGCTCCCCTGCCTTGTGTTAGCTGAATCAGCCTCCCCGCCCCAGCCTGCTCCTACACCCAGCACTGCTTTAGTCAATCAGGGCTGAGCTCACGGGAATGACTGCGTATTCATAACTGTACAGCATGCTAGAGGGGAAGGTCGTAAACTAGAAGCATAATGTTTTGTTATGGTTTGACTTGCATTTTGATGCTCTTTTTGCTGCACCAAAGGAGTGCTAAAAGCCAGATGTGATAGTAAAGTGCAAATTATTAATACACTGTACTGTACCAAAGGGTCATGGCATATCGAGTACATATGGGAATCTCATTTAAGTGAGTACTTAAATGGAAATATTCACGCTTGTTTATGTCTGTCATGTCCTAATGTTTAATTTTCCAATTGTCGATGTAAATGTTAACATTGTCGGTACATGATCCTGTCTTCATTTGGTCTGTAAAGGGAATCTGCCGTCATGATGACAAAGCATCCTGTTCTGAGAGTGAGGGGTACTGTAGTGGCTCATTGGTCCTCTGTATTGAAATAGACCTGCACATTGAGTTAGGTTGTTCCTGTTTTTGTAGAAGCAAAACTCCCAGAAAATAGTTTCCCTATTTATTGTTGGCAAAAAACGAATTCATTTCAGCCAGAAGCCATTATCAGTGCCATCACAATATGTGTCTCCACTAGAGATATTCGGTTAAAGGAATTTCCTATTTACCTATCATTAGTGCTTTATACATTTGCATCTTGAAGATATGGGTAGCTCTTTAAATATATTGTCTTGTTAATTCCCAGTATGTGCATTCAGTTATTTACTGTATATGAATGACAACACCAGTTGTTGTTTTTGACCACTGTGGTCACTTAATTAGGAGTCTCTGGGCAGTTCATTCACATATAGATTTTATTATAAATCATGTTTTCTCTTTCCTGATAGGCGTTTGAACCTCAGCTGTGTTTGTAAGCTGCCACTTCTTCTGTTTTCGTTGCGCTGATGACTTCTAGCTGAACTTCGTTCATTTTTGCCCCCAGTTAACAAGCAGACTGTTTTCCTGTGAGTTCTGTTCCTATGTATCCCTGCCACTACTGTGCACCTCAAGATTTGAAACTGTGCGCTGCTGCTTTCCAGTATCTTTGTTTCTGTCCAGTTAAATGTGTACAGCAATGTGGTTTTCATGAGGGGAAGTCATTAGTGTATTAACTCTTTAAATACACCAATGCTTCATCTCCTTTTTGTCATCGCCATCTTTCTTTTTCCACTGTTGCACATTATCCATCCCCCCTATCTCTCTGTAAAAATGTTATTTTAAAATATGTGCAATAAGGATATTAAGAATTTTAATTACATATTGTTGTAATTGTCAGAATGCTGTTGTTTTCTGTGAGCACATTGAAGGACGTTCTGTACGGTTTAATACATTCAAAATTGTTGCTAAAGAAGTGTTTTCAGCAGCTGATTCTTCCATTTTCTTCTTAAGATTTATTATTTCATTTCATCCACATTGATGTTTTCATTTCTCCCTCAACTGTGGGACTAACTACACCTGTCCTTTTCTTTTGTTTGGATATTTCTAATTTCTCACAAGTGAAATTCCCTTTTCCACATATGACCCCACTCTGTTTATCAGTTATATCTCCACATTTGAGCCTTCACAGATTCCTGTTCAGAGCATGCCATTTCCTCCTCACGGAATGAGACTGCATGTCTTACTACATTGCCACAAATAACTAATTCTGTCTTTATTTTGTCTTCCCCCCCCATTTGTTCTATTCACATACTGTGTTGTTTCCTGCCTGTTCTAAAAACCTCCAAAAAACTTTTCAAACCTCCTCACAAAAATCTAAACTGAACCTTTTGAATTGAACTTGACTAACTGAACTGTGAAATTGTGGAACTTTGCCTCTTGCTTATGACTGAAGGCATATTACAAGCGTCAGGACTTAGCCGAGGAACGAGACTGCTGGGACCTCCAGAGAGAGGTGGTGAAGCAGAAGTCGCTCCGCAGCAAGCGTCTCCACAGCATCCCCGAGGTGGCTGAGGAAGAGTCGGACTGCGTGGATGGCATGGGCCAGCGCCTGTGCTTCGAAGACGGCGGGCGCCCGGGAACGCCGCACACTCAGCGGAGGATGTACTCCCAGGACGGCCACACGCACAACCATCACACCCCCAGCAAGAACTCCCGCCCCCTGCAGCGCCAGCGCTCCTCCCCTCGCTTCAGTGACAGCCGCTACTGCTACAGCATAGACGACCGCGGCCTGGTGAGACCCAACCGCCAGAACACCAAGAGTCCGGACAGCGGGTTAGACTGTGGCAGCGAGGAAGAAGGCTCTCTAGGCCGGGGTTATCGAGGGTACTACGCTCACGGGAGCCCCATGCGGGGGCCCGTGCACATCATTCACTGTGAAGGCCCTGTAGAAAGGCGGGCGCTGGCTATGGGCCGTAAAAGAACTCTGACCCGGCAGTGCAGCGTCGAGGAGGAGTTCTCTGACATCCCAGCAACCGCCGCCAAGTCGGTACACACAGGTGACTTTAGGAACAGGGAGCACTTTGGGCCTGGTCGGGAGGCCGGGTCAAGAAACTACTCCAGGGAAGGGGCCCTGAGCGAGGGCAGGCTCAACGAGCTGGACAGGGTCTATTACAGCCCCCACAGGGAGGCTAGGGCCCAGTCTTTGTCCAGGCTCAACCGGGACCAGCCGCTGGTGTGTGATTCAGACTTTCTGCTGTACTTTCCATCAGCAAGCTGCAGCCATTCTGTTTTCTTAATGTCGTCTGTCTTTCTTTACTATTACCCCCCCTTTTATTTCTTTCATTTGGCATTGTGTTTTTTATTTTATGACAAGTTATCACATGGTCATGGTCGGTCTGATTTGATGTTTTACTTTTGTGTGCGTTACTTTGCTTGTACTGAGAATGTCAGGTGGATTTTAAAGTAAAGCTTTCAATTACCTAAAGGCCATTTAACTACGTTTTGACTTCTCATGTCTTTGAGGGGAAAGGTTCCATTTTAAGGAAAGTCTCTGTGCAGTGCATGGGGACGTGCTGCTCCCGTCTTGTCCCCCCCGCCTCCTCTCTGCCAGCTGCCGGCTTCATTCGTTTCTCTCCATGTCTCGCCCTCTGTAGAGCTGCAGCTCCACCTTGTGCTTGGAGCTTTATTTCAGCATCTCCTGCCTCTCATTGCTTCACATGCAAAATAAGGCCAGATCAAGACTTCCTGCAGCCTGCGGTGATTCATTTAGCATTCAACCCATACGCATCATCTCTTGCTTGTCTCTTCAGCAAAAAAAAAATCATCATCTTTCACATATTAAATGTTTTGATTGTTGTGATACAAAGCCCCAGGCAGAGGCTGTAATGGCTTTGCTCATCTAACTACATCTTTTTCCATTCTCCATCAAACCCTTCTCACTCTTCTCATCCACTCTCTGTTCTTCACTCCTCATTTCTCATTTGTGCTGCTTTCTTTTCTCATCAACAAGCTGACATGCACAGAACAAAACAAACCAACCAAATGGTCTTTAGCGAAACATCTGACCCCTCCTGACCCCCAGTCCATGTCGTTGTTTTGGGGGGGGTTGATTTGATTTACTTGTTTTGATGGTTTGTTGGGTTTCCTTATTGTTTTGTTTTTACTATCATTTTGCCTCCCTAAGGACAAATGGAAGTCAAATCATTTGCTCTTATGGTTTTTTTGTTTGTTTAACAGGATTGTGGGATTCTTTTAAATGTTTTTTTCACGATGTGGGCGAATTTGCTGTTCTAACCTCTCGTCTTTTGTTTTTTACTCTAAAGATCATTGGGAACTCATCATCACATACGAGCGCTGACCGGCTGGACCACTCGGGGAGGAGGCCGGTTCACATCGGCAACCCCCCTCAGCAACGGCCCATCCCATCCATTGGTTAGTGAGGTCACCACATGAGGAGACGCGTCATCCCCCACCTGCAGGGCCACTGATGTTTGTGCTATTTATACCATGTGTTTCCCCTTACCCATGTGAGCCGAGCTGTACATCTCTCCCATAGAGCTTAAACAACCACGTAGACCCTTATTTTGTGGGGTGTTTGCACACCCCGTAGCTGTCCATCCTCACGAGCTGGAATCGCCAAAATGTTCACATGAAGGAAAGTTACACTCCCTATGCCTGTGTTTACTGTGGGTTAACATGTTTACATGACCACCCAATTTGACCTCCCCCGCAACAGTGCAAGCATTGCTGTTTTACACCCAGTGACTCCAGAGTGAAACCTGTTGCCTTGTTACACCCTTCCCCACCTCAGGGCAACCTCATCATCCTACTGTCTCAGCATGAGTGAATGGGCCATGGGGTAGAGCAGAGTGTGTGTGCGGGGGATCTCTGACCGTAACGTTGTGATTGGTGTCTTCTGTAGAGATCACCATGGACAGTAACAGTGAGGGGAGTGAGGGGAACCCCTCACCCGTCAAGGAGGATGTTTACTATGGCAGTGTAGCTCGGCGCAGGATATGGCGATCTATGTCCTCAGAGGATCAATATGGTATGTGGTGCAGCTGACAATGACAATTCACCTTGTGACAATGCCAGAACAGGCCAAGAATCGTTTTGAACACATGCAGTGATATGGTGGTCTTTGTTCTGTGCTGGGCAGCTAGCTGCTTTGTTTAGTTTAGCTTAGCTTAGCTGAATAAAGCTGACGGGGGAAGACAAGACTGGCCACTTTTCCCGTTTTTTGGAGAATGAAAATCCCTTCCCTGTATGTACTCCTACACCCTCAATCCCAAGAAACCCCAACTCACTCCTACTCTTCCCATTCACCCTCCATATCCAGACCGCCCTCCCACCCCACCGCAACTTAACCTGCCCTCCTCTTCCTTAGCTTCTCCTCTTTTCCTTCTCCTCCCGCCTTCACGAGCCAGTAGCCTGTTTGCTTTAATTTTGCATGACTCGTTTATAACACAGTGAGAAGGAAAGACTGCCTTGTTGGTATCACTCGGTTGCACATTCATCAACTCTGCGCCATCAAAGTTGTATTTAGAGTTATTGAAGCACATTTGACATCTATAAAAAAAAAAATCACATTTATGTTAGGATTGGTTGCGTTATCTCTGAGCCATCCTTCAGACTCACAATCTGCCATTGAAACATTCAACATGGTGATCCATGAGAAGCATGGGGAACTGATATCAGGTTCATCCCTTCCCCCTCACTGATATCTGCGTTGCCAGGAACTGCTGGGGCATTTGATGTGTTATCTCCCTTGGGAACGTGCCTCCTTTGCCCCTTTTTTTCACTGCACATTGTTTCCAGATGTGACCTAAAAGCATGACCGTACACCTGCATTTGATGTAGGAATGCTCTCCTCATCATGTCCAGTCCCCGGGAAAGCATGCATGTTAATCAGCCTCTGTGAGATAAGGCAGTGAAACAGCAATGAACAATAGTGCAGTGTTACTTGTGTCCTCCTGGTGTGCACAGTCATTCAGTTTCCCTTGCACCCCCCAAAAAAACTGCTTGACATGTGTTTCCTGTCTGTGCTGTGTTGTACTGTGCTATCACTGTGATGTTTAGCGACTGTCACGCCAGCAAGCAGAGATGTGTGAACGAAGAACCCCCTGATGAGCTGTGATCATTTAAAGCCTTATGCTTTGTAAAAAAAAGCACCCTTTGCTTTTAGGGCTTGAATGCAACAGGAGTATCGTTTTTCAAAGTAAAACCGATTAAAACTAAAAGCATAATTTATCGACCTCTGGCTCTTTTTTCACACATGCATCTCATCGCCCTCTCCCCTGTCAGCTCTAACAAAGAGACATCTTCTGCTCTCATTGCCTCTACAGCCAGCGTGGCTGTATAAGGCTGGTAGTAGCAGCAGAGGCCTCCTCTATGTTTCAGACGGCTATGGCGGGCGCAGGCACGGGCGGGGACGGCGATCCCCGGATTACTATGAGGAGTCAGAGCCGGAGGAGATGACCCGCGTGTTTGTGGCTCTGTTTGACTATGACCCCATGTCCATGTCTCCCAACCCCGATGCTGCTGATGAGGAGCTGCCATTCAAGGAGGGCCAGATCATCAAGGTGGTGGCTTGATAAAAATAATAAATAATAAATTAATAAGCAATAAAATAAACATGATTTTTTTTAACCCTTGTGTCCCTCTAGAGAAATATTGGATTTTCTATTTTTCTATCACTTTGGCTGCGTTAATTCATATGGCACTAATTTTCGGCATGGTAGTGAGTTTATTTATAGAAATTTCAAAGGTGGACCTCAGCCCCTATGTTAGGTATAGGTATGATAAACTCTGTTAACAAAATACAGACACTCAGACAAAAATTACCCCAGTGAAACCACAATTTTTGATCTCACAGCATGTTTCTAATGTTTCTCGGGGGCAAATACATGCTATTTATGAGAGTAATTGCTGCTGTATTATGGAGCACTGCCGAGTTTGATGCAGTGCATCAAAATCTGTGTTGATGCCAATTATTGACTTATCCCAGACACTGAAAAAAACAAGAGTGTGGGGAAAAATTCAATTCAACATAGTATTGTATAATAAATAATTATTTTACAACTGTGGTATCACATAAACTAATTGTCAGTTAAAGGGTAAAAATCCTGAAAATAAATTAATATTTTGTAGTTACAATCAGGACAGAAGTATGAAGTGTTATATAGTATTCTATTATTTTATGGTATTTTTGTCCTCTAAGGAGCAACTTTTTCAAAGTGAGGCACAAATGTTAATGTTGTCTCGGCTAATATGAGTTTTCATTGTATCTGTCCACTGTTCGTGTTTCTTACCCTGACACTTTGTTGTTCCTTCAGGTGTTTGGGAATAAAGACACAGATGGCTTCTACAGGGCAGAGGTCCGGGACCGAGTGGGTCTGATCCCCTGCAACATGGTTTCTGAGATCCAAACAGAGGATGATGAAATGATGGACCAGCTCCTCAAACAGGGCTTCCTGCCACTCAACACTCCTGTGGAGAAGTTAGGTGAGACGAGACCTTTTTTAAACCTTGCCCTTCTAAACTCTCTGCTTAACTGTCTTTTACTGATGCATTTTCCTTCCCTATGCTCTTCCCACTTAATTATGTTTTTCTGCTTTCCTGTGAAGTGAACTGTGACCGTTTCAAAGATGGCCGCTCAATAAATCGCAGGTCCCGAAAGTCCAAAAGAGGTCTGTGTCCAATGAGATAATCTTCTGCTCTCTGCTTCATCTTTACTGCTTTTTCCTTATTCATCTGTTAACTGCTTTTAGCTTATTTCCACTATATCTGCTGTCACTAAACTCTCCCTAACTATTAACACAGGAATTGTTTATCTTAAGAGCCACATGATCAGATTGCTGTTTGTTGGACTTGCAAGGTTATGATGTATCATCACTGGTCATCGCAACTTTCAGTCAAGTTTAAGATTATTTTCACTGCTTAAACTTGTTCTGTCCTGTCTATTATTACTTTTGCTCTCCACAGAGAGGAACAGGCGGAGCGGCCGTCAACATCCGATGTCAACACGCAGAATGGTGGCTCTGTACGACTATGACCCCCGAGAGAGCTCCCCTAACGTTGATGTAGAGGTACAGCCCTCCTGTGGCTCCAGCTTACTCACTTTGTCTTGACCATTCTCTGTCACCACCATCATGTTAACAAATGCATAACATTCAAAGCACAAAATGTTTGAGGTACACATGCATAAAGATGAGGATATGTAATGTTTTGTTTAGTCAGTTCAGAATTGAAAGTTAAACTAGTTTGACAGTTTGGGAAACAGGCTTTTCACTCTGTTGTCGTGCCAGATGAGAAGATTGATACCACTCGAGCTACAGCCAGAGGATGGTTAGCTTAGCTTAGCTTAGCTTAGCACAAAGACAAGAAGCAGGGGGAAACTGCTAGCCTGCCTTCCAGCATCTTTCAAGCATCTGTACAATCTGTACGACTAACAAAATGTAAAAACGTTACGCAGTAGTATTCTTTTCTCGTTTATGAGACAATAAGAGGTTAGTTTGTTACCTTTCTTATTGACAGTTTCGGCGTAACGCTTCCGCCTTCGTCAGAGCTGTCACGCCTCCGTAACAACAGCTGATAAGGCACGTCACCACCTGTCATCTGGTGACAGCTCTGACGAAGGCGAAATTCTTGGCAAGATGGAAAATAAGCCTACCAACATCTCTTGAGCTCACTATTTAACCAAATATATGTCACTGGTTTAATCTGTATAAAAGCTGGAGTACATAAACGACTATTTGGGGTTTTACAGGTAACCTGGCATCTACAGTGTCGTCACTGGCTGCACAGTGATGACAAGACTTGTCCCCCAGCAAAGAAATAGTCAGACACATACACCCTGCGTTTAACACCACAGTGTTTATACAGATTTAACAAGATTTAACATTAGTGATCTTTGGAGGTGCAGCTAGGCAGATTTTGTTACCTGCAGACACAACCAGGCTGTCACTTAAAAAAAAAAAAAAAAAAACATGCATTGGTTAAGAATTAATTCAGATACTTTGCTTTTTCCCGGATGGTTGTTTTTGTTGCTAGATGCTTTTAGAAAAATCTAAAAATTTAAATCTAGCGAGAAAATTGTTTTGTTGGTAACGCTGTAGTGTAGGTCAAGCTGATGAATGCTTAGAGCGCCCTCTGCTGGATCACAGGGCAAACTATTTCAAATGATCTGTTTCCCTTCAGACTGCAGGTCATTACAGTTTGAATATTATCTATACTCAAATGAATGTTCAGATTTTGAATAGAAAGTGACAGTCTTAAACCAGGCTCCCTGCTTCCAGCTTTTATTTAAAGCTAACAATGTTCCTCACTGTACCTTCACATCAGTGGTATGAGTCTTCCTTTCTAACTCTTGACAACATGATGACGAAGTATCCCTTTAAGTGCGATTCAGGGTTATATGTTCAGAGGTGGGATTGATTGAGGAGTTACAGTTAGCACTGTGTAAGCTGGAAGACTGAATTACTTTCCCGTGCTGTTTTATTGCCCCACCCCCCGTTCACTTACTCTCACCTTTCTATTGGCACTGCCACCGACACAGTATGAAGGCAACAGACTGAATGAGGAGGTGAGTGAGGGCGAGGAGTGTACGGTACTGTCTGCTCTGTGTGTGTTTCCTCCCCCGTTTGTTCGAGTGCAAACGAGGAGGTGGGTTTCAGATGACGGGCCATAGCCCTCTGTCCCTGGTGGTCATGAATACAGCCTCTCATGCATTGCCTGAGCCAGCATCCCCCCTCCTCGGTTTGGTCTTTTGTGTCGACCTGTCTCCTACATACTGTACATACGCTATGTTTGGTTTGTGTGTTCTCGAAAACCCCCCCGTAGGACAGATGTGCCCAGTGTGTTGCAATCCTGTCTTCAAAGATCCAACATTTGATGCATTTACAGTTGCAACAGTCCGTCTGCCGAGACTGAATTGACACTCGTGTTTAAGATGCATCACATTGATTTGGAGAAGGAAGCACAGCATTTCAAACTCATCAAACCCCAGTACACTTGATGTTTTGAAAAGTCTGCACACTGATATGCTGTAAACAACAAGAAAAGTTCAACATGCCAAATGAATCTCAAGAGTCTTTCTTCTTCGACAGGCTGAACTGACTTTCTGTGCCGGTGACGTCATCAGCGTTTTTGGTGAAATAGATGAAGATGGCTTTTATTATGTAAGTGCTAAACATTTCTGTCACCTGTCTGTTGATTATCTGTTTCAGTTTCTCCCCTGACTAATCACTAATGATTCATAAGAAACGTCTGTGATTACTCAGAGTTGTGAAGTGGAAAGTTTCATCTTTTAAAAGCATTGTTGATTTTCTGCATTCCAGTGCTGGGGGTCTCAGCCCGGACATGATTTTTTATCTTAGGACAGCGAAGGCACAACCCCGCCTGCTCTGCCACTGATTGGCTCACTCTAATATTCCTTACCTAAGCTTTACCAAACAACAAAGACAAACGTGTACTAGCCAATCAAATAGAGCCAATATCCGCCCGGAGTTTGCACTGGCCCACATTTTGTTAGTGAATTATGTTGTGTTTGGTAGGTTTTGACAGGAAATTAGCCCCATATATTTATGTTTGAAACATGCAATATGAATTTGTTAAAGGTCAGATTCACGCTCCTGACTGGACTCTTTGCCAAGCAACACTCCAAAAATTAAGGCAATAACGTAAACCTATAGGCCGCATATCAGAACATGTCACTCTAGCATCACGCGCAATTGCGTACTCACGTTGGTTGCAGAACCATGCACCAGTATGTGGGGAAACTAGGGTGTCACATTTCTTGTTAAATACAGCAAAGGTCTCACTGTCCTTGTGTCCTCCTCAGGGCGAGCTCAATGGACACAAGGGACTTGTTCCTTCCAACTTTCTAGAAGAAGTGCCTGATGATGTAGAGGTTTTTCTCACTGACTCACCATCTCGATACCCCCAGGACACTCCTGCACGGATAAAGACCAAAAGGGTACATGCTCCTTCGCAGTACTAGCCCTCTGTCATCCATTTACTCTTTTCAGTTCCCTCTATCTCCTTTAGTACCGTGTCTGTGTGTGTGTGTGTCTCATTGAAGTACAATGGGATTTCTGACTTTGGAGCATTACACTGTAAATAAATAGATGTCTAAGATCTATGAAGAAAAACAATAAAACTTTAAGACTAATACTTGACAGAGGTACTTTTATTTTTCATGTTTACTGCTGTGAAAGGGGGGAAGTTGTGCATTGTATAATACATGGATCTATTGTATTCATAAAGCATTCTCAATGAGAGTAAAATGGAGGGGGAACACTCCTGTGACTTTCTACTTGTTCTGTCATGTCTTGAAAACAGCAGTTAACACTTTTTGCACATGCATATTTAGCATTCTAACAGATGCTTTATGAATATATTCTGTGTTTGATCTCAAATAATTTCTAATAGAGTAAATAGTTTTGTTGTACTGAAAGATGAACTATGTAGTCTGTAGCGCAGCATGTTCTATAGTCCAGATGCATGATATCTTTAACATTTTATATAAAGATTAAGTCTAGTGTAGTACAACTTTTGTATCTGCTCCTGAACGCCTTGTTTTGTATATTGCTTTCTTGTAAAGTAGCACGAAAAAAGGTCACTTAGCCTATGTTGCCATCAGAGAATAATTTCAGAAGTAATTATTTACTAAATGTAAATATGTGATGTTATTTTTGTGTTTAACGAATAATGCAATTGTTGAAATATTAATAGGTGTCATCAGATATTTCTTTCCCTGTGTTCTAATTTGCCATTGTCATAGTGCAAACTATTGAAATGCCATCACCATATATACTTTTTTTATTTCTTTTCCTCACCCGCTTGGCAAAACAGAAGAAGAGTGTTCATTTCACACCTTAAAGGCTCTGTTTCCGTCACGTAAGTGAGCAACTGAGGATACCAAGATTACGCTCCCCTCGTCTAATGCAGATGACATGGGTACCCTTAGCTTCTGGTATGCAACATGTATACTTTACATGACATTCCTTTAGTGCTGCTATGCCTTTCGGTAGTTTTTAGGATCTCTCTTTGTTTCACCAAAACACTCAATGATGTTTGTTGGTAGGAGACAGTAACCCTAGCCAATGCATTAGACAAGAAGTATGGTATCTTCAGTTGTTTCTCTGAGTGTTGTACATGACAATGTCCGTCTCCTGCAATAAGTCTCCTGCTGTAACTCATGGTGAGCTAAAAGGCCATTGTTGTACCCTCAATTGTCAAAAAGTTCAGTTAAAATTACTGTTAGACTACTTTCAGTGCAGTATGGCATGCTGCTTCCTCGAAAGAATTCCAGAAAACACACCAATTCTATGCAAAAACCCAAAGAAAAGCAGAATAAAATCTATGATTTGTTTTTGCACTTATATTGTACTTTGGCTTTTTTCTCGGGCCAAATTTGGGACCCTCTTGTATGCAAAGAATAATGTGAAATGGTAAACAAATTTATTCACATTTTTTAATCAGTTAGCATTTGGCTTTGGCTAATTTTGTGAACCAAGATTAACTTTCAATTAGATTTCCAACTAATGGTTATTGATTTAAAGTGAGACTGGAACTTTTGCTTAGCAGCAGCTACAAAATGACAATTATGGGATAACGCTGAATTGCTACACTACTTTTTAGCATTTAGCTTAAATGCTGAGCACAGTACCATCCAATATATACAGCATTATTACACAGCTTTGTTGGATACTCCATTCTGATTGGTCGATCACAACATTCTACAGTCTGTTATTTCTGAAAAGCAGACTGCTGCTTTGTATCACAAGCAATAAAGTCATAAAATAGATTTTGTTCAAATTATTGATTTCTTTAGTAAGTAGTTGTGTAATAAACGGGATGATGTACAGCCAGCAGTTTATTATTAGAAAATAAACAACGTCAGGGGTTTATTTTGCAATAACGACCAGCTTGCTGTACATTATCCCTAACATTTTAACCTAAACATGGCTACCAACAAAGCCCCTGAGGTTAATATCACTTTTAAAAGTTAGAAGATAGTTTATTTTCACCTCAAAAGTTAGAGTCTCACTTTAAACTTGGCATAAAATACTACCGAAGCAGAATGATTTTAATATGTTATGTATTCTGGTGTTTAAAACACATATTGTATATATAAATATAGCCTCATATAAATGGAATATTTGACCATCTGTCTTCCCAAAGTGCAATTTAAAGGAGCCTTTTAGCTCATGATTACAGAAAAGGAATAGTGACTAGTAGTTTCTCTGTAACCCAGTTGTATCAGTAAATATCTATATATATTTAAGGGGAAGGAAAGTGAATGTGATTTAAATATGTCCCACTTGTCCCACAATGCAAATGTATCCGTTTATGTGAGAGGAACTGCCCTGCCCCTGATATTTGTTATTGGGAAGTGTTGTCACCTTACATTGATGTGAAAGTTAGTCAATGTCATGCTTAAATTCTGTGTTGTTGTAGCTTATTAATAGCAGCTTCATAAAAAAAAACACTGTTTCTACCTGACAGAGGGAGGGAAGGGGAGCGGGGTGGGGGTGTGTTTATCTATACCTGAGTGTACAGGACAACATCCAGGGAGGTAGACTTCAGAGCTATGGTGGCCCTGCTGAGACAGAAAGGACATAAGAAAGACATAAGGAGGGGAGTAGTGACTGAGGTGTGAGAGACGGCTGGCTTTTTAACACCCTCAACTGTCCCTTACGGGTCTCCCATTAGGTTCCACTGGAAAAATCGGGTCCGCCCAGAAGAGCAGGCTCTCCCACAGTGCGTCCACACATCCCAGGCTCTGGCCCTGCCACCGTGGGGCCCGGCAGTCCCATCAGGGCCCCACTGGACATGTACTCCTCCAAAAAGAAAAAGGGACTGCTCTCCAAAGGGAAGACACTTTTGCAAAGACTTGGCGCTGTAAAATAATTTCTCGACATACTCAGAGGGTGTCATCCACTTCCTTGTGGTGTTTAAAAAAAAAATCTGAATATAACAGTGGGCAGGTGGCATTTGTGAACTTAGCAAATGCTTTATTCTTGTACATCTGTTGTATACTAGAATATTTGTATTTTGTTAACAGTATCAACTTCATATTTTCAGTAACACATTTCATATTCTGATCCAGAGACCTCGTGCTGCCGGCTGATGTAGTATTGAGTGTCTTAACCACAAGGCTCTGACTGATGCTTTGGTGTGAGACTAGGCCTGGGGCATTCTCCATGCTGCTCTATTCTGCACCTGGTCCAGTCTGATGGCACTTGATACACCAAGTCTGCACACAAGTCGGACCAGTGTCTCTGTGTACAGAAATCAATCATTCAAACACTACAGGATCAATTAAACCTTGAGTCCACTTTGAATCTGAAGATGATGGACTTGCAGGGCCTCGCCTTGAGCTTGTTCCAGTCACATAAATTGTATGAGAGGTTTGCATGCTTTACTTCAGCACATTCCCTCCTGACCCCTTGAGTGCATGCAATGTGATGGGCTCAGTATGAAACCCGGAGCACGCAGTACGTTAATACGACATGGCTGAGTGGCGGTGCAGATAACTGTGACAAATCTGCAGAATTAACTCCTACTCTTCTGCCCTGTCCGTACTGTGATAGAGGCGAGACACCCCCCCTCTACACACACACACAAACATGTCTGACTGAGTAAAACAAGCACATACTGTTCCTACTACAGGGTCTCTGCATTAAAATCAGCCTGAATGGAAATGCCGAGTAGATCCAACCTCCATGTATTTGCCTTATAATCGCACAATGGTTAGTACTTTGCCCAGTAGAGCGTGCAGTCCCATGCCTACTATTCATTTATGTTGGTCTTTCATAACACCTGTTTGCAGATGTTAATCCTGACTTGTGATGTGCAGGTTGTTGTGTGACTGTTGTGATTTCCATAGGACCAGAGCTTACATATAACCGTCCAAGACTCCTGTGTCGACAATGTCCATCACCTATAGTAAAGCCCCAAAAAAGATATTTTTAACCGAAAAAAAATATAATGGTCAAAAGGGCAAAAGGTTCTCTTTGCATATACCACTTTTTGAGGCTACTGAGTGAATGAAGGGACTTTTTTTAGTTCACTGTTTTTTAAGCCACACTGATGCACATCTGATGTAAAACAATGACTACTCTACAAAGGAAACCATATTACACGAGCAGAACAAATATAAGTAGTTTATCTGTGTGATATAGCATCAGCAAATGAATTCTTGTTATTGTACTGCATTTGGTTCATAACATGCAACACTTTGGGTCTTCACCAGAAGACTAAAGGTTTGACTGTTTTCACAGTAGTTAGCAGTGAGACACAAGGCTACCTCGATGCTGCCCCTTCACCCTTCTAACCCAAAATCTATTAGATCTGAAATGTTTATTCAAGCCAATCTGTCATTGATGCCTGTTCAGTGTGTCCCGAGTTCGGTTGGTGCAGGATACAAGTACTGTATACCAATAATATATATATCTGTACACCTTAATGTAGAGTAGTGAATGTATGATGAATTGAAAGCCAATGTATTTTCAAAGCTGCCCAGGAGGATTGTGCAGATGTTCGTCTTTGTGCGTGAAATGAAACAGTCCACCTTTATTTCAGTTTTCCATTTCATCCTCATGTATCTGAAAATCTAGCCTATTTTTTCTATACACAAGAGTTGAACTGAAACTGCCAAAAAAGAATGTATGCAAAACATTCTGTAATACTTTCTGTACAATTCTCGGCCGAACAGCCATGTTAACCTACGGTAAACTGATGTACATCTCTTTCCTATTTATGGACCATGTCTTCAGACATTGCTTCTCTTCATTTTGAGTGACTGTTGCTCTTTTTGTACTTTGTCCATTTGTAAAATTGTTTTTAAATGTTTATACTTGATTTTCAAACTGCCTTTTTTGTACATTTAACTTTATAATCAAACAGTGCAAGCTTTCCCCATGGTGTCTTTAAGACCATTTTGTTTAAAAGTCTGCAATTGTGTGCTAGCTTTATGATAAGAATTATCAGCCTATATTGATGGTTACAAATTATTGTGTGGGTGTGCATGTGCAATCTTTTCTAAAAAAACAAAAGGAAAAGAAAAAAGATCTAAATAAATTTGATATTTTGTAATGTTGGCATGTGTGATTTAACTTAAAACAAATATACCACACAAATGTTTATTAGAACCATATGTAACACAGCAATAACAGTACCTAGATGTTGATTCATATGAACCTTATAACACAAATGTGACATTGGCAAACTTTTACTCCCCACACTGGAGGATAGCCATGAATACAAAAAATCTACAAACACCAGGAGACTCACTTAAATAATGACCAGATTTTAAAAAAGAAAGATTTTATGTTCCCTGATGAAAAAAAGCTATGCTTAGATATTTTTCTTTACTCAAAAGAAAAGCCAACATCCACCTATATTGATTAATATAAAATGAAAATATAAAATTCAACTCAGATCAGTGTTACTTATAACATTTTACCCTGAACATTCTTTGAAAACAGTACACAGGGTGTACTACTGATCATTTTAGCATATGTGCTATCTTTTGACCTCTAACCTGACTTTAATATGCAATATGAATGAACTGCATAACTCAATACACAGGGCTGAGACTAGAAATGCAAACAAACTCTTTGGCAAACGTAAACAGAAGTTTTACATATGGTTCATCACAATATAACTTAGGAGTCAAGAGCTAAACAAGTTGTTCATCTTTGTATCCTCAGAGGTAAAACAGGTAGTCGTCCAGTTTTATGTTGGGCTCCCTATGGATGCTCTGACCCACAAGAAAAGCCAGCTTGTGGGCGTACTGGCAGGGAGCGGGCACCCGGATGATGCCCTGCAGCACAAACAGAAAAGGTCAAACAGAGTGCCTCAGGGATTGAAATGTTCTGGTTTATTTTCTCAATTATATTAGGCTAAATGATTTCGGCTTTGATCTGATTTCTTAAATATCAGTAATTCACTAAAAAGGTTATACCCAGGTCTAAAGAGTGTCCCCACCTGTATCAACAGGCAGACATTTTCAGTGCATTTGTAGTTTTAAAGTTCTACACAAAAATCTTTCATATCTTTGGGAAATGCCACCCTACCTGCCAGTTGTAGTACATGTGGCACAGCTTGTAGGTAAGCCGCTGCATATGATCAGGCTTCAGTCCACTGGTGTCGTACACAACATTGTAGTGGGTTGGGGAGACGCTTCCGGTGCGGACAGCCTGGCTCACGATGAAGAAGTCATACCTGGCAAGTCAAGATTGTAACAGTTAACTACAACTACTGTTCAATAAAAGGACAAAAAGAAAGCACCAAAAACAATCATACCACTCTGGACGGGTGACCTCAGAGTCAATGATGGTGCCTGGGGGAGGGTTGGACACCTTTCCACTGATCTGTGCGAAAAACCTGCTGCTGATGCGCTTCTTCACCACCACCACACTCAGCTTGGGCCTATGATGAGTAGATAGAAAGGCTCCATCAAACGCTGTCAATTTACAGTATAAATTGTGCTTCTTATGATGCGACCGCCTTCACTCAACAACCAATATGAAAGAGACCCAAATTCAAATGAGTTTTTGGCACCATTTTAGTTCCAGTACCTGCTGCTCTCAAGTCTTTCACCAATCAAAGGACATGAAGATGTTTAATAATTATATTGTCAGCACATTGAAGATTTGACACGCCGTTTTTTTTTTTTGTTATACAGGGTTTTTAAACCAAAAAACAACTGCAGACATAAAAAAAAATTGCACGCACATGTAGTCATGGCCCATGGACTTGATGGAGTCCTTGATCTGCGAGACCTCGTAGTTGACCACGCTCTGCAGCTGGCCATCTCCCACTCCATCTCGGTACACGATGATGCGTGAAGGCAGGCAGTTGTTGAACTTCAGGTAGTCTTTCAGTGCAGCTGGAAACATACAAAGTTAAGACAGTTATGGTGTGATTGTTTTTATACAGAAAGAACACAAATTGAAATAAAAGACATTTCTATTATTATGGAAAGCAACTTGCCAGTTAAGGCCATCTTCAGTCCATCCATGATTTCCTGGCCTTTGTGCTGCAGCACACACTTTGAGAACCACCTTAAGAGAAATAAGCAATGTCACAACTTCATGGCTGAAGTATGAAAGACCGGGAGGTCACAACCACTGATGTAAAGCACAAATTCATTCAGGCTGCAGATCGAGGTACAGTGTGCAAACAAACTTGTAAAACCGAACCTGCTCATGGTTGGGTTGAGGCTAGCAACTAGAGCTCCGATGGATCTTTTCCCAGCAATGGTGTCGTGGTAGCAGTCAATGCCCACAATCATCAGCTGTTTGAGCTGCACAAGGAAGTGGGAGAAGTAAGCAGTGTAGTATTCCAGCTCTGTCCCAAACAAGAAACATTAATACTTCCACCTGTTAACATTTGTGTTTTACCCCAACACCAAAAGCTCTCATGGAGACTATCTTCCCCTCAGGCAGAGACACATTTAGTTTCAGGAAGTTATGGAACACCTTTACTATCCCCAGACCTGTGGATTAGCTAGGGCCGCTAAACAGTATGGTTACTATCCACTATACACACACCTGAATAAAAAAAAAAGTAAGCTAGTGTCACAATTGTACGTCTTAAATATATGTCATAGACAAGCAAAAAACAACATAGAGTGAAGATGACAAATGAGAATGAAGAAAATGATTCCCTGCCACTTTGGAGACAGATGGAGCCTTGAATGTCTATTTGTTATTCTAAGCATTTGTGCCATCAGCTTCATATCCGTCAACAAACCTGATTCAGACCTTCAAACTGATTCATCCACTTTTGACATCCTGTTTAGTGTCTTAATGTGTGTTCAGTGGAACATTACACAGAACCATTTTCATTATTTATCTGCTCTAAAACATCCGACAGTTTAATCCACTCAAGAACTACTTAATCTTTTTTCCCCCAAAACACACCTTAACTTATAGTATTGTTAGTGTACAAGTTAGTGACAATGTGACTTACAGGGATTTCCACACTCCACAGCTCTCCTCCCATCTTGCAGGCCATCTGCAGAGCGATCTTCGTTGCCACAGTCATGAGTGCCTGAGGCCGGCTGAGGGTACGGGAAACCACACACTGGCTGGGAGTGGGGCAGTCCACACAAAGGTACTTCTTGACACTGTCGTACTTGTCCTTCCTGTTGCTGGAGAGGACCACCACCACCTAACACAGCAAATTAGATTATTGCGGGCCGCCACAAACTCAGAAATGAATGGGAAAGACTGCATTAAAATTCATCCATGGTTCAGCACTGAGCAAATAACCACAAGTCACACTTGATCTGCACCTTCATGTTTATGCAATATATACAGTTACTTACCATCGTTACTTGAGGTCCAACATTTTGCTGCAGGGCTCTGAGGAGAGCCTCCTGATGATCGTCATACTCGATCCTGAGTCAAAAGACAGCTTGCACTTATGTTGATGACACAACAGTTAAACTTCCCCATTGATATCAGTGAGGGTAGACTACAGAATCATCTCTCTGGTTGTAGATACATAGATAGAATTGAAAAAAACTGCATTTAACAAAATTATTCTCAAGTTGAGTCACTTTCAACAGCAACTCATCATGATAAACTTTATGTATTAATAGACTGTGTTAGATTTAGCTTGGCATGCTTCAGAAGCTGAGCATTTAAATGTATTCTACACTCAGATATAGTCCCAAATTGCTTCTACTGATGCAGAAAGAGCCTGAAATTCAAGGATCTTAGTCTGAGCATCAGAAATCATTTCACTCTCTCAGACTGCAGAGAAACTGTTGTTCTAGTGGTACAACTCACATGACAGCTCTCTGCATGCGGATCCCGAGTGGACCTGAGACTCTGTTGAGGGTTTGCAGGAGGGACTGGGCTTCGTTGTTGTTGCGACGGGTGTGAAACAATAACCAGTTCTCCAGCGGAGGAGCATAGATCAGAGGAGCCCCACGCATCTCTTTAGACCAATCAGCAGCCCAGGGGCTGTACTCGTACTAGGTGACACAAATTATTATGGTAATCTCTTAATTAAGATCATATGAATAAATCAAGTTGATTAATTCAAAAGAACAAATAGTATGCATCCACAAGCACATTATACCGATTTTGAACCCTGGAAAATCCTCTCCGCCGGGAGGATTCTGCCACTCAGTTTTAGGAGTTCCTTATCGAAGTTGAGTCCCCACTTATCCAACTCCGCCTGTGCGTCAGCATTCCTATGAAATAATGTTCAGGATTTAAATCAAAGTCTGGGATTATAATGCCTGAAGATGTTGACAGAAAAACTTGCTTTTTAACTTCTGCGCATATGAACAGACCAATTACACAAGCTGCTGAGATGAGGACAACTTCCAGAGGAAACAGTACAGACAAATATTTAAATACAGCATCTAAACAGACAGGGGAAAGTAGCTGTCAAGTAGGGTCAATGTTAAGCTTTCACCAGTTGCACTTGTGAAGTTGACAGCTTATCTATTGCAGAGTAGGAGCTAATAAAGAATAATTAGGATTTTCAAGGCCTTTCAAATTACATCTATGCCACCATGTGTTACTAAGACCTATTCAGTAGGCAGGCCTTAAATTGCTACAATGTCTGACAGTGTGGCCAGATCTCACTTAATCTAAAGGGGTGCCTGCAGCATTTCTATCAAACTTTTGGCCACAAGCACACAGAGGAAAAACACATATCACTTACTTCTGTATTTTAGAGACAAATCTGTTGAGGCGTCCCTCCCTTTGCTCTGGGGTCAATCTGGTGTGGGTACTCAAGTCTTTCATGATGCTGAAGTCCGATCGCATCTTGTCAGTCAAGCCTGTCAAACAAGAGTTTTCCTTTAAAGTTACGACATATTGATTTTGCCTCAGGTTATCATTACAGTTTGGCAGCTTGTCAAACTTCAACCACAGTAGCCCTGCATGCAAGACAACCGTCTTTTTAATCGTATGTGATCGGTTAACAACATTCAAAACTAAAAATAAAAACATGAATTGATAGAATTCAGATTCAACATTCCCAGATGAGATCCATCCTAATTGCTGTCACTAAAGACCACAGTAGGGCCTCAGAGTCAGGCTATACGTTCATGTTGTAGTCTTGTGATCACAAGATCACAAAATGTGTGTCAAACGTGTTTCACAGTTGCTTCCTTATAAATATACATCTGACACCATTAAAGCAATATAAGCCTTAAATGCTGCATTTAGTCTCAATAATGTTGTACAAACTTGGGAAGAAGATCTGTTGCATTACCTGTAAGGTAGCACAGCTCTGGGATGAGCATGGCCGGGCCAGGAGGAGGACCTCCAGAAGGACCCATCTTCTTCACATGGCTGATTAGCAGAACCTGGTTCCCATCAGCGATGTCCAGGCCATATTGCTTAAAACAGAAAATACAGACAATTGTGAGCAGACAGGGATGAATAAGGTAATATTTATATGCATCACCAACTAGATTTAGACTAAACATTCCTTCCATATGCCATCACAATCATTGCACTTTGCAAATTGAGAAGACATTTTAACATGTCTGAGATTGTTTCCTTCCTTCCTTGTTCAAATTACATCTATATTGTATCTAAGCTTGTTGAATACATAACACCTACATTCTTGTAGTAGTTTTTGAAGGAGATTTCTGTGTCTCTCCTCGTGAATGTGTTGTTGGGGGTGTGATCCCAGGCAATATCATCAATCCTGTAGGTCTTGTTGTTGTACCTAAATAATTGAGAGGCAGTGAGAGAAGCATTAATGACAACTAACAAGCAACTGACAAAACACAGTAGAAGCAACACTTCTGCACGTTAATGCAAGAATTTTGTGTGAAACCCTACTTGGTGAGGACTATGAGTCCAATCAGCTCCTTGGCGCAGGCCTCATGGAAGCGCTGATCTCCACACCTCTGCCTCAGGCTGGCCATAAAGTCAAGGACAGTCTCACTACGCAGCACCTTGTGGCTCACGTCAGTGCACAGCATGATAGATCTCTCGTACTGCAAAATGGTGGTGGTGTAGCCGGGCCAGACGGTCAGCCTAGGAGTGAGAGAGAGATAAGCTTCAAACTCAATATAATTATTTAGTTTCCAGCGCTAAAGATTGCCCATAAAATTCTCTGCACACTGCAGCCTTTGAACTCCAGAATAACTCTTTCAAAATAAGTCCTATTTTCCTACTTCTAAGATATATAAGAGTAACAAACTAAATCACAGTATCCATTTACAATAGCTTATATCTATTATAGCTCATATACTTGTGCTGTGGAATGTCGAGTGGATCGTCTGGGTTGTAGTAGTTGCGTCCAATCTGCTGCATATTGAGAATTCTCAGGATCCTGAAGAAATGATAACAATAATTAATGAGTTGTTTTAGCAGTTTCCAAAGATAAAAACATTGGGGTGAATTGTGTTTGTGTCTAAGCTTTATCGGATGAATTGATTAACTTCTAATTAAAAACTGAACACCCATAACCAAAAGTACACTAATGTTATGTTCGATTGTTGAAGAACGCTGATTTAATTTGACTGATGCATTATATATAAACACACATCATTTAAGATCTGAAAAATTACGACTTACCTTCTGAATATGATGTTGTAAAACTGAATGCACACTGGTGACGTAGGTGGCAGTTCATTCGTCAGAGTGACAGTTATCTGAACCTTCTCTCCATTCCTGGTCTCGCTGTGGAGCACTGTCTCCTAAACACGAGGAAGGAAACAAGCAGTTGGTATGTTATAAAATTCTGCTCTTCTAGACAATCAAGTCTTCCATCCAAATTAGGTTAGCATAGAACTGTTAAATCAAATTACAAGTTATATTTCTGCAGAAGTGGAGGCTGTGCAAAATAACCTAAGATAGGACAAAGTTTGCTCATGCTCACTTTCTTGGCTTGACAATCTGTCACAATTTCCAACAAGGTTAACACAGGAATGAAAGTAAAGCAAAATAAATAATATAACTAAAACCAGCCGATGGAAATTGTCGTAGCAACAAAGAACATTATTCCCCGTCTACACAATCTCACTGTACAGCTATGATAGTGGCTTTACAAGTGACAGCACCCTAATGATTGCAATCTCATTTTACGGGTCAGAGTTAACTCTGGTCTAATTAGGTTCCAGTGATTTGGAGGACTCCATTCACAGTGTGATTAGCCATCATGTTTATCCCCTCTCTGAAATTCTCTATTTTTATTAGCTGTTAAAATCAGTTGTGTGTTTTGTACATGTCTGAAATAGCAGATTACCTTGTTGTGCAATCTGTGAGGCAAAAATAGCAGAGCTCCATCAAAGCTCCGCGCTGAGCCAAGCACTTCGTCATGCTGAAAGAGGAGGGCAGATCTCAGACGACGGGCCTCCATTGGTGGGTTGTAGTCCACATGGTACTGGTACAGCACCCACTGAGGGCGGGACACTATGCGGAAGAAGTTTGCTGACAACTGAATGGGAGCACCGGATGTTCCTGAGGGGAGACACATACAGTTTTAGGGAGTAATGCAGAATATACATTTCATGCATATGTTAATAGCTGTTAATTTCAAACGATGACTTACCACACTTTGAGTCCTTCACATGCTCCATCGCCTGCCTGGTGTTAACCCCTGCATCATGAAAATCTCGGCGGCGTCCACCTCTATCTCCCAGCTTCACCTGCTGAAATCCGGCTGAAATCTGAAGAACAGCTGATAAAAACAAATAGAGATCGTCACACCCAGTTTGGGTACATTGCAATGCAAAACTCAACAGTACAGTGTCAATTTATAATTTTATATCCACAGACAAAAAAATAGCCCAAATTAATTTACAAATATATCATGACTGTGTTTGAGTGTACCTTCAGCAGAAAAGGCTCCAGGAGCACCTTTCTGCCTCCCTCTACCAACCAGCTCTCCCTCTGCGGGTGGGGGGATCTCTCGAGCCTGGCTCTTCAAGAAACAAAGACAGATTTTTATTGTGTATCATTAAGGACCCTATTAAAAATATGCTGAATATGCCTAATTCCTATTGTCAGTTTGCAACAGATTTTCAATAAGGTGGTGTTTCCCTCACTTGCTCAATTAGCCAATAGAGATATGAAAGGCACAGGCAACTAAGCTGTTTTAATAAAAAAAAATGTCTGGAGACTATTTCTACAGTAAAAGATAGCTTTAATGAGAAGAATAACCAGTAATTAAGACAATTTTTTGAATGTCAAGTTTCTTCAACCGTTTATATTTTCACCTCCAATTTAATTTGGTGGTAGCACATTTAAAGACTTACAATACATATAAAGCCAAAAATACATAAAAACTATCAAGCATGTTTTTTTTTCTTTAGCAATAATGATATTAAATAACAAAGGCTGACCATAGTCCTAAACATCTACTAGTCACACAAGGATCAGGGAGATACAAAAGGCTTCACTGGCATGTCAAACTACCCAGAGTTTACAGTACAGACTGCTTACCGCTCCAGGGGCCGGAGTCTCTTGACCGCGTGCTCTGCCTCTGGATCTAGCTCGTGCCCGACCGGTCATTTTCGGACTCTCTGTGATGGTACAACTGTTTCAAAAAATACTGTACCATTAATGCAGAATTAAAAGCAAGTGTAAGAAATAGGCACAGTTAGGTAAAAGACAATTCCACCCGGTGATTTATACTACACGTTGAGTGTAGTAATATTTCGGAACAATTTTTTTTAACAAAAGCTTTCCATCAAATAAACATCTATCACACAACATAATTTTTTTTAAGTTGCACTTTTTCATTTTGCAGACAAGATGGCGCCTGCTAATTAACGATAAGTACGGCCCACTGCTCAACCACCTAGCTTAACTTTAAGGCTAGCTAATATTAGCAGGCTAACAAAGGTTACCGTCAAATAAAAGCAGTTTTTCCAGCCTATAAAACTAACATATTACGAGCAAGCTAGTTAAATCAGTTTAACCCAACGTTAAGCAGCACCTAATTGTTTGCAATTAACGACTTGGCGGCTATGAGCTAGCTGACTCAAAGTCCAACAAAGTAGCTCTGAATCTAAGCTTGCAGAAGAAATCCGAATTATGCAGATGAGTTCATGTCAAAATGAACTTATGATGCATCAATTTTAATTAAATTTTTGGCATACTCACTTTCAAAGAAAGGTTCCTTTAGGACTGGACGAGAGAAGGTCTCACTCAGGTGCGCGAACCACGAGGGCAATTTGGTTAAAGGCCTCTTTACTAAGAAATTAATACGCCGTTATTTTTTCTTTTACTTTCACCAAACTTATCTCTGTTTACATGAGACTCAATTATCCACCTATCTCTTGTTACAAGTGCAGTTTTTAAGAAATAATCAAATAAATGCGTTTTTGAAGGGCTGTTGAAATGACTAATCAGAAAAGCCTAAGAACTGCTTTTTCAAGCGCAGTGATCCGTTTAACCTTGTTCTGTCGTGTGTCCAAGTTTTTAACAATGCGATCTCAACGGTGACCACTAGATGTCAGCAGAGCCCCTACAGTAGATATACAGAGCCAGGCTGGCTGGGAAACCAGCACCTACTTCACTGAGTCTCTAATGGAAATCAGAGCTCTGATACACATACTGTTGATGTTTTATAAATCTGACACATGTCCAGTTGAGCTTTTCTGATCACAATTCAGGGTGAACCACAAAAATAGTGAGAATATTTATCTAAGATGTCACCTTGACTTCCAGTATAGGGTATAGTTTATAACTTTCAGCTTGTGCAGACATACTCCACTGTGATATGGTAAATTTTCTTCATGAAAAGGTATGTCAGGTGTAAACAACAGTAGGTGAACTAGATTTTCAGAAAAAAACATTTTACTGTATAAACATTGAATAAACTTGCTTTTAGGATGCATGTAGGCCTATTATAGTTAGGCCTAAATGGATTCAGGCTGAGGGTATGAATGACAATAAAGTATTACAATTATTTTTCCTTAAAGTATGTACTGTTGAAAATGTGTTGACTGTACTATCAAATCATGGCACTTTAATGATGATGCCCACAAATACTTAGGACACAGGGGCTTACCAGAAGACCAAGAAGGCATTGTGTATGGTTTTATCATTTATGATGAAAAATGAGTCAGTGTTAAGAACGCTTCTACAAAGTAAAAAAAATTCTTCCTAGCTCTCCTTCTAAGAGGTACCTGATCACAAGCTATTATTTCTTCCCAAACTTTTCCTCTCTTCTCCACATTCAACCATTTGAAACTGAGCTTAGCACCTCAGAGGGCATTTTTGGGAAGATGTACGCAAGTCTTTCATGTCTGAGATCTAAGAGTGATTACAGATTCAGACCTGAGGGACCGGTCTGAGAGGACTGTGCTTCAGTCACTGTTTACCTGCTGGAAGAAAACTGAGGGGAGATGAAGAAAAAGGCAGGGACATCAGTGTCATAAAGCCTGATTGTGGGGTAAAAAAATAGGAAAAGTCACACTGAGAAGACAAAGAAATCCGCTGGGGCGTATGTGTCTGTGAGCATCCGAACAGTTCCAAATGCAATTCAACACACAGTAATATCATGTTGTCAAATGCTGAACAATATGAACCTGACACAAATGGTCCAGGAATGTAAAAGCTTTGATTAAAAAGAAGAAGAAAAAAAACTTCAAAAACCACGCTATCTCTTAAAAAACAACAAAGGCCATTGAAAAAGAGTGAGTATGAAAGAAAAAAGAGGAAAACGTGGCCGGGGAGTGGGCTGCAAGCTGAGCAGTGTGAGGCTGAGAAAGGTGCACCCTGCCAGGGACGTTGATGAATGCGCTTCAGGCTTCAAGCCTGCCCTGCAGCCCCCAGCAGTGTGGATTCCACGCTTACGCTAATCATGCTCTGCGAGATACTACGGCCCAAAGCTGATGAAAGGAAACATGCAACACAGTTAGGATATCAAACCGGCTGCACTTTCACAAAAAAACACACCCTTCATTCTTACATTATTATCAAAACAAGCAAGGATGTCACCATCACCACCCCTGTCAGGAACATGTTTCTGTGTCAATATGAAGCATTTGAATGATATTCATATTCATTCAACCTCACTTCCTGTGTCAAAAAAACAAAACAGGATCAAAGCGTTCGTTCTACATAAATCACAGTGGTCCCATTAAGCTTGAACTCCTGATTGCAAAACCAGAACAAGAGGGGATTCTGAATAATAAGGATCTACCGTGCCATGATATCAGTAAGCGGGTTAGGGAAAATTAGATTATTCGCTTGCCTGCCGCGGAACCTAATCTGCTCTGCATCAGTGTGTTCCCCCTTAAAAAGACGCAGGCACTGCATCACACACACAAACGCACACACACATTTTGCACCATGGGTTTCTAAGCTCATGCAGAATAAGCAGTCACACTAAGCATACAGTATGTTAAATCTGAAACAAACTGGGGTTCTATTTATAAAGGAGACAGAAAACGCCACAACAGTTTCCCGCTTTGTTGGCGATGGTACACGGTTTGTTGTGAATATGACTGAGGTTCACTTCCAGTAGCAGTCCTCATCAGAAGGAGAAGATCATTTCTAAGCTGATTCTGAGTGAAAAACGCTCTCAGAGGTGGTTTTGTCTTCCCTTAAAATTATAAATGAAAACATTTGTTGCCCTAAATACATAATAAGCCATAAACTGTAGTCCAACTGCACTAACTATAAAAAGGACACATTAATGAAGAGACAGATTTTCTGCAGCATTGGCACCTAATGTGAGAAGTATAGAATATGTATTCCAACCATATAAATTGTGACTCTGACCGTCTTTGATATGCATCATATAAAACAACACAACCTTTGTCCATAAGGAACCTCTTTTCTGTCATCGACCTAACTGACGACTACTCACTTAAAATCATATTCTTTGAATTATTCATATTATATGAATTCATAGAAATAATAGAGAACAACTGTACAATTAATCAAAAATAATGAACTCAATGAAGGATTAAGATACATTTTGAGCAGATTAATTTCCGAAATCTCTGAGTTTTCCTGTTATTCTGAGGAACTTTTAACACAACTGAGTAGCAGTGGTGTAATGTAACTAAGTTCATTTACTTAAGTTCAATTTTGAGGTTCTTGTAAATTACTTGAGTATTTTATGTAACATTATGCTTCCACTCCACTACGTTTAGTCAATTTCAGGTCAAGATTTAACTTAAAAAAAACATGATCAATTTAAAGTGATGAGACATTTTTTTTTATTTTATTAAACCTCAGTATAAGCAGTTAAAATGAACTCAATCTTTCCGAAAATTAAAACGTTGCTTACATCATTGAATCATTAATAATATATTTGCAATGTCTATAACAATCTGCATAACGAGTGCTTTCCCTTCTGCTGCGTGAAGTAAGTTTTAAATGCAGGACTTTTACTTGTAGTGGAGAAATTTCACATTGTGGTATTAGTGCTTTTACTGAAGTAAATGATCCGAATGCTTCTTCCTCCACTGCTGAGTAAGCTTCTTTTTTCTTTTCTTTTTTCTATTTTGTACAAATTCAGCATTTCTTTTCTCTAATCCTTCGCCGCCTTACTAGAGCCTTTTCCTTGTTTTAACTACACTGTTCAAATGAAGGACTAGGTTTACATGTTTACATCACATGATGACCTGCGGCAGGTAAAAGGTCATCATGTGACCTGACCTATGTTTCAGATACATTTAGATTGTGAGTTTTGCCTTATTGATCAACATGTTTTATTTATAGTCTTAGCATTACGCAGTGTCATTATGGAACATAATATCTGTCCTCAATTCAGCTCGTCAGCTGTTGTAAGACTATGTTTGATACATGCATTTAAACTTTTTGATGATGACATTAGTTTAAATCTGCTTTTTGTGTTCAATCTTTATAGTTTTCAGTACTAATCTGCAGTTTTATAGTACTGTTTTTTAAGTTTGTTTGCTGAAAAGTCATGCTTTTCCACATTGTTGTCATACTTTATTTTCATTTGTCATTTGTTTTATATCAGCTGCACTAGACTGAGAATGAAGTATTATAATATCAAGTACTATATCTGAGATCAGGTTTTTAGTTTTGCGATATTATTTAATTATTGAATTACTCACTTTTTTTTTTTTTAATCACTACACAGATTTTTAGGTGTGCAGAAACTCTTGTTGCACGCCTTCTTCACATCAAGTGGCAACAGAAAAAGTCATCTATCACATTGAAATCAATTACATTGTACTATTTTTCTGCACAAAAGTGACAGATTTAGAAAAATTAGCTGTAAGGATTTTTGTGGTGTTGTGTGAAGTCAGGGTATTACCTACAGTGGATGGTGGTCGGCCTGTTTGAAGAAGCAGGCTGGAGGACATGTACAAAAGTTAAGCAATATACTACTGTGGATGTGGACCATGTGACTTTGATGAATCCGAATTAACGCTTTAAAACACCAAAGTTACACAATTACACAAAGTAAATGACTAAAGCAGAAGTAAATCGGCAACCTCTGTGTCTTGTAAAATTGCTGTTTTTGTCAATGAAGTCTGGTGGCTTTGATGAGAGCATAGATAATTGATTTTTTAAGAGGCCAAATATGTTTTGCTGCTGACCCAATCCACAGCAGTACACTGAGTAGCTTGCATGCTGGTACTCCTGTCTTCTTCCTCAAACTGGGGGCGTGTCATCCACCATCTACTGTACAGAATACACTATTAGACTCTGAAAAATCAGATCTATCCCTTTAATCTCAATCACTTTGCAGTTTTCCTATATGTCAAAGAACAATATGATCACCAATACAAAAGTCAACTACATGATACTTTACCGTGTGCACTATTACATTTCTTATTCTGTGCATTTTGAGGCCCTGGTTACATTAACAATGAGACTGAATATTTTAAATGGTTAAAAAGTGTTGGCTCAGCTGATGGCATTGGTTTCATGTTGATTGGTTGTTTTTTATTACTTCCTGCTATGTACTCTATTACCCCCATGTTTTCCACAGAGACGCTAACATCAGAATGATAGACTCATGATCATTGTCATATATAATCCACACTTTCACTCCCATGTCTTTAAGCAACACTTTTTTAGGTTACCAGTAAATAATCCTTCAAAAGAACACCCACACTCTGGCTAAATGGATATATATAAAACTAAAGCATTCACACATTATCATCATCATAGCTTTACAAATACAGAGCAGCTTTTTTCATAAACACTTCAACCCCTTATCTGTACTTCCTGTGAGCCTGAGCGCCAAGGACATATTCCATTCAGGTCCCATTTATTTGGCAAATATAGTTTCCTGTTCATTTGATAACAAAACCCTCTGGCTGATGGCCTTGACTTGTTTGAAGATTATTTGTGTAAACAGTCACAGGAAATCTGTGTTCGTTCAGTAAGCAGGGATGTGTCTGCTGAATAAAGGAAAAGAAAAAGTAGTTTTTTTAAAGGTCAATCAGAGGAAGTATTGGCAACATTTGACATTAAATGATTTTTGTAATTTGGTGTTTTTGAATATGCGTGGTGCGTTCAAACACTAGCCAGCCCAACCTTCTTTCTTGGAGAGGCAGGGGGTAGAAACAGCAGGAGGAGGAGGAGGAGGCCCGTGCTGACCATAGCAGAGTCCTGCAGAGGCAGAGCCCCCTTCGGAGCCAGCCACAGTGAGGATGCCATGTGATCTCTGAAAAGTCAACAAGGGTTGGTCCACAGCTGGGCTGCAGGAGAACAGAGAGCAGACACGTAGCAACACCCTCCTGCTGGGAGCAGCCGAGGAGACGGAGGACTCACAGCCTGCCTGTGAATCTACTGTAGATTTCTTCCCCCTGAAATGTGAGCGGACAGCGGGTGGGAGGAATCTTCCCCAATTCATCATTTCAGAAGCAAAGCTCCTATTTTTAGTGCTCATTTCAGTTTACATACATGGTTGGATGCTAACCTTTTGGCCTCATTTGATTCTTCGACAATAAATATCACACCGTCTCTGCCGAGCAAACTCCCAATCCATCTCCTCTGTGCCGGAGAGTCGCCGCACAATGGGAGCCCTGCAGATTTAATTTCCACAAAAGATTAAGTTGCCTTCTGCATCACTGAAACTTTCTGGGGGTTTGAAGTTGAAATCTCAGCGGTTATGCCTCTCTTTGTCCGGAGCATTTGTTTGAACAAAGGTGCAGTGAAGCATCAGCAGCAAAGAATCTAATAAGCACAATGTAGGAATAAAGCAGAGGGGAGTGAGCATCAAAGGCAGCCAGGCACAGCATGACTGGCATCGGTCTGAACTCCCAACCTAGGACACTCAGCATGCTCTTCAGCAACCACCCCCTTTAGACCAGTCCTGGGCAGTAATTAAAACCATCATTCCCACTGCCTCGGTATCTCATTAGCCACAGGACCCTAGGCTTTCATCCTTGCTTGTCCAAAAATATCACAACTCCACACCAGCAAAGATGAGTCCCGCACAACCAAAACACACGCCTGTGACATCTCTGAAACTGAACAGAGCATTATCTAACTATCATCCAACTCCAAAGAACAGTGGGACATCACACAAGCCTCTCTCTTCATGTCCACTGTAATTATTATTGCACCTAACAGAGATGATTTGGAGGGAAACTGTCACCCTGCTGTTGGTTGATTAAACCTACCTGCGCAGGAATAAAAACAGATATGAAAAGTAACGGAAACGTAGCTGTGACACGTTTGCTCTGCAGGTAACAAGGCGGTGAAGAGCGCTTTGTATAATTTAGTTTTTTTAGCTGCAAACATCAACCAGTGTTTGCGACTAAAACCCATTAAAAAATGAGGACAAACTGATACATTTGAAGCTCCTACGCTTTCACTATCAAAGGGAGGATTTGAAGTGGGCGAGTATCGGTTGCAGTGGTCAGATTTAGTACTTTGGCTGTAGATAAAAAGAAACTCTTCTTCCCATGTTTAATTCAGTATGAGCCATGACTAACTCATGTAATATACTGGGCCTCTGAAGTCAATCGAAGGCTTCTTTCGCTCGCTTTGTGTACCGCAGACGGAAATGGATGTGTCACTGTGTTTTGACGGGGATGCAGGTCAGAAAAATACGTTTGGGCGAGGTTTATTTTATTCCCTGGTACATCAGTTCTTTAGTATAGCAGCCGTGCAGAGCTATACTAAAACCTTAATCCACCGCATGTTATTAACCTACTTGGCATTACTGCCAGGCTCCTTTAAATGACAGAAAGAGAGCTAATGCAAAAGGAAGCAGCATCATTGTTTCATTCAGGTAAACAGTTCTGAAGTATATATATGTTGACTGTGTCATAAAGCACAACAACTCTGCAGAAACATGAGGAGCATCAATGAAAGGGTTTAATAAAGAGATTCCAACATGTTGCCTCTGATAAAATGATCTTTCACTTAAGAGTTGCAAACCAGTTGCCCCACCCAAACATACAAAGCATGTTCCTAAAGAGTGCTGTTACATCGCCCTCCCAAACACGCAACCACCCCTCCTCCTACTGCACCAGTGTGTGTGTATGTGTATGTATTTGACACAGAGTCTCCCCATTCTTTGGCCATGAGAATCCTCTGATCTTTCAGTGACACAAAGACTTGTGCAAGACGAGGATGAGCCCTCAACCTCTGTCAACATCCAGCCGCTCTCCGCGGCTCTTTTAAACAACAGCGGCTCATTGTTTATGTGAGTGTTTGCTCAAAAGAAGGCCCCGATGCCACTAAAAAACCTTTGCAGAGCGGGTCCCTTATTTCCTCTTCAGTGCCATTATGAGTCAGTCGAAATTAAAACCCAACCACAAGCTGGTTCTCAGCCAAATTCAGCTAACTGACTCTCTCCCGCTCTGTTTCTTTGAGAAGCCTTTGATGTTAGCAGGGGGCTTTTGCACTCGCAGTGATGGTAACGAATGATACTTTAAGCGATTCTTTTTTATCCGGCGAGCTTAATGAAAGATTAATGGGTTTGATATTTTCCCTTGTTTATATTTTATTCAAAAAGTAAGCCGTGGTCCTTGGAACCTGTTAAAAGCTTCTTCTTAATGATTTTATGGATCAGTGGAAGACATATTATGGTCTTTGGCTCTAAACGCAATGAGAAGTGTTGATTGTCCTCTTAGCAACATTATCTTTACATGAAAAGCATTGACCTTGAGTGCTGTGCCTATCTTTGTCTGATACGGATGGAGCATATCGCAGCCGCGGCAGAGATATGTTCATTTCCATATGTCCTAATTCGGCCGGCTTCAGACTCCACATTTCAATCTACTTCACAGCTCAAAGGATGAAATGATTCAGACTCAGTGGATTTTGTAGTGACAGTCTATAGATTTCCCCTCCAGCATAAGATATTGCTTGTTGAACAGAAGGGTAATAGATGATTTGAGGAGTGGATGTAGAGGAAATGTACAGCTGCCTGCCATTCAGAAAGGGTCTCGTGGAGCTGATATGATGTCCTGACTCTATTTTGTTTATAATTGACAGTAAATGTTCAAAAAGATCTAATATCAGGCATATTAAACCATGCAAAGCCATATTCAAACACAATAACTCATGCTGTATATTAGGCTGGAATTGCAGTCACTACTTTACTTTACTCTTAAATCATTCAGTAATTGTTTGTGACATGCAGTATGTTTCTATTACACCCCTACATTTAGAGCATCTAAGATTCTTTTTTCTCTTTTTAAAAAAAAAGATTTTTTAAAGTCTTCTCCCCTATGGAAAGAAGAGGAAGCCAAGATCAAAGACTTCCTCTAAACATTATTTTTAATGCACTCGATTTGACTGATCAAGCATTTTTGCTGCTTTAATAGGATGTATTCAGAGGAGGTCTTTCCAATTGTGAATACAATGAGGATCATACACCAGTTATCTTTATGACTTAAACATGAATGAAAGTGATTTTTCCCCCCTGATGATTAGAATAATAAGTGAAACATTTCTTCATTTGAAGTGTCTTTATTCATTGTTAAGGTTTTTCTGTCGTTGCTGCATAGCTTTGTTTAAAGGGGCACTCCATGGATTATACGCATGAAGTTCAGCTGTCCTCCCAAGAAAAATGAGAGGATCAGTCATTTCAGAAAATGCCCATAAATTCACACAGCTGTAGAGTTATTATTTTTGTCTGTCCGGGCCGAGGGAAGACATGGTGTCACAATATTATACAGCGACAGAGTGCAGAGGGAGGGAGAATGGACTGATTAAAAAACCCACCTACTACCAATTAATAGCTATTAGAAGGAAAAGTTGTGGTTTCACAGTATTCCAGTGATTAACAGGTGGTGGTAACATAGCAAGGTTATGTAAGGCAGGGAAGGACATGAATGTTAACAATGTTTGATTTAAAATACTTGAAATTGGCTTTTAGTGATATTCTATAAAGGAAAAAAATGCATTCAGCACTTTTGTTATATCTCAAAGATACACACATTACATTTACTTTACTCTGGATGTAAGAATAACTAAGTTTCCTCTGCAAAATTAGGTCTGTCGAATGGCCAGCAGGGGGCGACTCCACTGGTTGCAAAAACAAGTCCAATTCTACAGGAGTCTATGAGAAAAATACCCTACCTCTCACTGTATTTTTCCACTCAATAAACGTTTTCCTAATGAGTTTTTGGTCTTAATCGCTTGTTTCAAGTCTTCTTCCATGGAGCATGATTGTCAGTTAGAATCCCATTTAGAGTAAAATAGACGATAAGGCAAAGTATACTGCAGGGCGCAACTACTTTGCCATTCACAGGTGTTTTCCTCTTAGAACTTTGACCTTTTCACACTGTGTTTTCAGTTTGTGAAACTTAGTTGTACTACAAGATACTTAAAGGGGCTGGCTTTTTGGCCAAACTGAAGGCTTCAAAACAGTCCAGAAACCAGTGTGTGACGTCACAGTGGCTGTGCCCACCTGTTTTAAACAGTTTACGGTTTGCTCACAAGAGACTCCACAGGACACCTTTAACATGTTACATCATAAAACACTTTTATTTTGGAAATGGCAATGTCATCCTGCCGAAACAGTTATGTAATGTCTTTTGTGGCTCCGGAGGGATCTTTTTGAACTAAAGAAACAACCCTGCTGATGTTACAGTCTAATGAAAGATGCTATCAAGTTGCATTCCCGGAAATGTAGGATCCAGTGCTTCTGAAGCTTGACTAATAGGCAGGGTGTCTCGGCTCATGCTTCTTTGATTTTGACCATTCTTTTTTCTTTTTAAAAATCTGTCTGATAATTTCCTTTAACTTAAGAATAAAGGAATTTATGTGATGTTGTGTCCTGGTGATTTGGTGGTTGACCATAGACTGTGTAAAAGAAGTCGATGTAGCCACTGTGATGTTACCCACTGATTTGTTCACTACTGTTTTAAAGCCTAATTGGCTTTTGACATTTTTTTTTTTAGCCAGAAGCCAGAGCCCAGTAGGGTTATTTTCTCATAGACCTCTATACAACCAGACTTCTTTTTGCAACCAGTGGGGCCGCCCCCTGCTGGATCGAAGAAAGAATGCAGGGTTGAACCCCTCTGCATTGCTTTCACTTTTTAAACCTGGGGGCTATAAGTCTTTTATTAGGTCTGTGGTTTAGATGCTTCAAAATAAAAGCACAAACAATTCTTAAAGTATAATGTATATATTGTGGCATTGCACCTAAATGCAGAATTAAGAGACAAATTCAGCAGAGTAAGAGTTTGTGATAGTATTAACTTAAATGATGAAATTACCATGCTGACTACAAATATGTTTTACACTTACTGCAGTGGTAGACAGCTTAAAATGAACTTGACATCTGTCTACTAAAACTATGAGATGAGTATATTCCCCAAATAAAACAGGGATGAATCTGATATATTCTATGATGCTGGCTGTAACGTATTTTGCAGAAAATCTTAAAATTTCCCTTCAGAGGAAGATGAAAAGAAGAAGAGTGGCATAGATCCACATCAGCAGTCGCAACCATTATTTCCTGTGGTCGGGAGCTTACTGCTTTAATGTGTACAGGATGAAGGAGTGTGTTGTAATCAGGAACCCACAGGACCAGTAAAGGACACACTACAGTCCGACTGACACAGCCACAGGAAGGATGTGAACCCTTAGAGACAGACTACAAGTGTATGTTTGTGTTTGACTGTGTGGGAGTGAAAGAAAAAAGAAAGAAAGAAAGTAAAAGAAGGGACTGGGAGGAAGGGGGGAGGGGGGCATTTAGGAGGGAACAGTATGTTTCTGAGTGTCAGGGCCTCCTCTGGCCCCGAGGCTATAGTAGTCTCTCTCTCTCTTTACTTTCCCTGCCTCTTTCTCCCTCTCTCCCCCCTCTCACTCTGCCTCTCTCTCGCTCTCTCCAACCTAGTGCTCTGTGATTTATGCCTAACCTCTGTAATTACAGTGCCAACCGCAGCAGCCGTCAGGTTCAGATAGGGTGAAGCACAGACATGCCCCATCACCTGAGAGCACTACTCGCCAGCTCTACTGTTAAATACAGCTGCAATTTTCTCTTCAGCCTAATCTCCTTGACATTGGCTCTAGGAACATATTTGTGTGACAACAAGACACCACAGTGCCAGGCATCAGTCAATTGTTTTCCATTAGGAGACACAGCAGGTTATGAAGAACGTATGCTCTGCAAGGGAATCAAATTGATTTTTGTTGATTGATTTTGCTCTTATCACTGAGCTTTACTTGTGGTCATTTTATGTGATCTACTACTATTGAAGACTTGTGTAATAGTAGCTGAAAGTAATAACGCACATGACACCAGCTCACTTGCAACTGTTGCAAGAGTTCCTCACTCCAGCTGTGGGATGAAACAAGATTGGTGGTTACTTGGACTTGGTGACCTGCAGCATGGATTCACCACCTGACCCGACATGTCCTTGGATATAAAACACCCTTTCAGATCCCACAAGAGAGAGGAAATATCTCTGTTGCCATGTGTTTTGGGAAGGGAAGCCGTTGGATTTTCAGAGGCTGCTCTTCTTTGCACTGTATATGTATGGGGATGTCCATGACACACCAGGCTTTGTCAGCGGACAGAAAGCTCTCTTTGGCAGCCCCCTCGGTGAAGCAGCACGATAGAAAGTCAGAGAAAGGAAAGAAAGAGAGGAAGAAAGAGAGAATGTGTCCACATGAGTGTGACATAGTGGTGCCGGACTGATTTGCTCACCATGACAACCATGCAGAGGGGGGCGGGGGGCCGGGGGACCCCCTGGCTTTTCGGCCCGGCACAATACGGAGAGGCACGGCTGTCTTAACCTCGGTGACATCCCTGTTGTCAGCGGGTCAAATCCTTGAATATCAATGAACTGACTCAGTGCCCCTTGCAGTGGTCCTCAAAAGTGTCCGACTCACATAAGAAGCTCTCGGTGTCCTCTCTGACCTCTGCTGACCTGCTTCCAGCCTTTTGCCGCATTCAGATCAGAAAGACTGCTTCCACAGGGTTAAACAACACTTAATCGCCGCACATGCATTCCTGCTTCCAGTTTAAAGTCAGCCCAGTTAATTTCTTGTCTGCTAAAGCAGTAATTCCCAACCAGAGGTACTTGTACCCGAGGGGATACGTCTGCAGCTGCCACAGGGTATGTGGAAAGATTATGGGGTAGCTCAGCTAATTTAAAAAAATTAAATTATGATTTAATTAAAGAATGTGATGCTTATCTTTCGTAAATGTCTTATAACGATAACAACTAGTATGCTAGCAGCAGCATGCTAACTGCACAGGACACACCTCCGACCTGAGTCAGTTGTTTCACATCAAAGCCGTATGTTGCCATGTGGATTGCATGAAAAATAGTAATAATAGCAAAATAGTTTCCTAAAATTAATGCATGGTTTAGATAGCTAAGACATGAAACACAAATAGTTAAGTTGGCCTATGGATAAACAGGTCAAATTGTTAGCTAAACATACCGGATAAACATTAGAAATAACCAGCAAGAAGTAAATGACAAACAGTTGAAAAAGTTAGCTAAAAGTAATAGTTAAAGAATTAAATAATTAGTAAAAGATAACAGATAAACAGTTTAAATATATGGCTAACAGTAATGGACAAACAGTTAAAATAATTAGCAATAGGTAATGGTGAGATAGTTGGCTAAAAGTAGTTGATAAACAGTTTAAATGATTAGTTAAAAGTAATTGATGATTTTTGAAAGTTCCAGTAGAGTACAAACTTGATAAATACAATTTAAACATTTACAATTCCATTTTATGAAAAAGAAATCACTTTACATCCACTTTAGAATCAAGTGAAATGACTTCAGTGGGAGCATGAGGTCAGTGAAAGGGTTAGCCTATTTAATAGGGATACAGGGTCAGATCATAAAGACGTGCCAGAGATCCTTTTGATAGCAGACACCATAAACTATATAATCATACAGACAAAACACACTTTAAAGCACATGAGCACTGTCGCAACCAGAGCAGCATTGCTACAGCAGCACTACCCATCAGTTCAATCACCTAGTCATGTGTTTCCTGCCTAATAGAACATTTTGTTGTCTGCAGCGCTGTTCCTTTCTCTCCTTTGAAGAGCAGAACAACAGAGGCTTGTCTTTATGTTGTTTTGCGAATCTAGCCATGTTGGTTCAAAGTGTTGGCCATGACCCGAGGCAATTATCAAACAGAGAGCCAAATTTAGTTCTTCATTCCCATGTCAGGCATTCTTGCTTATGATACACTGCATTGTGAGCGCTCATGAGCATACTGTGCAGGTGTTGTGCAGTACATATGTGGACACATAGTTTGCATGCTTTTGTGGAACACCCTTTACCACAGAGTGCGGTGACATGCCTTCAGCTTGGGCCTCTCTTGTACTTAAGACAGCTGTTTTATGGACTACAATCATTTTTTTATTTGGCCATATAAATGCTGGCTTTGCTCACATCTGTTCTCGAATACTTTGACGTGTAGAATGAAGTAAATCTTTTGGACATTTTCCTAACCCGTCGTAACTAAAAATACATTTTATTCAAGTGTTGACAAGTTTACGAATATAAACAAACCTTGAGCCGCCTCAAGTCTGACTTCAAAAGCTGAGGAAATAAATTTCAGTGTGAAAAAATGCCTCAAAGCCAATAAGTTGCTATGTAAACAAAGACAGCAGTGGGGGCAACAGTGTTTCAGTTGGGTTGTCATACTGCAATCACAGATTTGCCCTTTAAGTAGGCCGTTATTTTCCACTCAGCCCAGATAAGTGGGTCCTGACCCCTTCTCTGTGTAGATTAGCTGCTGCTGCCATCACTCCCATTACTATTATCAGGACCAGACAATCTAGCCCGCCACCAGTGTCCAGGAAACCGAGATTCTTTTGCCATGCTACAGTATAGCTTGATTACTCAAAGGAACACGTGCGCTGATATCAGATACAGCCTCAAAACCCAACAATAAAGTCATTTATCATCTCTTCAACAGTTCCCCGATACTTAGCCCAAATTGCTTCCAGTCCTGTCACTGCATAAAACAAGCTGGGAGCAAAATGAGACATTGTCTTGGACCGCTGTAGACCGACACATGTTATGCGTTGTGGGTGCCCATTCCTATTAACTTGATGCCCCCAGAAAGAAGAAATACCCTGCAAGTTGCAAGAATTGTTGCCATACAGAAGAGAATGTGGCCAAGACGTGAGCAGTAAAATCACAAGCAAGCTGACAAACAGTATAGTTGTGTTACCTTTACGACTATATAAAAACAAGTCTTAGCCTTTCAAAATACAGATAGTGCAAAGTAACTATCTATCTATCTATCTATCTATCTATCTATCTATCTATCTATCTATCTATCTATCTATCTATCTATCTATCTATCTATCTATCTATCTATCTATCTATCTATCTGTCTATCTGTCTGTCTGTCTGTCTGTCTCTGGTCATGTATACTCTGGTAACAGTACCGGGTCCTGGGACCTCCAAAGCTCCACCCTCTCATCTCTTCTGGCTCCAAGAAAAGCAAGATGGCGATGGTAAAAATGTCAAACTCTTTGAAACGGTAGTTCACAGTATGATTTCTTTTTATACTTAAGTGAATTAACTGCAAACGAATTCCGCTCTCATGTCCTGAGCCGATGTCTTGAGCACAGAGGACCTCACGACCACCAGTAGACAATAACAGTTTCTTTTAGATTCATAAAATACTCCAGAATTGGCACATATGTAGGATATTTATAGACAGTGTAATCTTCTGCACTATGACCACTGACATGAGTTAATGTTAGCTTCAATAAACATAAGTAAATGAATCATTGTTAGCCATTAGTTGGGGGCGGAGTTATGATAAGGAAGATCCAGTGCGTCAGCGATTTTAGACACGGCCAAAAAATCCTGAACACAGAAATGGAGAAAAACAGTTTAAAGGTCTAACTCCAAAATTCTGTCATATATCATTTTAAGTCTTTTTACATGTTTTCAGCTATTATTTTGTACCTTGTAAAACATGTTTTCATACAAATCTATGATTTTACTTTCCCTGGACCGTAATGATATTATTATTGGACAATAATAGCTGGTTAAAGCATAAAAATGGACTGGTTGCCAAGTTGCAAGCCAAGTTTGTGAGTTATTATTAAAGGGTTAGCAGTAGTAGTGCCTATTGTGTGCCTTGTTGTCCATTGCACTGAGTTTATGTAAAAATAGTCAAATATCTGGATACAGTATTTTCTGCCAGCAGGGCCAGGATGTTTTCTCCAAGTTTATGTGACAGCTGATTGTGTAGTTTCCTTTCATGTTCTCCCCCTCTGTGCCATCTTTCTTTGTTAAGTTTGCTGAGAGTGTCTTTGAACCACAGGCATTTTCTCCCAGCGGTGTTCATGAGCCCTGCCAGATCCATCATCATCCCTCTCCCTCTGTCTATCCCTCTATAGCTCCTATACTGTCTGTAAACTCACACACTCACACAAATATATACACATGTCGACAGTCTCCCGTTGTGCTTGCTCTCTCCACTCCACCATCAATCCTGTCACTGCCTTCATAACATCTCTGAAAAACGCCACTTACATAGAACAAACAGGTGCAGGTGTTACACACACAAATACACGTGCACTCACACATACATGCAGTTAAATACACTTATTGTGCTTTGTCGGACGTAATTTATGACGCTTTTAATCTTCTGCAGCAATCATTGCACATGAATTTCCAAGAAGTGCATCAACACCAACACGACACACGTGGGGGTGACTGTTTGAGAAATGTCCGCGACAAAAGAAAGCCTTCCCCCGCTTCTGTAATTCTGCTGTGTTTAAAAACGATCACAGCTCTTTACAGTGTGGATTAGGAAGGTGACAGATTAGAGTCTGCTGCTAAATCAGCATGGCGAAAACCTTGCTTCCAGCTGACACCAGACTATTCACATCCCCCTAACCACACACACTCTCTTGCCTTCTCAGTCACGTTGCAGCGCATGGGAGCCAACATAATACTTCTCCCTTACATCTGACAGTGCTGTGTTGGATGTTGCATATTGTCCAACATGACATTGTTCATCATTATTGTGATGATAGAGAACGTGCTTATTAGAAGTTTACCAATTTGGAAAATATGCTTATTCTCTTCTTATCAAGAGTTAGATGAGAAGATTGATACCACACCCGTCGCGTCATGATGCATTGAATTCTGGGAAGTGGCCGCCATGATTTAGACTACACCTCTTTGTTTACATACATTTTCAGCCAGGAAACAACAAACAGCAACAATGCACAACAGAGAAAAAAAATAGAAAAAAACTATGTGGTATCTGTACTGACGTGAGTCTGTTGTGAAGGCCAACTAAGTTTGCTAGCAAATTAACAACATTTCTGAGTAATGGAGTAGGTAGCGTGGTTAGCCACTATGCTAACAGCATTGTTAATCATGCCGTCTGGTGCGGTCACGTTTTTAGTGGTGCATTAGCTGTTTCCTGTAGATTGTCACTTTAATGACAGCTGTTATCTTAATACATAAAGTCTAAGCTTCCAAAACTATATGTCATAACTTATAAGGGAGGTAAGCCACCATGCTGGCACCATTGTTAACTCCAATGGCCAACCGCGCGACATTTTTGGAGGTTTATAGAGAGGTGAAGTCTCTTCCCTTCTGGTCAACAACCATTGGATCTTACATTGGAAAAAATATATGGTAGTCAACAGTGACATACAAATATTTTTTTGATCCAGTTTAAATTGTGCTATGAATTATACATAATGATGTTTTTCAATTAAAAAGATAGTGTTTCCCAGTCAGGAAAGCAGTTTGTCAATGTTGGGGAAAGTTACTTTGAAGTCTAATCAGTTACTTTACTAAAACTCCCCAGTTGCCCCTCCCTCAGTGACCCAATTGTTGAAAAACGTGCTCTAAAGTTCCCTCTTGGGAGGCAAAACGCGCCTAAAGTGTCCTCTTCAGTGGCGAGAATGTGCTGATGTGCCCTTTTTGTTTGACTTCCCATCTTGCAAAATGATCTACTAAAAATTATATAAATATGGCAGAATGGGATCAATAAATTATTTGTCACATACCCTGCACTATTGTACATATTTTTTCTAGATAAATTCCTATGCGGGACATAAAGGTAAAAGTCTTCACTTCTGTCATTGGCAGCTGGTTGTTAATAGGAATACAACTATTCAAGTTAATATAATGTTATGAAGTCTTAGCTGACTCCGTGGCAGCTGCAGGGCTAACGTTAGCTAGCTGTCTTCATAAAAAAAACCCAGCAGAGCTCCCTGAGCAGTTAGGAAACAAGGAGCAGCTAATTAATGATAACATTAGCATTTCGACTCGGTGGGTGCTGATTTTTTTATTTCATTTTAAAACTGCATTTTCCATCCCTCTTTTGATCCGAGCCGCAGCTTCCCACTCCCTCTTTACTACTCTGCCTCTACTGTAGAGTCAGTGTCCTAAAATACCACCACATGCCTTTGTTGCTCACTTATGCTCATGGTCACGACCATAGTCTTTATTGCTTTGTGCATTAAAGCTCGAGCTTAATGATTTTATTCTGTATAGTTATCACCAGCTTGTTTTTTCAGGTAATAGAACAAAAAGCATTAGAAGTGAGGTTACAGTGAGAGAGACGCTGACACTGACTGAACTGAGATTGAGTCTTGATGAGATTTTATAGAGATTTTTACAATCTGTTGAAAATTCCCACTGCACCTGTTATTGCTCTTGTTAGACAAAAGTGATTTTAATTGCGAATGTGTTTTGCTAGTGATTCTAAGAAACTATCTTTGATGAATAGCCACCAATTATTGTTTTTTTAATCCCTCATATAGTTTGCCAGCTACCAGCGTGCAAGCTTTCACATGCATCAAACCAAACAAGCCAAAAATGTAGGACAAAAAGAGAGCCAGACTTAGGGGAGGAGGCTAGCATACAAAGAACAATGTCTGAGAAGTAGCAGGAGTTGCCATGCTCTTGTCTGTCTGATGTTGCATTCAGTCTAACTAGTCCTCCGAGGAAGTGCGGGGCTGCCCTGCTTGTATTCAGGGGGAGTGTCTGTTTGCACAGGTCTCTGTCAGTTAACACTAATCTGCCTGATCTCCACCTCAAAGTCACTCACTTCTCCACATGCAAATAAACATATTCAGTCCTCTTTCAAACCAAAGCCACTATCAAACACTTGTTTGATCAGCATAGGGCCTGCGAGGCGCTTCATTATGCATTTGAAAAAGTGCCCTGCCCCCGCCTAGCAGGGAGAGAACTCATTGTTGCCAGGTTTTTATGTAATTACTCTCACCTTCAGCGTTGGCTGGGAACAACTGCCTCCACAGCAGTCTGGGGTGTGTGTGTCTGCATGGCTTGTTACTGCAGATTGGGCATATATGCTGTACTCTTACATTGCCCTAGATTCTTTGCTATATAGATCAATTCAAAACATGAAGCCCACCCACACCTCCTTCAACCATAATCCTCAGAACTCTGGATTTATGTACCAGAAGAAGTTGAGGGATGAAAGAGTGCTTTCATTGCATTCTCTGATAACACTTTGGATCTGCGAAACTTGCAGCTCTCTCTGAAAGTTTTTTTCTTTCTTCAGTAACCCTCTTACTCCAAGTTACTTCTTCAGCAGGAAAACAAAGCTGTTTCATTTATGATGATGCACCAACTATACTTCTCTGGTGCAGCCAAAGGAGGCAGAACTCTCTCTCTCTAAAAAAAAGAAGGGCGACAGATTTACATTTAGAGCAGCTGTCTATTAAGAGAAACAAGTGCCAAGAATCAGTATGTGTCTAGCGCATTAGGAGCATACATGTTGGAAGAAAACCCACCCACCCTCGAGCTCCAGCCAAATTCCTTTGTGTGTATGTTGTGTGTATGTGTGTGTGTGCGTCATGTATGAGTCTATGACATTGAGAGGCTAAGCACTGCTTTCCAAACAGACAGGTCTGAACTAGTAAACAGGTGCCGCTGGAGCAGCTGAGGATGAGGACATGGGGCGTCTCCACAAAGCCTGATCAAAGAGGAGCTGCCTCAGCCGCCAGTCATCCCAGCAACTTGATTTATGTCACTGTGTCAGAGAACTTTATGACTGCTCGCAAAAGCAGCGCAAAGTAAAGGTACACTGGTTCCACTGCCTCACATACAACACCATGGCACAGAGAAGAAGCTGTAGTCATTATGGATACAGAAGGATGGCTGGTGATGATGCTTCTTTGCCACTTTCCCTCTGAACCAGAGGCTTAATTGTTCTGTCATTTCAACTTTATGTTCGTAATACAGCTCGGTTCCACAAAGACACTTAACATCGGCTCAATTACAGAGTGTGAAAAGCTGAAAATCCTGGCTCGCCGGCAAACCAGTCAGATTAAATTAAATCAAGTAATTATCAAAGGTTTGATGCCGTTTCAACAACACTGATCACAAGCAGAAGCTCCTTTTTTTGTCAACATAAGCCAACGCTGCTATCTCCTGCATGGCACAGCAGAAGGAATGAGTGTGGGGTGACGCCATTCGTCCTGGTGGAGTTTGAATATACGTGGGTCTGAGATTCATCAGGCTGAGTCACATGGCTGTGGCGGGATTCCCCGCTTTGTCAAATAAAACCTGTCATCACTAGGAAGAAGGTTTAATGATCAGAAAGGCCAGACAGAAGATGTTTCACTCTGCTGGGAGACACGCACTGTCTCGAGAACCTGTGATCTGATGGTATATGATGTATACTTTTAAAGGCCTAAATCCAGCAATACATATGGTTGAGTGTGATTTCCAGAAAAAAAAAACTTTCTTGCTAGCAATACTTTGCCCTTGCTCTGAGCAGGATCCTTTCCCTTTGAAGAGAGGAGAAGAAGAGAAGTGAAGCCTGCTTGGCTGAAGAAGCCCTGGAGGGGGGTGGTAACTGTCATTTATATTTACAGCCTTCCCAGACACCTCGGGGGCTGTTATCCAGGTGGCCTCTGTTGAAGCTCTCAGAAGCACTCACACCTTTTTCGCAACTCAGAGTATCAATAGACACTGGCTGACTTTGATTCAGCCACATAGAGGTTGTGAGTCATGTGCTTTTGACTGTTAAAACGGGTTGGGTTGACGCTGGAACTTGAATGCCCTCCGGGATAAAGCATTACTACACTTTTGAAACTTTATTAAACCGGAGAGGACTCTCTACCATAGCTTTTAAACTTCCAAAAAAAGATTTAAAGTGAGACAGATAAAGGTAGAAAAGGTCTTGAACACGGAAACTACATTTTACCACAAATATTAAAAAGCATATCTGTATGCTTGTATGCTTACTCATCTATCATTATTCTTCCAAATGTGGTTCAGTGTTGACATACTTGTACATGTAGCCATGACTTTAAGTATCCATGTTTTCCTGTTGCTCTGACAGCACTGTCAAGACAAAAACAATTGCCGTTGCTTGGATTCAAGACTAGACTTGTGCCTCTCAGAGCAAGTACCTTAAAATTGTTGACAGTGTGCGGATCGTTTAACACCAAACATCTCAGGACACCGCACAATGTATTCAGTTTGCTCATGCTGTAGAAAAACCGCTTCAGTCAATATGTAACTACTTCAAATCCAGGCCAGATGTGTCTTTAGAAATGTCACTATGCCTCGCTGATAAGAAGAGAAGAGATGACAGATATTCTGTATTTTTGGTTTGCAGCGATCCTCTTTTCAAAGTCGAACCCTTCAAACGGTCTAATCCTGTCCTGAATGAGAGCTGGATTATTGTATAACCCCTTCATTGATACGCACCGACACATGCAACACAGCGAGAGAGAGAGAGAGGAGGAGAGTGGACTAAAATAAAGTTGTACATCCACTTCAGCTGAGGTGAAAAACTACAAGGGTTATATAAGCATGAAGGCAGTGAGGGATATTTAAAAAACATTAACGGTTTTGAGAACTAAGAAGTAAACAACAGCTTTAACACTGAACATTTGGTCTAGAGGTGTACAGATTTATTGATAAGCTATCAAGCATTCAATTATTTACCAACTTTTTTAATTATTAAGGATTTTTTTAAGAACAAAAAAAAAGGCAAAACTCTCTGATTGCAGCTTCTTAAATGTAAATACATGTTTATCGGTGAGTTTTGGACAAAGCAAGACACTTTAGAACATTATTTTGGGAAACACTGAATACATTTGTCACAGTGTTCTGACATTTATGGACCAAATAACTGCTACTCGAATAATTAAAGAAATAATAGACAGTACAAATCATCATTAGTTTAGCCCTATTTTTGTCCAATAAACTAAACTGTGAAGATGTTAATTTGTCCTCTGGATGACACCACCACTTTCACTTTTCATCTTTATGAATATTGGCCAAAATATCGACTAAGGAGTATTTCTGCACATTGTTTCAAGGTGAATTTTCTCATCAAACAGGATGTATACTAATTGCAGAAATCAAAGCCACTACACCAGACCTGTGATTGAAAATTAAAAATGTTCTCACTAAATCTAAAACTATATGCATAAGTGACTTTGTTGCCAGAATATAAAGAAAAAATGAAAGGCCATGGACAATAATTTCACTTCATATTGTTTTTGCTTTGAATTGTCTTTGATGCAGCCCCCCGGGGGGACAAACATTATGTCCCATTGTTATCTTATGAGCATTTAAAAACAGGAATAGGGATGCTGCTATTTATGCTTCCTGTGTGTGTTCACTTAACATGTCAAGCATGGTTACACCCTTCTTTTTGTATGTAAAAGTGCACATTTTTTTCAGAGAAATATACAGTTAATGTACATTTATCAGTTATTTTTTTATAGCAAAAATGTCACTTTTTCATGTTTTGCTCATAAACAACAATTCTTTTTAAAGCTACTCTGAATGTCATTAAAGCCCAGCTCAGATACACCATCACATTTACAAATTAGGGTGAATGATTTAGATTTTTATGATTCAAATGTCTGCTACAAACTGAACTGCGTAATAGCGAGACACACAAGTGCTGCAGTGGTAACATAAGCTGTATCGGCTGTATAAAAATGGAGACTCACTCCAGCGGAGGGAATAACAACACAGTTGCAACACACAATTCCGTCTTTACAAACATTTAAAACTAGAACGTTTTATTAATTTTTCTATAAAATCTGAACTTTTTTTTTTAGAAATATATACAAACGTTCCCTTGTGCTATGAAACAGCAAAGAAAAAAAAGAACAGGAAAACTCAACTGCGTGTACAAATAACTTTTCATTTACGAGTGCTTGATTAATTTATGGCATGGATTTGCCTCACAATGGGGCAGTTCGGAAAGGTCTGGAGCGCTTTTCAACAGCTGCTCTCACTCCAGTTCAAACATATATGACACTGCCTCGATTTCCATTAAAAAGCCTCCAAACACAACACTCATCTCTCTGACCATTGTCTGTGGGGTCCTTTCATTGTCTGTAATCTGTCACTAACAGTACAAGTGTCTTTTTTTTTTTTAAGGAAAACATCTATTGCACATTATTCAAGTGACCCCATGGCACATCCAAATGGTTTATTCCACTCTTTTTGTCTTGGGAACAATAAGATTTTTTTCTCTCTCTACCAAGTTCCTTAGTAGGATAAGTGAATCCAGGAGTAGCAGATTTTTTTTTTCTCAAACAAAAGGCAGCTCTTGTTGCATGAGATGGCTCAAGACACACAAAAAACCCCACATTGCATTATCTTCAACGCAGTTTGCATAAATAAAACATGAACCTTGATTCTTTTGATGGCACTCTGATTATAAAGTCTCATTTAGGTAAGGGCTTTTACAAGTATTTTTTGGGTTTACACAAAGAGAGCCAGCTCATACACATGTTGGAGGAGGCCGAGTGGGCTCATACTTAGTACTGTGCCCTTTGAGAGATGGGTGAGGTTTGATGTAAGGCCTGCTGCTCGTGAACACGCTCGCAGCCTTCCTCCTCGTCCTCTTCTTTAGCTTCCTGCTAAACACGTTCTGCCACGACTGCAGCGTCTTTGAGGTCCAGATCCACATGCCGCTGGTGATGCCCACCACCAGCAGCATGAAGATCTTCACCATGAAGATCTCAACAGCGGGGATGGAGGTCTGCATGACGCACTCGTCCGACTCCGGCCCGCTGCTGTCCATGCACTTCTTCTCCCTTGCCATGATGCGCCAGTAGTCCATGTTGAGCCTCTCATAGAAGTAGCAGGCGATGACGCAGGTGGCCGGGACGGTGTAGAGCACGGAGAAGACCCCGATGCGAACCATGAGCTTCTCGAGCTTGTCCGTGTTCTCTCCCTCTGTTTTCATGATCTTCCTGATGTGGAAGAGCGCCACGAAGCCAGACAGCAGGAATGAAGTGCCAATAATTAGGTAGCAGGAGAGAGGAATGAGCACGAAGCCTGTGAGAGCTTTGACGTCCATGCTGCCCACGTAGCAGACCCCGGTCAGCTCGTCCCCCGCCACCTTCCTCATCACCAGGATCATGATGGTCTTCACAGCCGGGATGGCCCACGCTGCCAGGTGGAAGTAGCTGCTGTTGGCCTCAATGGCTTCGTGACCCCACTTCTTCCCTGCAGCCAGGAACCATGTGAGAGTCAGGATAACCCACCAGAGGGAGCTGGCCATGCCAAAATAATACAGGATGAGGAAGACAATGGTGCAGCCGGTGCTCTCTAGACCCTCCTGGATAATATACTGGACCCCATTGTCCCTGTCACAGGCTATTCTGTCAGCCCCCACAAAAAGTCTGATGAGGTAGCCCACAGAGTAAACACAGTAGGACATGGAGAGGAAGATGATCGGCCTCTCGGGGTATCTGAATCGCTGCGGGTCTATGAGGAAAGTGAGCACAGTGAAGGCGCTGGAGACAAAGCAGAGGATGGACCAGATGGCTATCCACACCAGAGAGAACTGCTTGTCTCCTTGACTCCAGTACACGTCCACTTTGGGGTAGCATTTGGGGGCACAAGACTCACTTTTCTCCACAAAGTGAAACTTCCCGTTCTTGCTGCACGCCTGCTTTGTGCTGCTGTCCTTCAGGTGCAGGTCCTGCCCGCCTAGAGGCCGCTGGGGCCTGAAATCTGGAGGCTGGGTGTGGGACACTTTGGGGGGCTCATCTGAGCCGTTGTTAGGCGCCTCCATGCAGAGGTTGTTAGGGTCGTTTTTGGTCGGCAGCCGGGAGCAGTCCAGAGAGTCAGGCCAGGGGAAGTTAAATTGCTCCAGGATGGGTGAGCACTTCAGCTTCACCTGCTCACACATAACTCTGCATGCTGGGATGGGGTTGGACACCTGCTCAGTGCACATAGGAGCATACAGCGAACACAGGAAAAATTTCAGATGACTGTGGCATCCAAACTGTATCAGCGTCGCAAACTCCTGCAGCTTGATCGCTGCCTCTTTTTGGTCATCGTGGCCCATGAGATTTGGCATGCGGGTCATGTTGTAGCCAATGTCCTTACACTGGGGGATGTTGATGTGTTGACATCTCCCCTCTCCTGACCAGTCGGGGTCAATCGAGCTAATGGCTGAACCCCCACCGCTCCACAGGACCAGTAGCACATAGATGAGGCTCAGTTTAACACTTGAACACATTCTCCCTCTTTTGATTAAAGAAAAAAACAGGCCAAATGTTCACCACTAGCACCACTCACAAGTTTCTGTCATTAAAAAAGTCAGTTTGTGGAAAAACTTATCTGCTGCAACACCACCGGTTCCTCATTTTAAGGTTTGCAGAGTTTAATTAAGAAAAACATAAATCCCACAGTGGTCGCTGGAAGTCGCGTGCGTTTAGGTCCATGCTTTCACGCGCTCTGTTTGTGGCTCAAATGTTGCTACTTTTTCAGTCTCTTGCACGGTTCATATCGGTCTGCTGCGGGGGAAACAGGGTGATAATGTGCCCCGATTTGTTCCCTACTTGTTTCTCATCCGTCCTCACGTTTCATGTCACTTTTCCGGAGTCTGTGCAGCAGCGCGAGCTCACTCCTCGTGCGACAACTTGGTGGAAAACAACCAAAATAATGTTCCTCCAGTCCTTTTACACGGCGATGATGGCTGCTCGCAAGGCACCAGAAACAACAAACCAGCCGGTAAAATGAGTAAAATAAATATCCTCGCTGCGAATACTAATAGACGAGTCCCAGAAATGCAGGATTATGCTCCTCCCGTAAGCAGGCAGTTGATGCGTTTGGTGGCAGCGCTCGTCTGAGAGCTGGTCGGAGCCTCCGTCCCGGTCTAACCTGCCAAAAGATCCGCCTTCAAAGACAGCTACTTTGCATAAGAAAGATGACACTGACACGCGGATTATTTTCAAATCGTGCGGAACAGCTTGTTCATTACAGCGGTTTTCAAAGGCTCGCAGCAAACTTCCTTCTCTCTGTTTGTTTGTGTTCAGCCGCAAACTTCCACTACAACAAAATAGAGACACATTTTATTTTTTAATAAATGGAGCCCCAAAATGTTGCGCAATATGACTCACAGGCGCACCAACACCACAGCTTTGTTACAACTGATGTTTGAACAGTCTGGACATATCTGACCACAGGGAAAGGTTTTATTGGTATTTTCCTGCTTTTTATCGCTTTTATTGTGAAATAAGTTTAACATCGATCCCTCGTCCCTTGAAAAGCAGCTAAAACAATGATAAACAGAAACTATTTACTCTTTATACTCCTGCATGGTTTTTGTGCAGTTACACAAGATTTACTGATTTTTAAACATTTCTTTTAGGTTTTCAACTGGTGCAACCTTTGATTTTGCATTTCCATAGACAACGAGGTAAAAAATAATATAGATTTCACTTGCACTAAGAATATGAATTAAATAATATGATAATCCATGAATAAACTAATATCATATTGTCCCTACAAGCAAAAGTAATGATAGCACAATGTAAAAATACTGTAAAAATGCATGTAAAATAACAAAGTACAGTAGCATTAATAGCACAATGAAAGGAGTAAAGTACTCATTATACAGAGTGCCCTCCTGCAGGGTATTATATCATTATAAATTGTGTCATTGCAATACTTATTCGTGCATGTTAGCAGTGTTTTTATAATGCAGCTGGTCGAGGTAGGGCTGATTTTTAACTGCTATGTATGCTGTTTTTATTGTTTATAAATTGCATCATATTTTTATTTCTTTTGTATGTTAAATCAGAACCTACAGTGTAACCTGTAACAGCTGTCAAATAAATGTAGTGGAGTAAAAATGTAAAAATATTCACCCAGAAACATAGTGAAGTTTAAGTAAGAGCAGTGTAGAATTAAAACTATTCATGTACAGTACTTGAGTAAATGTAGTTAGTTACTTTCCACATTGTTAATGACAATGACTAGAGTCACCCACAGTGATTGTCTGATGTAGACAAACTGAAATATGATGGTCAGTGACCAGAGGCTCCAATATGATAGCAGCAAAATGAATGCTGATCAGTTTCAGATGAAATTACATGCATGAATTATGTTTTAGGGTGGATTTCCCCATTAAATAATGACATGTTTTGGATATGTTTCATGTAATGATATATTTACACACATGCAAGTGAGACCTGCTGGTTTTGAGTAAAAGATACAGAGGAGTTTGCCACATCTCATAACTTAATTCAGCTCAATGGAATATGCTTTAGGCTAGAAGAAGAAGAAAATGGCTATGTTCTGTTCAACACAAAGAAAGTGTTTGCCAGTCTCTGTACTTTGACTGTCACAATAAAGGAAGTAGTCCAGTAACAAATAACAAGGTTAAATTTTACAAATGTCACATAACTAAAGTGTTGACATTGTTCTATAGTCAGGCCCAGAAGAGTTTGAATCAATAATTCAGATAAAGCTCAGCCTCTCTCAGTGACTTCTGTATTCTCACCAGATGTTTGAATTTTAATATTTTCCCCATTTTGTCAATTTCTTTAATTGTGTTACACTTAGAGCCACAAGTGAACTATCACAATAATCGACAGTGTCTTACTTTTTGGCCCATATGACTGATTTTAAATAAGCTCTGAGAGATATCACAAATTCACCCATTTTTTTTTAGAATCCTTGAGAATTTATTGAATACTTAAAATGTAATATTTCAAGCAATGGTTATCTGTTTGTGTGTCCTCTATGAACTCTTTATGATAATCACTAACTCTAATAAGAAACCATCACTTCTTAGCCACATTACAGTAAATAGCTGATGGTGAGATTTTTATGTGCTTGGTGATGAAAAGTTCTCATAAATCAGAGAAAGAATACATTTTTAATTTGAAAAATGTGTCATAAATTACATTACTCAGCACTCATGAAGTACTGTGTCTCAGTGGTTCCTGCAGGCATGCAGAGAAAAGGGAAAAAACAAGCTGCTGAGAAGCTTGATTTACTCCAGCTTCCCTCAGAGTAAACTTTATTTTTTTTAGATAATTTTGTCATAATTGCACATCAAATCAGATTTTAGCACGTTAACTAAATGTTTTTAATCAAGTGCTTCCATTTACTCTTGCACATTTAGCTGAAATTACCGTCTACACGTGAATATGGATGTTTCACGGTATATATCCTTCATGGCTTCTTGCCATTATGTTATATGTATATTTAACCTCTTCTGGTGGACATCAGCTTCTGTTCCGCACATTAAAAATATATTACTTTTATTACTTTTATTGTATGTTCGTAACCTATGTGTACTCATCGTGCAACTTTGCTGCCTTCTTGGCCAGGTCACCAATAATAAAGGAATCTTGACAGATTTTACCTGGTTAAATGCATGAGATAGGTTCCAGGGGCCTCACTATATATATAAAAAACGTCAGAAATCCCATTTTATCTCAGTTTAGGAACAAAATGTAAGATGTTTGCCATGACAGAAAAATGTCTCCTAATTACATTTGGCTTAAAAAAAATCCTATTTTATTTTAGAATAGGATTTTAGTTATTACAGAACTGTCCTGACTTATGGATTTCTCAAGTGAGGAATACAACGTTACACTAGTAGAGATCATGTCTTAATTCAAAATACTGAATACAAAATAAAAAAATAAGAATATTGAAATATAATGAATGAAAAGGCTACTTAAACCATATGATGATGCATGAAATTTCTCAGCCTATATTTGAATGGATCAGGCTGTTCTGAAGTACAGTTCATATCATTTCTTACAAAAAGTAATACATTAGAATTTGATGCTTTCATGCAAAACTGTTTCTGCTGACACAGTAAAAAAAGCCACTTCTGTCCCTATAGAACGGGTGGGCGGGGCGGTGGGATGTTTCAAACAAACCCCGGCAGCTAGGAGACAGGGACGCTGCGTTTGTGTCCCATTTGTGTCCTGCTGAAAGTTATGTTCAAAAGTCAATTTTTATAACCATAACCTTGTTCTTTTTTCGCCCCAACTTTGGAACCTAAACCTAACAAAATAGTTTTGTTTCACAACATTAACAACTTGTTAAAAACAATGACCTGTCATATCGAGTAGGATGTCATATGATTTCCAATGAATTATTAAAAGGATTCCTCTCCTCCACCAATACAAGTTCCCCGGACTCCTCGTAGCTAAAACCAAATGTCCGTCTATTATGTACATGATAGCAGAGACAACTCAACATTTTGGACTGTTTTTTTAAGCTAAAGATGCAGTATGAGATTCTGGTCTTCCGTCCCTACCACCAACCCAAACCGTGAGTATTTGACGACCTGGGAATGAGACTCTCGCATCGTATACTGCACCTTTAAGATAAGATAGTAGGCCTAAGACAGGGTAGGACACAGCCTTGTGTTTAGGAATTGCTCCTGTAATAGAAAGATAGCATTTTTCCTATTTGTGAAGCTAAAGATAGGACAAGCAGTTTGGGTATTTTTCAGTAATGAGGCCCCAGCCCCCCGTGACCCTGAACAGGATAAGTGCTTTAGAGAATGAATGGATGGAAGGTCTTTTATTAGCCTGTTAAAGCGAAACCATTCCTGTAGAGAGCCGGCCTACATAAGACACAGCAGCACCAGAGTCACAGTGTGTCATAAAATAAACCCAATACACCACATCAACACATAGACTGCTGCAATAAACGGCCTGATGATGCATTGTTGTTACAGTGAGTAAGAACTCCATGTTGGTTTTATCAGTCTGCTAGTGGAGGAGCTGGGCCGTATGACGGCTCAGAGAGGAACAGGTTATGAGACCTTGAGCCTGTTTTATGTGTGAGACCCTCCAGACCTCACTCACATTACATTGTAAAACAGTTTGTGGTGCCAAGATTTATACTCCAGCCTGGCCGTGGTCTTCATCAAGGGTGAAATACTGATCACAAGTAAACAGGAGTGCTTTTAGTCCGTTTTTACAAGAGTGCTTTGAGAAGTATTTGAGAAATGTGTTCAGGCGAGATGAGAAACCTGGCACCAGCGTGCCTAAATGGTTTAAGCACAGCATATCTTAGTGGTGGCATTTCAGCTGTTAGCGCTCAGTGTGTGGAGCAGGAGTATAAATATAGGGTATGAATACACTTATGAACACAATACCCTCCTCCTATGCAGCACATGTGCTGCTCAGATTCCACTTATCCAGCTGTTAACGTTTGAAGCGGTTTGGTCCAAAAAAATATCTCATGTTCATCAGTTTATTTCAAACAGGCAAATGCTAATGTGCCCTTAGTTTGCACGCAGCGCCTTTAGCTGCCATAGTTTGATCTCCTGATGGAAGGATGGACTATCATTCATATAGTATTTTGTGTTGTGCAACCTGAATAACCTGAATAAATGTTGCAATTGCCAAGTTTCTGCAAACCACAAATACATTAAATCTCTATATTTTCTAACCATAAATATTCTTACACCTGTTCTCATTGGAGCATGTAACTACCGCTGCTTTAAACATTTGGAAACAATTTCAGACTACTTCAAATTGAATTCAGGTTTTGTATTGGACCTGAAAGCCAGCCAAACATGGGCCTCGTTTGGCCAATCCAACCTCCTCTGCCTCCTATTTCTGCTGATTGTGGCGCTTTTTAGACTGAATACACTGTCATCCCAACAGGTCAGATACAGACGCTTCGGTTTTGGACGTGTCAGGGACAGTGTGTCAGTTTCCGCTACTTACATGCTACATGGCTTTTCAAAATAAACTTCCATCCTCACAGGAAGTGACTAACTTTATAAAACTAATTAACAGGAAACAAGAACAGGGTTAATAAAAACACTGACTCTTGGTTTCACACAGGACACAAACGCCGGTCTCCTGGGTCAAAGTCCTGCTATCTATATGATATAATTCACTCTTAGCGTCTAATATACCTGCAAAGGGGTTCATCATGCACGCAGGCTAAGGTGCCTTGTGCATCAGTATAGTGTACAGTGTAGACTGAGCTGCTACACCGTGTAACACACCCGATGCAGAAAACCTTTCATATCAACGTATCTGTGGTCTGCTGAAACATAACAAAGTCACTTTTTTTCTGGCAACCATTTGACTTTGTGTCAGGATTTTTTGTTGTGTTAAAATCAGTTTAATGGGATATTCCTAATAGCATGCAAACCTATTCCCTTTGTCGAAAAGTCCCAGATGTATGAGCAGCATGTATTCTATATAATGTGACCCCTCACAAAGACAAGGACAACAGCTGACATGCCTGCTCCGTCCCTCCCTCTCCACTAGACCTTTATTATGTAGCTGATGTGTAGAAGTAGAACAAAAAGAGATGACAGCTTTAATGTGAAGAAGAATAATGTAATATCAATGTGTTCCCAGAGCCAGAGCCAGCTCTGCTCTCCATTTACTGATCATCCGGCTTTCAGGAAACCCTGTCTGGCATATTTTAAAGCAAATATCTGCCCTTATTATCGCTGCCTTTGGTGTAATGAAGCTGACAAGATAATACTGTCACACACAAGACACAGTCTACTGGTTTGTTGTAATTCATCTCCTTTGTTCTGTTCTCGCTCCTGTCTTTCCTCCTGCCTCCCACTCTTTCATGATTGTTTTGGTCATGATGATATCTCTTTGAAAATGAGAAGAAAAGGAGGAATCAGGCCTGTTCAGTCTTTAGCATCTGTAGCCTCCGCAGCCACTGTCTCTTTTATGATTTTTTCTTCTTCTCCGTCTACCACCCCCCTGCTTCACATACAGCCCCCTTCTATAGCTCGTTCCTGCTCACACAAGTGCATAACACACACACTCTCTCACACACACATCAGCAACTTTATCTCATCTTTGCAACCACAACAGCGCGATGAAGAAAAGCAGCGCAGCTCCATCTCTGAGAAATCAGCAACTGTGAGATAATTCTGTAACTAATAAAGTGAAAGGGGGGGCCCTTTGATGGCTGAAGCTGAAAAGATATTTTATTTTTTTTGTGTGTGGGATTTGCGATGTGTGATTCTATGGAGCGAGCTCGCTCCCCTGCTGCTAGGCTCTGGCTGGAAGCTGGCCCCCCTCTGGCTAATGTTATGGAGAATCGGAGGAATTTTATGGCTGTCTTTTCCCTCAGCCCCCTTTTTTCTTTTGTTCCCCTTTGAAGAATGACTTTAGACATTTTATTTACATATTTAACCATGGATGAAAGAAATGAAGGGTGAGGAAGCAAAGCTCCTTGGATTCTTAAGGGAATTTTGATCAGTAAAAATGAGTTGAAGCTAATACATTTTTGTTTGCGTAGCCTGAAATTAGATGGGTATCAAACACGCCACTATGATGGTGACATTTCTGAAATTGACGCCATCGGTTCTTTGATGGGATCTGCTTACACCAGCTCTGCATCAGAAAGAGTAATCATAGTATTTTCTCTTAATTGCTGTGGTTAGATGGCTCGCATGCTGTTCCAACATGTGAGGTATGCTATGGGAGAGATGGGGGACGTTTTAGACATGTTTGGCATTGTTGTCGGCGTTGAAAGGGCATGTTGATTAAACGTACGGGTGGGGTAGGGCTATAATCTTCTTAACCAAGGCCCTCCTCTTCTCTTTCAGAGGGCACAATGAGAAGAAACAACACACTCAGTTGGAGGTGAGACTATTTGTCCACATGCCCTGCACATTGTCCAAGGATCCTGTTCTCCCTCCTGATCGCACGCATTCAGCGTTTAGCTCAGGATGATCCTATTTACCAACATAATCTGTTATTTTCTCTCTTATTGCTACTCCACATTCTGGGAAGAGGCTGGGGCCAAAAAACAAGAAGAGATGACAGGAAAGCATCTGAGCATGGACAGCGAAGAACATAATAGCATCACTTTAAAACATGAGTGAATACTAAAGCAAACATTGGAAACACTTTCTGTGACACCCATGTCTATAATGCATTAGAAACGTTATTATAACACTGTATAATCTGCTTATCGCACTGTCTCATTATAGCTAAAAGCACTCATGAATATCCCTAATGCTTTATAACAAAATCATAGCACATTAAAAAAACATTTAATAATGACTTATAAGATCTTAATGATTGCTGATCCCTCACTGATGCTGTTTTTACTACATATTTATAATCCATTAAAATCTGCTTATACTAGATAAGTATAGTTATAAGCACTCATAAACATACATAATGCTCTATAACAGTACAAGCACCGAATAAAGCATTTTATACTGTCAGAATATTAATAATTGTTGGTCACTCATTGGCATTGTTTGCCTCTAATGCATCATAAACTTATAATGCATTCATATCTGCTCATTGCACTGTATAATTAGTTATAAACACTTATAAATATACAAAATGCTTCATGACAATCTACACAGTACATTATAAAGCATTTTCCAATGACTAACATGTATGACTTGAAGTATGACTATACTTTATAATTGCTGCTCACTCACAGACATTATTTTCAGTCCATGTCTATAATACCTATAATAAACATACTAAAAACACTTCATAATCTGCGTATAGCACTGTATAATTACTCATACATTATACATAAGGCTTCATAACAAAATCATAGCACATTAACAGGCATTTTTATAATGACCTATAAGTATCAGAATTGCTGCTCACTCACTTGTTTTACAAGCCTATATCTATAATGCATTTTAAATATACTTAGAATGTTTTATAATCTGCTCATAGCAACGTATGGCTATTGTTATAAGCACTCATTAATATACAAAATGCTTTATAACAGCAATCATAGCACATTATATAGTATTTTATAATGGCTTATAAAGTCAAGTGTCATAATCCTTTTCACTGCTGCTCATGTGTGACATTGTTTTACAAGTCTATAATGCATTATATACATACTAATAATAGGTTATACTCTTCTTATAGCACTGTATAATTATAGTTATAAACTCTCAAAAATGATATATATAGTGCTTTCTATAATACATATAATACATTATGAAGCATTTTATAATGACTAATAGGGTCACTAATCAGAATACTTTCACATCCTAGTTTATAGCACTGTATAATAATGACTATAAGTACTCTTAAGTATTCATAATAACAATAATCACAGCACATTATAATTTTATATTGATATATAAGGTATTGTAATAGGTAATAGGTAGTGTAATAGTTTATAATAGCTGCTTTGTTTTAGCCTGCCTATAATGCATCATAAACTTACAAACTATAAGAATTATGATACAATACAGCCCTTGAAAAAAGTCAGTGAGTGACCAGCAATGATGAAGTATTGTGTTATTTAGCCTTATGAGCTTTATATAATGTATTAAAATGATTGCTATAAAACATGATAAATATTAATGAATGCTTATAACTATAATTATACAGAGCTATACACAGATAATAACACATTATCAGTGTGATTATAACACATTAAAGACACAGGTGTCATAGAAACCTGTCTGTCATATCCCAGTTTAAAATATCTTTTTTTTTTTGCAACTGCAAGCAAAGATAATTCTGTTCAATATCTCACATGGTATTTTTCTGTCCTGTTTGAAATACAGGCGCTTTAATAAGAGCGCCAGTTTTAGTAAAGGGTCAGACATTTTGAGGAAACGCATATGAATCAAGCAATTAATTATTGAAGAGCCCCGTCAACATCAAAGCCCGCAGTATTCTTTGCTCATATGGTTTAAATAGTTCAATAAAGTAAGTTATTAATGAGGACTAATTTGTCTCACTCTTCTTTTCACTTCGCTCCATTAAAGTGTGCTTTGTTTCACTGCTCTTATTATGGGCAGAGTCCCCATCAGTTGAAGGTTAACCCGCTGACCTCTCTCATTGTGTATCGTGGTTGATAAGAGGAAGTCACTGCGTTATTGTAACCTTTCAAGTGTTTATAGAGTAGATTAGTATAATTATAAGGATGGTGGCACTTTATATGAGGGGGAAGCTGTCAGCCAATCTGCAATAAACAGCGTTGTAATGAATTTTGTTTGTTACGAAGCCCAGAAACATCTGGGGTTGAGGCAGCCTTTGAAACAGCAATATTAGTTTAGTGGGGAGTTCTTACATCATACTCTTTCATGTGGTGGTCGTTTAACGGCAAAGAGAAGAGGAAGGGAGGAAGAAGTGCTGGAGGAGGAGGGGGAGGGGGTTTGTCGGAGTTCAGCAGCTTGAGACGAAGCAATGAACCAAAACAGCTACAGTCAACTGCTTGCAAAATGCATTTTTTTTTGTTGTTTTTGAAAGTCACATCAGACCCAGCGGAGACGTTTTTGTGAGGGCTGGTTTTTGCAAAGTTCTTTAAAACATGAGAGCGATTAGCTGACGTTATAAGGGGGGGTGGAGAAAAAGTCAAAAACATTTTATTGCCTGCATCAGTGAAGGACGCTGATGGCAATATTATTACCCCAGGTCCTCGTGGGGGCACTTGAGTGTGAATTGCTAATCAGGAAAGGCCTTCTTCTGGTCTAATCCCTCTTTGAGTGGCCGGCCCGGAATCAGCGCGTCTGGGGAGACTCCCCACTGCTTCTGGCTCTGGAGGCTCCATTCAATAGCGCAGCCCTCCTGTCCCATTCCCACAGTCCCCTCACACTGTGCATCACAGCGATGCATGTGCACACACACACATGTGCACACACACACACACACATATCCTCCTCTAACCAAATTAGATTAGACCCTTCCCTTTCTCCCCAGCAAGGCGCTGGTCTTTTCTCTGCCTGGTCATTTATCCTACCCTTTTGTCTCTGCTTTAGAAAAGAGAAACAAATTCCCAAACAACTCCGCTCCTAAGAATTCACTGGTTTGGGAAAAAAAAAAAGGGATGAGGGAAGGGCAGACATCTTTAGCAAGACCTTAGGTGATGCTATAATATCACCATCCCTTTGGTGTGTCAGCTCTAATGATGTGTGGGGGAGAAGAGTGGTGTGGCGGAGCGGTAGTGAGAACAACGCCAGCTGTGCATCATGTCAACCTGTTACCCCACAACAACGCTGAGCCCTTTCTGACAGCAACACTAAGGATCTCTTTATTGTGGCCCCTCGCTAACATTGTCCAACATTTGCTCTGCTCGGCCGTAAATCCTCCCTGACTAGAATAGATAAAGTGCAGTTGGCGAAGCGTCTGCATGAGACGTGCACCACTGTGTCCGAGTCCTGTAGTATTAGTTGTTTTGATTGCTTGTATCTTTATTCCTTGTAAACCAGTAATGGACACTGACGCATATAGGCAAAATAAAGGCCTCTTTTGAAAGGGCCTTTTGTAAGAAAAACCCGGGTGGAAGCTTATTCCTCCTGGTTCAATGTGCAGCCAAGCTATCCCAAAAGCAGCAAATTGAGATCAAAGCAAAATTAAAGCTGACTCGTTCAAAGCAAGATAAAAATGTGTGAGCCTGCAGCAATATTTTCTCTATTGATTTCCTCCTTTGCTTGCACTCCGTGGGACTGTGCTGGCTGTGCTGTGCTCAGCGCCAGCGTTGGAGACTCTAAGGCTGCTGCGGGGAGAAAGGAAATGACTATCGATACAGACAGAAAAACACTGTCATAATGATCAGGGATAAACGGATTTCACACAGCGCTCGAGATCTAAGTGATTGGCTAACTTTTCACTGCCGTCCAAAATCTGTTTTCACTTTGCATTAAGACACAGGGAAGAATAATGAGAACATCTAATGGCAAGCATGAGAGTGGCATGAAGAAGGAGCATTGTTTTGTGCTGTTATTAGCTGTGATTCTCTGGGTAGAAGCAGGCGTGCAGAGCCAAGTTTTATCATTGTCTTCAGCGTGGATCTCTTTTTTAAGGACCCACATGTGGAGCCTGTGTCTCTGAAGTTTATTTAGATTTGCAAGAACATTGAAGAGCGACTTTCTCAGGCATTTCTCTGGCCGTTTTTTTATATTCGCTTTTATGTTCTAGCGTTCTAGAACAAAGAATCTGGCACAGATGAAGTTTTCTCTGTGCTGCACAGCAGATAACTGCACATTGGAAAGATGTCAGCTTTAATTAGAGAGAGCTAGCTCCAATGTGATGTTCCAATAATAACACAACAGCAAAAGAAAATGTCTTTGTTATGTTGAGCTCAAATCTAGGTAATTATGGGTAATTTACCATTGCTCTACTTGCGCTGCAGGTTGTCGGCGAGGTGTGAAGGTGCAGGTGAAGGATTCAGTGCTGCGTTTGAAGTCCTGGGAGGGATTGACAAGCCTCGCAGTGAAACCTGAGCAGGTATGAAGACAAGCTGGAACAATCCGAAAGTGTTTCTCTCTCTTTCTGATGTAATTCTCCTCATGTTTTATCTTTACACACTCTTGCACATCAATCTTTATCTACAGTAGAAAAGTGCAGCAAATAAAAAAGAAAAAAACATCGGAAAGCCTATAAGAAACCTAAAATATCTGTCAGCCGACACTGGAGGCTTCAGCGACAGACAAAATATGAACTCTCCTTTTGTTTTTCCGCGTCTCATGCAAGAGTGCATTTGCACATCTTTTATGCTCCCCTTCACCTTTTCTGTTGTTGAGGTGTAACACCTGGGCGAGCAGAAAAAAGGAACATGAATCAAGCTGAGGAAAATGTCTTTTAATCTGTTTCAGATATTGTTTCATAGCTGTAAGCAGTCTTACCTCATCTGTGAAGCTTCCTCTTCAGACAGAGGGATCACTGTATCTGTAGGCATTCCTCCGGCTCAAATATCAAAACAGCACTAAATAACCTGTCATTCTCCCTCCACAGAACATAGACGCTGCTGCGTGATCAAGCTTGTGGTCCATTTTTGAGGGATAAATTACCCCACCATGGTACAACCTCTGAAGTTTAAAGGTCACACCACTGTGGAGACAAGGATTGGGCCATAATCTGGAATTAAAGGAGTGTTTTTATCAACTAAACTCCATATCTACAGTTCGGGGGTGCAGTAAATTGCCTCAGAAATAAAAAGTGATAGTAGCAGCACAAATATCTTGTTTTCACACATTTCAGCCGCTGTCAAAGAGACAGCTGTTGGTAACCCAGTTATGGAATGTGCCTGTGGGCTTTTCCCCTCCCTTACACTCTGAGCAAGTGCAATGGCTGTTTGACTTGCACGCGTTTGGTGTTCAAGAGATGTCCCGGGCATTGATATCAAACTTAATATCACTATTAAACATCAGTGCCTCCTGAGTGATCAAACAAGGTAACCTGCGACATATCCAACACTGTCAGAAGACGAAGCCACATCGGCTGTCACTCAAAACTCATCCTGTCTGACGATCACGTTTCACACATCCTGTTTTATGCGCTTCATGCCCAAAGTATGCCAGATGATATCTTTGGGCAAGGTAATGTTTCTAACTATGATTAAACAACATATGAAACAATATGCATTCATTTCTATGTATCAGACGAACACACATTTCCTTACTTTGTGCAGACAGGACATGCTTTCCCTCTAGTCACGGGAAAAGCATGTTGATGAAGAGGCTTTAGTAAAGGGATTTAAAAGCAGTTTTATTGGTGCTGTCTCCAATAAGAAGCCAGTGACTTAAGGAAAGACAATGAGCGCGCTGAATGTTCAAAGATGGACTATAAGAGACTGGTGCAGATCGGGTGTGACAGACTCAGGCCAGGTTTGAGCTCTTAAGCTCGTTAGTTAAAGCATTCATGGATGAAAGCTTAGAGCAGGTCTTTGTCTGACTTTTTAAATCATCATTATTTTATTTAAAACTAGAAGGGCACTCAGAGAGCACAGACCTCCACCAAGGTGAGTCCTGCTGCAATGTTCACCTCCCGACTGAAGAACTGTGATTTTTTTCCGGTTGAAAACTAATTTTTACAATTATTTTTTTCAATGCTAACAAAAAGAGGAAACTCATTTTTGTATCTGTCCCGTGATTCAGATCCGCTCCAAAATGTGTTGGGTTTTCTTTGGCTCATGCTACAGCCGTCCACCAAGTTTCATGAAAATTGGACCAATAGTTTTTCTTTAATCCTGCTGACAAACAGATAAACAGAAAGACAAACCAAACCGAAAACATGTCCTCCTCTCAATCATCATAACTGGTTACTCAGCGAAGAAGAGGATATGTGAGGATATGATAGTGGTGTTATTGCGCACAACGTGATGGAAAATCACATATTTTAGTCAGAAACAACCAAGTCACCTGCCACATCTTGACTTTGTCAGATGATTTTTGTGTCGGCCATTACCAAAAGAAGTTTCAGAATCTCTGGGTCTTTACAGTTAGACATTCTCATTGGCATTCTCATATTCTTCCAGTTTTGTGTTGCCATGATAGAAATGGTCATCAACCAGACTTTTCCCCAGGGAGGAAAAGTTTGTTTTGATGTCCAGTCTAACTGATTTGAACATTTGTGTTCTCACATACAGGTCTTTTGGGTAAAATCAGGAAGTATAGAGTTGCAGTGCATGAGTGAAAAGGAACTTTAGTTTCATTGAAACTCAGTGAAACCTTTATTTTTATGTATCGATTTAAAAAGTAAAAAAGTATGGATTCAGTTTGCCCATGAAGCAAATTTTTGTTTCTTTTAATCTGACATGACTGACTGTTGGTTTTTTCTTATTGGTTGACAACTCAGTGCCTTACTAATCCCAAAATGCACCAGTAATTCTGTACGTTTTTTTCTCTTTACATTCACGTATCAGAGTCATGAACTTGAATAAGCAGATATTTTCCCATTAGGCTGAAACATTTTCAACTCACATGGACTCACATGTCTTTGCTTCAGTTTGTGCCGCCTACAGCCATTTCAAGTCTCTTGCACAATCATGCTGCCTATTAAATATGCTTTGCTTTTAGTCTGAACACATAAAAACCTTCTGGGAACTGACACACCTCAAATACGTTGTCCGTAATTGCTCATGTTGTGACGTAAAGGACGTTATTTCACAACTGAGATGTGTTTGTGTCTGTTTGTGCATGTTGTAACCTCAATTAGACGTAACACCCATTAAAGTTCTCAGTTCTTCCTCTCAGCAACCAGGTGTCATTACAATGAGGACGAGGTCTGTGTGAACGTCACGAGGACTGCGGCCTTTTTCATGGCTGCATCCAATTATTATTCTGTTTCATCCTCACTGCAGATGTTGACAAGATCTGTGTCTTCAGAAGAGGAAGACCAAAAGGAGGGTGAACAAAACTTCTTAAGTGGCGTCTTGAGTGTCAAGTGCTGTTGACAGTCTGGGTTCAGAGCGAGCCGATTGTTAGCTGTCTAAACAGGGTGACCGCGGATGGCCCACTGTAGTGCAAACAGGTCAGCAGGAGTGAAAGTGGACACTGGCTCGGCTCGGCCTCTTGGAGCTGACACAACCCTGTTGGTGTTGCTGCACTTGTCAGTAACCCTCCTGCACACACTTTAGTTGCAGTTTACACTTGATAGTTCATTTTTTGGAGTGAATTTTGTTGACCTTTTGACCTCATGCATATTAAACCCACACATCAGCCCTCAGATAAATAAGGGCAGCTTTTCATACATCACATTCATAGTTTATTTGGTATTGGTAGGACAGTAGTTTCTATTTGTAGAACAGAACACTTTAGCATGACTTTAAATAACTTTGCCTTAAGGCATTTTAAGTTCTTTCTCGCTTGGCAGGCTGGAGCAAAAGATGCACCTCCTTCTGCTGTGTTCACACCGAAGTAAACTGTGTTCTTAATGTAAGTTTGACGGCATGAAGTTTATTCACATTACTCAATCGATGTTTAAACAAACGATGTTTCTTTCCACATTTCTTTCCATAAACACTAGATCAAAATAACCACTATTGCTGGTTTGTCCCTATTCCCTACGTCAGCAGGCATACACTGCTGTGTCAGGGTTGATTATTTTGATTATTTCGGCCTCTGGATGAAAACAAAAACATCACAAGGCTGAGGAAATGACCACAACAGGGTGCCAGTTTGTAGAAAGTCTGAATCTGTGCATTCTGCAAAACAATGAGCAATCTACTTTGAGAATGCTTGTTTTCTGAATGGAGTTCGTATCGATCCAGGCTACATGCTATGCAGAAGAATCTCAACACTGGTTTTCCAACACCATGTGCAGCTTCATGTGAATTTCTCACTCAAGTTGAATAATTTAAATGCACGTTCTGATGCAAATTTTGCATGTTTGCGTCCTGCGATAGACTTTCGTCATTCGTGTCGTCCAGCACAAATGGCTATTTAAGTCTTTGCTTTGCAGTAATTGTTGTGCACGAACAAATCTGCTTCATGTTTGGTGTGAACGCACCATTAGGAGATCCTGTTAGGACCCATTAGTGTTAGGGGGGGTTTAGAGATTTAGTTTAATTCTTTTGAGTACATGAGTTAATGCTTTTTGCTTTGGTAAATTACTGAAATATGAATAGTCTAATTGTCAAGGTTTGTTTTATTTGTTTTTTTTGTTGTTGGTGGTTTCCTTTGTTCCTTCATATCTAAAAAGGTGTGATCACCCATACTGTGTTCTCTTGTCTTTATTTCTCTTCTCTTTGGTTGGTCGGCTTAGTCTGCTCAGTTTGAGTTCAGTTCTGTGAAGTTGACCTCTTTTATCTGCATTAATAATTGACTTATTATGGTTGTTTCTTTTTCAGTTTGATGAAACTATACTTTTTCAATCCCCACCTGTGACTCCTCTTGTGTACCAGCTCAGTCGCTCACAGTGTCCTCCCCAACAGCCCCCTCCTCTGCCTTGTGACGACTGACACCCTTGTCCCCTATCCTCCGACTATCACCGTAAAGAATAGGACGTGCTGTCACCACCATGACCCTCTCTGTCTGGACAAACAACTGCAGCCTCTCTTCCAGTCAGTGTCTGTTTCTCTCTCACTCTCTCACCTCCTCTCCCTCTGTGCTTTTGACAGAGAGGCTGGTGTTTCAGGTTCAGGACGTTTCCATTAGCACCTTTTGGTGAAGCCCTTTCATCCGGCCGTCACAGCCCTTGTGATCTGACCACGGCCGGGCTGTTAACCTGCCGCTGTGACGCCGTCAAAGCAGACAGACAACACTGGGAGGAAGTCCTCAGTTCAGCAAAGTCTTCTTCTGTTTGCTCCCTCTCTAATAATTGTTTGTTCCGCTGTCTGGAGGTGTTTGTTTATGCCTGTTGACATTTGGCTCCGTGTTGACATCTGATATGTGTTAGCGATATCTGTCATTCCTGAGTGCAGAACAGTCCATTGTGAGATGTAATGCTTGACACTGTTGTTTTTACTCAGGAGTGTTGAGATAACATTTCTGGTGGCGTACTTACATGCATTTTATTGTGTCATCTTACTTTGCAAACATGATCACACAGAGAGTAGAGAGCTGTTCCTCTGCCTTCTGTACGCCAAAGCTGTCTCTCATTCAGCGTTTCTTTCATCAATCATTCTGTAAAAAACGTCTGACTCAGGTTTACCTTGCCTTCCTGTTCTACGTTAAATTAACATCTACTGCAGCACCTGCCATGAGAATCTGTGCATTATAAACTGGATGTCTTCTGTGACATTGTGACACTGCAGTGCAGTTATTGAGGCGTTTTCCATCACCCAGAAGAAGTTGGTCTGCAAAAAAAGGGAGGCGGAGGTGACGGACTTGACCCTCAACTAGCTTTTTGTCTGCAGCAGAGACTAGTTTTTTTTTTATTATGAGTGATGACTACAGATGATTAAACAAACGAAAGTGAAATCCTAAAACTCACCTGCATGTATTGCTTGTCACCATAAACAGATTTTCTAGTTTGTAACTTTATGCTGTATTCACAACAATACGAGTGGATTTTTGCCTTGCATTACATGCTGCTTTGGACCTGTTATGGTCCCAGATATGTCAGTCAACTTTCAGTCAAATACTCACGGTACACGCATCACAATATTCATGTCTTTATACGTGAAACAAACAGTTCTCATATTTCCACTATACCAACGTTTTCTCCTGTAGTGTAATGGAGCCCATCTGGAGAATGAGCGGCACTAACTTTTCTATCTCAATGCACCTTGTTTGCATAAAAGTAGTGGATGGAAGTAAGTATGCATTTTTAAAAAAAAGATTTTTTGTTGATTTGCAGAAAATAGGTTCAATTTATGCTACATTTGGAAGGAGGTGTTTCCAGCTTTCCTTATCTTATCTCTGCTGTACAAAATTATTATCACGGATATTTTTCTAACTTCACATTTCCCATGGACTTCCCATTGCTTTATTGTCAAACTAGTCATGGTTAAGCGTAGAAGTGGAGCCAATGCTGAGGTGCTCCAAGCCTGCGTTGTTTCTAATGGCCATTAGGGGAAACTACACTGATTGCAAAAAGCAGACTGATTGTATAGAAGACTATGAGAAAATGGCACTACTTTTTGTTTGACCTATTACCTCAGTAAACATTTTCCTAATGTGTTTACAGTCTCAATCACTAGTTTCAAGTCTTTTTCAATACAACATGAAGTTAATTTAGTAAATTCTGGTCCTATTTAGAGTAAAATAGACGACAAAGCAGGGTGGGCTTAGGGGCATGACTACCTTGTGATTGACAAGTTGCTATCAGAGCAACCTGTCAATCAGAACAGAAGTGAAGATATCTGTATTATCGGCACCGCACACATTTAGAAACTTGTGTTATCTTTCCCTTAAATTATAGAAGAGGCCAAATTCAGAACCCAGAGGTTACCGGTTTCACTTCTGCTCTCTGTGGTCACATGTTTTGATTGAACACCCCAGTAGAAATGGATAAGCTGTCTAGAGTTATGAATAAGCCTGGCCTCTGCAGAGTAATGTGGGCTTCAACCACCGATTTGTTCCTTGCCAAACATTTTATCTCTTCTCATTGGCATCCAATAAGTCAAACCATTAAAATGATTAATCAAGTTCTCATTGAATACCAAGGGACACACTTCAATTGATGGGGCAAACAATTAATGGCATCCTGTTTATTTGAAGTGATTATACTGGGTTTGTTCCCATCTGCCTCGTGGGAGGAAGTGGCGTCCCTGGTGCAGATGCTGTTTGTCAGAAGTCAGAACGGTGAAGCAGCGAGCCAGCATGCAACAGAGGAGATTCAAGCAAACTGAAATAGAACAATGGCTCTTCCAAGCCTGTATCCTATTTCATAGGGAACAATGCCTAGTTTGTGGCACTTTTCCATACACATGAAAGACAAGCCATGCCTCTATAGCTATACACTGTACGCATTTTTGTGATATTTTGGTTCCGTTTGTTTTGAAGTGTGTTAGGGAAAAGACAAGCCTCAGCAAAGCATCAAATGCTTCACTCACTGTAAAGGATTTGTGATACGGATATAATCATTTAGTTCCAGAGTGTCTTTTAATGCTTATACGTACGGTATATTTATGACTGGCTGCTGCTCCTCAGGCCTCTGTCGTGCAGGCCCAGAACTGTTGGAGCAGCAGCTGCAGTAAATGACTTCAGTTCTCATCCCAACATTGTTTGGCTGTTAGCACCTACAGCTGTTTTTGTTATATTACAAATGAGATTAAATTTAAGACACACAAAAGAGCCAGCTCTACAGATAGTTTAGTGACTGCTCCCCTCTTCGTGAGGACCCCCCTGGCCAAACTGTGGTTTGAAGCGACTCCTCCTCCACTTATTGTCCAATGGCATGATTGTTTGTTGTCATTGCGGTATTGTTTTCACTGTCACTTTCTGATCCTGGTTTATGGTCCCAGATGTTGGCAGAGGGGTGCAATCCCACAGAAAAGACATTGCAGGGCCGCGTCTGATGTTCTCTGTGGTGTAGTGCTGCTAAAACAGCAAACACAGACTCTTCCTACCAAAACACTGAGCGGCCATAGGTCTATACAGGAAAGAAATGTGGCCTGAGTCTGTGGTCAACTGTTTTGTTTGAGTAAGTGAATAGTTTTAATTGTTTTGCAAGAACAATTACAATGTATTCTCATGACGCGTTTGTACGATCTCTCACGGAAAAATGTTTGCAGCACAGTTTGTATGATATCCTATTAAATAATGACTGTGATGACCAATGTTTTTAACATAACGTGACATAGATCGACCTAGTTAAAGGCGCAGTATTTGTTTCCAGAATCCCGTTCCTAGGTCATCAGATACCGGAGCTTTTGGTTGGTGTATTGTCACATTACTCTGTACAACCCAAAGTGTTGATATTTGACGACATGGGAATGAGACTCTGAAATCGCAAACTGCACCTTTAAGTTAGCTAGGTTAGGTTCAAAGCAACAACTTTCTTACATAACCACGGGACACAGTTATAGTGATGATGTAGAATATGGGTGAAGAACTTTACAATGGGAAAGTTGGTCTTCTGAGTCAAAGTCCTAACTTTGTTTGTGTCCTAAAACACACATGGAGGGAGTGTGACTTCATCCTCTGGTCGGGACATCATTACACATGGTAAATTGTCATTTACTGCTATATTAACGTTCTGAATGACATGTTCAGCACTTTTACTGCATTTGTGGTCTGTTTCAGGGGATAGCTTTCAAATTCCGTGCATTTCTTTTCAGTACAAACTGTTCCTGGGAACAGCCCGACAATTGTTGATCCTGATTCTGAGTCGCAGTAGATTTGTGTCCAGAAACAACATATCTACCACTAATATTAAGCTACAGCTACAGAACTACTCCTCATACCTGTTTATCTACAGTTGGTTGTTCAGGTACTTTTTTTCAACACACGAACGCTGGGAACCTGCACTCATTTTCTCCCTGTAGGTGACTCCCACCTCCACTCCTCTGCTTGCTGTCCGATTGGTGTGAGGAGGCCACCCTGGTCTTTTTCTACTTCTGTAAAGGTTAGGAGATGTGAATGAATCAGTTCTGTGTGTGCCCAGGGAAGAGTTAGCACAAAAGCCTGTTGTGGGGGGTGAGATGGCCCCAGTATAGCTTCTTACCACCAATCAGCAGTGATAAAAAAAGAGGAGAGAGAGCCAGGGCGGCAAGGGGAGTAGAGCTCCTCTGTAATTACAACATGGTCTTAAAAAGCAAATACCAAGCCCTAGCAACCTCAGCCGGGAGACAGAGAAAAAAAAGGAGGGGGGGAACAGTGGAGAGGGGGGGTAGAAAAAAAATAGGCAAGGGGAGTTAAGAAGCGCCACAGAGAGCGACCCTGCAATGACCTCGGCTCTCCAACAATCGTCCCCTGCCAGCTGGAGCCAGGGTTAGGGGCGAGAGCGAGGGGCCGGGCAGGATCCCCTCCGATTTATGACTGACTATAAGGCCCCTGAAAGAAACCCAATCACCCAGGATTCCTGCGCAGCATGACTCTGGCTGGAGAGAATAGATAGCCCAGGAGAGTGTGGGACTGGGGCTTCGGCGGCAGAGCCAACGGCTCATACACAGGCACTGACACAGAGGGCCACTTTACCGAGGGGAGGGCCAGTGGGCACCGGCTCTATTATCTGCAGCTCTCTGCATTGAGTATGATATCATTACACTGTGCCGACTCTAACCTCAGCTGCGTTCAACGACTGCCCAAACTCATCCTTCTGAACTCTCTTTGTCCAACATATTTCACAACCTGGATTTACATGCACCCGGCTAATTGCTCTATCTGTCTAATTAGTAGAAATTTAATGGTTATTAAATTTCAACCTGCTATCAATGTAGAGTGGGAAAGAGAGAGGCAGGCTGAGAGTAGGGCATGAAAAGAAAGGGAGAAGGCAGCTGTCTTTTAAAGCGGGGTAAGCCGCGCTTGGAGCTACCCCGCTGATCCATTAGCATATCTGAATGATCCTGTTCCTGCACAGCCACCACCACGCTGCAAGGTGGCACATCTGAAGAACGCGCCCTTTGAATGCGCTTGCAAGCTGGGGAAACTCTTATTTTTCAGCCCGTTTGAAAATCCGGAGACAACTTGATGTTTGAGAAGCCAACAAAAATAAAAGAGGGAGAGAAAAGGGGAGAGGGGAAGAAAAAAGTTTGAGGTTTTGAGGAGGACAGAGTTTTACAAGCTTTTTGAAGCTGGATACTTAATAATTCACTTGATGCTACAAGCAGCAGTGAGGCAGTATGGAAACACACTCATGCATGACAACAGTTTTCATCGCCTATGCGTTGTCAAAAGAAAGTGTGTCACAACCCCTGGTTCAGGCAACAGAAATGTAGTATTTTGCTGAAAAGTGGTGTTTCAGGGATCCTCAAAAGCAAACCCATGTTCGAAAATGGATTTCAGTAATCATGCTTACAAGATTGTTAGAAAAGTCTAGCCTAACATTAAGAAAATAATATCTGCTATTGCCACTGGCTTAACTATTACCTCCACTTTCTGCCCCAATAGACTTTTAGAAAACAACTAAATGATTTTTAAGTGGCTGCAGCTTCCTGTTCAAAGCACAATTATAGAGCGCTGACACCATGAACCTCCTCACACTGCTAAAGAATTTGCAACATGTAAACAATTATTAAGAAACAGGTTTAGCATCCCTTTGGCGAGACACACCCAATATCTGTTGCGCAAGTAATACAGGCAATTCAGATTTTTTTGAATGTATAATAAATCTGTACGTTCTGATCCTGATCCTATTTGGTAAATGTGTCAGAGCTTAGAGTTTTTTTCTTTCCTTTTTTTTTGATCAGCCTTGAAGTTGGTCTCCCCTCGGCCACAAAGCGGGCTTCTATTGACTGGTTCCAGGGAGCGTATTGATGGTTCCATAATTTGGGCACAGGAACACAAAAAGGCTGACCCCCGCTGGGCTCAGCACGACAGCCCAGTCAGCAGGGAGGCTTGCATTTATTAGCCTGGGAGAGGAGCTCCTGCAGAATTAAAGCACATTCACCCACCCATTGATCTCTGTCATGAAAACAATACTCGCCTCCCTTTCTGGCAGCGAGCTAGGCACTGCGCGCTCTGAGGTAATTCGGCGGCCATAGAAAACAGGATGGCTCACACCCTCGGGCTCTAAGTAAACTATTTGAAAAGTGAGAGGAATAGGATAAAAAAAAACTAAGCCATATTAGATTATCAATCCACCTGTCCAATTGTATTATGCCATGAATCGGGATGAATGGGGAGGGGTGAATATGAATGCAGCTGTTGTGTGTGTGCTTCCAGGGAGCAGAACCCTCTTTGTTTTTTTGGCTGTGTTGTGACATGTTGAATGCTACTTTATGTGTCTCTGGAGGATTCTTAACCCAGGTTTCCTCTATTTTAGTGAAAAGCTGTCTGCGGTTTGGAGCATGGATCCATTTTACGCGGCTTACTGAACTTGCCTTTTTACTTTTGGCTCTGGCCTTATGGTCATATGAGAGGTGCAGCGCGTGGTTGCATAGCTTCCGTCTCTCCAAAGGATCTTATCTGCTGGCCAGTTGACCAGGGTAATACATGGGATACAGGCGAGGGGGAATTAGGGCAGTATGTTCCAACACTGTGGGCCCCCACCATCTTAGTTTCTGTTAATCCACTGATAATGGCCTTCATCACCTCCAAAAATACCAGAGAGTCAGTCACAAGGCAGGAGCACGCCATCCAGTATCTCTTATCTGATAGGGTGCACAAGTGCATGAACAGTTGACCGGCACAGCCTCCCATGAAGGATCCATGAAAATTGAGTTATCAGTTGATGTTTTGGTCTGCAGACCTTCCTCTGGACACACAAGGAACAATCTTGAGGAAGCTAAGAGGGGGAGGGCAGAACCACAACTGCTCCTCACCCTGTGAGTCAGTTGTGTGTGTACACAGGCCTGACTGTTGACCTAAGGAACTGGCAGAGCTTTGATGCTGCCCTCGATGGCTAGTGTCCAAGGAGCGGGGGGCTGTCTGGACTGTCCGGTCAACTCCTCACACACAGTGTCAACACAAGACACAAGAAGACAGAGAATGTCACACTTCACACATAGTTGAAAGGAGTGATGCGTCTCATTATGCCACCTAGAGCTGCTTTTGTCAGCTGGGGTTTGATGTGTGGAGGGGAAAGGCTCAGGGAGACGCCATGGCCTGGTATGGGGCCTGCCGCTGCCACCTTTGAAGTCACTGTCGGGACAAGGTCTTTCATATTTGCAGAAAAGAGAGGAAAACTCAAGGGATGGCCATGATTGGCACACTGTTTTGTTAGCGCAATAAGTGGCGTGAGCTAATCACCATTTGCACCCGCCCTGTTCATCAACCCTCTTGCAGCCCCAGGAGTTTTAAAAACAGTGCTTTGCAGGCACTTTTTTGGCTCCTCAAGCATGAAACTTCCTTTAATCTATTCTTACTCAAAAAGCCATTCAAACATCTTACATAAATTATGCTCTTAGCATTAGAATCAAAGGCGAGCAACATCTCTCCTCATGCTGTCAGTGAACCTTTTGATGGACAGATATATTGAAGCTTGCTTTATGGGAAGCATATGCGTATTGTAATTCAAAAAGCAACTTTGAAACCCAACTGCATCCCTCGGTTACAGTGAGAATGAGCTTCTAACCACCATCACAGTTTTCCTTCATTCATTTCATGTCAGAAGAATGCTGGAGGAAAATTGTTCACTTTACTACAACACTGTGGGATACAATGAGTGATATCTGAATCTCCACTGTAATTATCTGCGCTCTTGAAAGTGTATATTTTCCTATAGATGTGCTGAAAGTTGAGCCTACCAGCTGGGCAAATGTCTCTAATATACACACGTTAACACAGTACATATATAAGATGCTTAAATTAAAGCAATATGAACTACAGCCCACAACGCCTAATTTTTTTTTGGAAATACACTCCTATAAGGCTTCCTTTAAATTTGATGAGAAGAGCAAAACCTCTTTCCTGTCTGTTTGTTCAATATGAAGCTGGAACCAGCAGCCAGTCAGCTAAAAGGGACAGTTCAGGTTGAAGTTTGTAAGGCTAAGTCATGTACTTGGGGGCAACAGCAAAGGTATTTTAGCCACCTAATAACATCAATAGTAGTTTAAATTTAGCTATAATTGGAACATTTTCACCACTTTTCCTGCCTGTCAGACAGCCCTGTTTAAGTTTATGCAGGTGGAGCTGAAGCCGTTGCATGCTCCACCAGACTCCATTGACAAAAATGTAATCTCATAGGAGTTGCTGGTCTACTGTTTCATTAATCATTGTTTGTTTGTAACACAAGTAAACTCAACCAATGAAGCAGCAGTAGACCAGCAACTGCCATGTTCTGTTGCTGTTTTTGTAAATAGAGTCTGGTGGCTTTGACTTGTAAATTTAAACAGGGCTGTCTGACAAGGTAAAGTAATGATAATATTCTAAATATGGCATTAACTTGAACTGATAGGGTGTTATTGTCTCCTACAACCCGCCTCAATAAGTCAGAACTTTCTTTGACAGGAAGAAAACAGCTAGCCTGTACCTTAGCACTAGCTAAGTGGAGCTAATGCTAAAACTCTCTCATGTTACCACTCGTTTTAAAAACCCCAGTGCAAACCAACAATTTGTGATTTTTAACATAGCTTATTTGCAGGAAGATTTCCACCTTCTAACAGAGTCAGGCTAAGGCTATAGGCTAAGCTAACAGTCTTCTGGCTGAACCTTCATATTTGATTGATATGTATGAGAATGGAGCCATGTAAGTGAATTTGCCAAAAGCTATTCCTTAAATGGAAGTTTTGGACATACTTTTTAGAGTTACACCTGTGAATGTCTACCCTCAAGTCTGCTACACTGTGTTCTTCAAATGACTTTTCTGTCTTTATTTGGGCTTTATGCTGCACATAGTTGGTGAGATTAAAGGCCTAAGTGTTCTTCCTCTTCCTGCCTTTCTTTACCATCCAAGTTAGTTCATTGTATGTATTCTTTTACAATGTTTAACAGGAAGGGCATCCATATACAACATTAAATATGCTTTGTACTCAGGATGAAAAAGTATGATCCTTCCTCTTTATTGCAAATGAGAGAAAGAAGACTGAGTGGTGTTGAGTAGTTGAGTAGTACACCTCAAACTGCCATGAAGGGTCATGGTCAGGGCCTCTCTTTGTAATAAACACAAGGCTTCTTTCATAAATAAAGAGAGAAGAGAGGGTGTGTGTCTATGTGTGTGTGTGATGGAGGGAGGGGGATGTAAATAGACTCTGTTCTTATCTTTGTTCAAATAGTGTGGAAAGGGAAAGTCAGGAAACACACAAAAGGGAGAAAGGAGAGTGGAAACAAAGCCAGGTACAAGATAATGACAAGGTCAAGTGTGCACTCAATGGCTCAGTTCAGTCGGAGGGAGATAAGGCCCAACCTGCTGACAAGGTGTGTGCAGCAGAGGGGAATGGGAGGTCAGGTAAAGCTCTGGGGATAGTTCCCCTTTCCACACACACACACACACATACACACTCTAACTTCATCTAAGGGCCTCTCTGTGGGAACGTCAGCTCTCCACCGCCACCTGCTGGACAAATTAGCAAACACAACTGATGGCTGGACAATGTGAGTGACAGCATTTCAGCTCTGATGATAGCAAAGGGGAAGAAATCATGTCTGATTTTAAGCTTAGAAGTGCATCATGAGCCAGAGTAACCTATAGATCCTTGCTTTATTAAAAAAAAAAAGAAAGAAAAATATCTATATTCCAGGTCAGATTGACGTGGAATATAGCTACATTTCAACCTAGACCCTTTATCCTCATGTTATTGTGTCTACAGTAAGTTTTTACTGTAACTTAGCATCAATCTAGTTAACTGCACAGTGAAACATGATGTACTGTAAACTATACAAGCCTGTGTTTTGTTGGCTAGTATGCCTTTGATGAGTTAGCTGACAGGTGTCATCAGGTACCCTCAGCGTCTATTTACTTTGCGTTCTTAAAAACATGTCAATTGCAGCTGAATTTCACACGAAATTACATGTGTATAAAGTTATCATCAGGCCATTAGGCCATAATGGAGCTGTCCAACACTGTATGTTGGCATTTTCCTCTCTCTTTTTTCTTAAGTCTGTATATTTTTTTTTAAGTGTAAATGTATACATGTATGGATTTCACTTGGTTGGATTAACTTGAGTAATGCCAAATTTCCCTCCTTGGACCAATAAAGTATTTGGTTTTGATTCTGATGCTGACTTTGCAGATCCTTCAGGTTTGCAGTGACTGTTTATTCTGGGATGGTTCCTCCCAGCCAAAGAGGAGTAGAAACCCTACAGCTCGTTATCCTGAAAAATGCTGCAGGCAGAATGGAGTTAGTTTAGCTGTTTATTAGCTGAAGCTACTGTGTTGTCATCAGTGCATATGAAAACATGACAAGATAGCGACAACACCTTCATCTTGCCATAATGCTGCCAGACACTTACAATAACAATGTGTTTGTGGCAAAAACAAGCACATTTAGTGGACAAACACTGAGTGTGAAAAACAGCACATTACAACTGCTTCATAGTTCATTTCACGTATCCTGGCTGCAGCCCCCTCTCTCAATATTAGACCAATTTCAAAAATGGTTGTCCCCATTAGTCACTTAGACACAAAAACATGGGGAAATAGGGTCCAGATTGAAAATGACCAAAACTGCCCTTCTTTTGGAAGCTGCAGAGCTGGAATGAAAGTTTAATTTTATCCATTGCGGCCTTGTACATATGATGCCCTGCTGTCTGGAGTCCAGTGTTGTATAATGACAGCAGTGTGGGAAGCTTTCAAAACCAAAAACAATGCCGGCCTGAAAGGCACGCTGCCAATGCATTCATCAACCATTTCCTGGAGCAACTCCAACAATAACCAACAGTTTGACTGGAAGAATTCTTGTCTCGCTTTGATGTTTAAGTTTCTTCTGTTCCTGAGAGGCACATCACTGACTGAGTGAAATTTAAAAAGGCACAGAGCTCCCATCTGACGTCGAGCATGACATTAAGTATGATTTCAAACGACAACAAATAAAGTGCGAAAGGGCTACAGGCTCGCAACTTACTTTCACAGAGCATAAAGGATAGGATTAGTTGAAGGCTATCTCTGATGTGTCACTCATCTCCAGGAGAGAGGGGAAGGAGAACACAAGATAAAACGTCTTTTGGTGGACCAGCAAAGCCAGAGAGGAGAAGGAGGGATGGAGAGATATGCTTCAATAGATATCTGATACAACTGATCCAGACACTGACCCTAATCCTGATCTGGAATTCTGATCTCATGCCTGGATAAAGGGATAAAAAGCCCTTTGGGGGGTTTCGGGCGCAAAGGGGAGGCCTCGGACGGATACTCAGAGGTGGGCCAGGTCAGTAGGACGTCAGGCAGCACTTTGACTGCAACAGGCCTTGAAGATGCGAGGGGGCCTCATCGTGCACAGCCAGACACAGGGTGAGCACTGAGAGAGAGCACCAGGAGAGTGGGATTAAAGTGAGCTACAGGGAGCAGGCTGGCTGTGCTGGTGTGACTGATAACAGCGAGTCAGCAGCTCTTTGCTCTCCTTCATTTGACTGTGGAGCGTCTTATGGAAGCAGGGACTTACGGGAATAATACAACTGTTTGAAAAAAATCCACCCCTGTTAAATCCACTTTTACATTCTTAATTGTTGAATAATTTCCCATTTTTCCAACATTTCATTTCAACTGAACATATTTGGTGCCAGTGAAGGAGTACATTAGTGATTTGGCAGGGTTTTATTTTACTTATTTATTTAGAAAAATAATATTTGTCATCCAAAGTTCACAGACAGAGATGATTAAATTTATACAGAACATGATTTAATTGGTTTTACTGTAACTCTAAAGGAATTATTTTAGCTGATATTGCCATCTAGTGGTGACACTTAAATATTTGTTTAATCACAATTATTGCAGCTCTACATTGCTATAGCTGGTAATATAGGACTCCAGATCATTTTTCTTGGCTTTATGTCATGGAAATGCGCCCATGCCAACATGAGCCAGACGACAGCTTGCCTCCAGGAGGAGGCAGTCTTAGGTCAGAGATGGAGGCTTACCCAAACACACACACACAAAATCCCTGGCAGAGCCTGTGCTCTGTGTGCGGAGGATTAATCGGCCATAGCAGGGGCCCTGATGGAGGGAGGGAGCCGAGTGTAGAGAACATGCCTGGCCCCCACTCTATCAATCAGACAACTCTTCTTCTACCCAAACCAAATTGACCTGCCGATGCACCGGCCACGTCCGAGCTCTGTGTGGAAATAAATCACATTGAATCAGAGGTAGGTACCTGTCAGCTCCACTGAGTGCACCAGCCTTCTCTGTGCTCTGTCCGGATAGAAAGATGTGTCTGCCTGCGTGGCTTTCTACCTCACGCACAGCAGGCTGAACAGTTGACTGAGCTGCGCGTGCAGACAATTATAGAAAAAGCTTTTTTTAATGTATGAGGGGCTTTGGATGGGTCAGGTGTACATTATTTCGATGCTGATGTTGGATAAATCAGTTAGTTTTATTGTACGATGCATTCTTTAACCCCCTCAGATCATCCATTGGCTCAACCACAGCTGCAATAAGCCGTGTGCAGCAAAAACCACCTGAACTGAAGAAGCGAAGGCTATAGTGTGAAGTGCAAGTTTTGTAATCAAACTCCAACCTTCCCTCCTTGAATTAGAATGAATGTCCTGAGATTCGTCTTGCTGGCATTGGTGCAGAGTTGTCGATATGTCCTTGCATCAGTGCTGACAAGACAAATTCCCTGACACTCATTGTGCTTGATAAATACAGTGATTTGGAGTCTAATTCTCATTAGAAATACAACCACAACAGTGTTGCATGCCTCCCCTCATCCTTCAGCTGTCCCTTTATTCCCCCGGTTGTAAAATCTGTTCCAGTGGCTCTCAGCTCCAGGAAGTTTCACAACATGAGCAATGGCGTGAGGGGAGATAATGTGAGGGAGGCCGGGCTCTAAATCTCAGTTCTGCTCATCTCCTCTCATCCTCCGGTTCACCTACGCGGCCGGGCTGACAGATGACACAGTGTGCGGTCCAGGCTGCATCTCTGTTCCTGGGTCATCCATTGCTCCCGGAGTGATAAGTGGCTCTGTCCTGGCGTGGCTCATCCTGCTGCATACACAGTCAATCACAAGGCAGAGCCACAGTACAACAGCAGCCTGTGGAGGACAGCAGAGTAATAACAAAACTCGAGGTGACATCTGTATCAACTGAAGTGACAAAAGAATTTGCTGCTGTAGGTCCAATAAAGGACTAGTAGTGCTACTTCTACTTCTATCACCATACATGTGAATGACACAGCTTGTTAGTAAGTTACTCATTGTAATACAAGCTTCCACTTTTGAGGCAGGGCTTGTCCGCTTCATGGCATGCTAACATGTAAACATGGATAAAGAGATCAGTTAGGGGCTGAATTGTTCGTGTGTAGACCAACACACTTATTGTAATCAGCACGGGCAGATTATCAGACAGTTAGCCTCTGGGAATAGACATGCTATCACCTTTTTGTTGTTGTTTTGTGTCTCTTTGTAGTTTTTTTTAGATTGTTCTGTGGTTTTGTGTCTCTCTTCAAGACCATTTTGTGTCTCTTTGTAATGTATTTGTCACTTTGTAATTGTTTTGCTCTTTGAGTAATTTATTGTCTGTGGTTGTTTTGCTCCTTCGTTTTGTGGCTCTTTGTTTTCTTTGTGTCTCTCAGGTGTTTTGCATTTCATTTTAATTTGTGTTTTTCGTTTTGTGTTTTGTTGCAGTTATTTTGTAACTTTTTGTGTCTCTATTTTCAAAGAAGATGTGGTGTGTTTATGTTTCTTTGCAGCTATTTTGCACCTCTTGTAGTACTTTCGCTCTCTTCGTCGTCTTGCTTTGTGTTTCCTGTAGTTACTTTGAGTCCCCTGGGCCTGTGCCCAGTAGGTCCCTTTTAGTAATTCATATATGCTAGTTTATGCCTCACATATTTCTATTAAAGGCTTGGCTTAATTAAAAACTAAAACAATTATAATATTTTTTTCAGTTATGACTTGTGGTATGCATGAATGGACAGTGTTTTCCCCAGGTTTCGATATTTCTATCACCTCCACAATACAATGGAGCTGGAGCTATTTTCATGTCTGGCAGTCAACCAATAGAAAATTAAATTAAAAGTATCAGCAGTAATTTGTATACCAAAAAAGGTTACAGATAACCAAGAAAATACACTGTGGATTGCAGTTTTCATAGAGAATATTAAAAGTATTTCCAAAGTTGATTAAAAAAATGTAATATTCATGTATTGGGGATGTGACAAAAATTTTAGAGACCAATATCTCAGAAACTGGGCAATCACAACCAGGAAACTGTCTGCATGGCCAAATACCACTGGAGGTATGTCAGAATTTTTCATTTGATTTTATTTATTCATTTATTAGTAATGCGGGTGAACTGCAAACCATTAATGTCAAACTCAACACAGTCACAGAAGCATGGCTTCAGATACGCACTGTGAAGTTAAATGGATAGAGCATGGCAATAACACTGCCAGCACTCTGGCTTTGATTCCCTTTGGGATTACCCTTACTAGAGACATGTGGACTCCTGGCACTGTAAGATGCTCTGAATAAAAGTGTGTGCTAAGCGCAATCCCCAGTGACACACACACACACACTCACACACACACACCCTTCACAGAAAATAAATGAAAAGAAAATGAATGCAGTCCAGAGCTGAATTCATTTAACATCCCACTGCAAACTCAACAAGCATCGAGGTGCAGCCTTGAAGCACTAGATGGCAGCACAACTGCACTGCTGCACCACTTCCTAATTGAATATTTAGACATTCACACATTTCACCTGATCATTTCTATGACATAACACGATTACATACAATGTCGTATCTGTCCGTTCACCTGCTGTTAGATTGACATGTTGCCTGCCCCTAAAACCTCTCACCATCCTCACTGGTAGGAAAAAAAATCTAATAACATGGCTGGCTAACTGCTCAGACTGCATGTCATGCTGTTGTGAGCTTGTACGAAAAGAAATATACATAAATTAAAGTTGAGCTCTGACATCAACTCATTGGCCTTTTCCTAAACCACCCTCTGGAGATGAATTTAAAAAAAAAAAAAAACGTCTGACTTTTGGAAGAGAATACTTGTGTTAATCCTCTGGACCTGATCGCAGTTTGCCAGGTAATTCCTGGAACTTGGCACTCTATCAGTGAAAGGGAAATTGGGCTTAAGATGTGGTGCCCCTCAGGTCTTGCAGAGAGTCTTTAAGAATGCTGAAGGGGAAGACTTGGAAGTTTGATGTTTACAGTCTGCACTACTTAGGCTGCTGTTCGTGTGGAGAAAACTGAAATGCACACACTTTTTATTTGTCTGAGTTAATCAAGAGCAGCACGCAGTAAATGACAACAAATTGCATCCATACTGTGCGTAGTCTGGCTCCATAATTAGTCTTCAGGAATTCTGCGCATTTAGGAATCCAGCGGCCATGTCGGACTGGGCTGACCATCATGTTTGTGAATGCATCATGTGGCGTTGGTGTATACATACTTATCTAACTCTGAGATTCCTGACCGTCATGATTCATTCCATCATGGCTGACTGTGTTCCCCAGAGCGTGAGGGAGAAGCTTATCATCTGTCTCCTCATTTCATGCCCTGTAGCAGGCAGCCTTCAGCAATGGAACAAACTCAGGATGTAGCCATCATTGACACACTGTCACTGCTACACAGGAGACATATAGGGGAAGCAGCAGGCACAAATTTAATCATCATATTCAAAAGGAGTTTCAGGTGTGATATTCTCACAAAAAAAATGTAACCTTTCCGCTGCAGCGTTTTCAGGATAAGGTGAGCCGGCTACAGCCTTAAAATGTGCTGTAAGCTGAGATAACCTATCCAATATCGGCAACTAATGAGGCAGAAAGAGGAGCTGGAGCAGACAGACACTATCATTTCAGCTCCATACGTTTTCTTGTGCAAGATAAGCTTTGTCAGAGGTCAGATACTGTGTGATAGTTTGACCAATTTTCAGCACTATTTCTGGCAACGGCTGTCGATTTGATGGCAGCTTGGATTGCCGGCCGTGGTGAATGAGCAGCCGCAGTGCTTTTGGCTCACAGGGGAAATCTGTTTGGGCTGCTTGGAGTTGAACTGCCGAGCTCTTTTACTCCTGGTGAGAAGATTGCTCTCATGTTTTATTGAACGTTGCCACCGGCACCTCTCATCCTTGACAATCAGATTCTACCAAGGTCCACCTCATGACCTTAATGTTCAACCAATGGGGTGTTGCAATTCACTCGCTCTGACCCCTCCATCAACCTCATCAGCCTCATAGGTCCTTTGGGTAGCATTTATGGGCCACTCTCAAAGTGGATTGATATCTTTGCTGCCATGCCTGCATTGTACTTAACTGTCCTTGCACTTAAATAACCTGTCATCTTTGCCCTTTGGTTCACTTGTCTGATTACAGACAAGGCTAGACATCACTTTATCATCTATCCCTGCTTCTCTTTCACTGTTAAGGTGCACAACAAACAACCTCCTCATACTGAGTATGTACATGTCCTTTTGGCAAACATATTAAATTTGGGTCAAGGCCTCTCAGCTTGCCAGTAACTGAAATAAGAGTGTCCAGTCTCCTTGTCTGACCTCCAGAGCTGTCACCCAAACTGCATTGTAGTAGAGATTTAATCCACTATAGCTGTCAAGGAACCAGTGATGCTGCCATAAAACACAAACCCAGCCCTTTATTATCCATTTTACCACTTAACCTCCACACAGTTTCAACAAAAGAGGTAATACAAAAGAATGAGGAGGTCATTCTGCGAGACATTCCTTTACAATCCCAACATGAAGTACTTCTTTTTTAGACATCCTGGCACCATGACTAAACTTAGACCCATTAGAATGTATCTCCACGTGTCTGGAGTGACTACTTCTTATCAGATCTCACTTCTCCGCTCTATAGACCTCTTATCAGAACACGTCACTCTAGCGTCACTCCTGACTGCGCACACACGTCGGTTGCAGAAAGAATCAGAAGTAGGCTTAAATACACGAGAAAACTTTAATCACAGGAAGAGCTGTAAGCTGTTTTGAACATGTCATGTTGTGAGGTGGGATGCTAAAACTGAAAAGGTACTGATAAAAATCTTAATTTTCATACATGTACATTACATTATTATTGTATATATTTACATATATAATTTTTTATACTTACTTATCCCAAAGTGACAAGTTGAGAGACAGCATTTCAACAGTAAAATTAAGAAATAGTTCATTTTATGAACCTAAAACCAAAAGGTTATGGGAAAACAGCAGTCCCCTTAGACCTCCATGCTGCTGACCCCACAGCCTTTTGCCATAAATTTGATTTGATTGTATACTTGACTTGACAAAATCAAATTAGACTGGCAACTTGACTTGTACTTTAACTCCAATGACTTGTGATTTTATTCGAAATTCAGCTTTTTGACCTCTCCGAATCATGCTATGACCGTTTTTAATATATAATTAGGTTCGATTGGACTTTTTGTTAAAAGGGTTTGTGAAGAGCACATTATGACTTGTTTCGTACTTGAACCTCAGAGTTTAAGACTTGGGACTTGACTTGGAGCATGTCTGTCTTGACTTGGTCCCATCTCTGCTAAATGCTAATACCAGCATACTAACATGTTCAGAATGACAATGGTAACTTGCTGATTAAAGCTTGCATGGCAACATTTACTAAAAGGCACTTGCAGCTGAGGTTGATGTTATTAGATTTGTATATATTCATAAAGTAGACTTATTGCAGAAGTGCCATAAATCTGCATTTTTCCTAATGGCCAGCAGAGGGCGACTGCACAGGTTAAAAAAGATGTCTGATTGTATGAAAGTCTAAGAGAAAATGTAACATCAGCTTAAAAATATCTTGCTCTGAATTTGGTTGTGTCCTAGTAAAACATTTTAAGGGTGTGCTTTTAATTTTTAATTAGGAATGGACCTTGCTAACCAAGCTAGGTACATGGTGCTAGCGTTAGCTGACAACATCAGCGATGTAGCATCCTCCTGGCAGCCAAAAACATTATATGCATGTATTGGCTCCAAAAGAAAATATGTCAGCAGTCTCAAGGCTTTAAAATGATATACATATATATTTTAAATAGAAATCATCATAAATCAAAGTACACTACAGTTTTGACGTATATTACAATGTTGACACTAGTTGGAAAGTCAAGTGATCACCAAGTGTGTAACATATTTCATGCAATCTATCCAATTGTTGTTGAGAAATTTCACTCCATACAGACTAAAATGTATAAATAAATGATGGATAAACTAGATAGATGATTGGGTTCATAATGAATCATCCATGAGATACCTATGCTTAATTGTGGCCTGAATACTGCAACACTGATTTCATTTCCCTTACAACCTCCATAAGAAAACTTAATGAGACAATTGTTAAAACATGAGGATTCTGTGTACCAGATGATCTCGGTAGGAGTCAAATTGTTTGATAATGTATTCTTTTCTTCTTTTGGCGTTGAAGGAGAAACACATCTTTAGCTGTTGAGATCATATTTTTATTGTTTTATGTCACTATTGTTGACATATTTCTTGGATAATTGTCAAGACGGCAGCCTCCAGTAAGACTTATTTGTCTCTCAGAGACATCAAAGCTTCCTCATTAGGCAGAAAAGAAAAATATGAGAAAGGAGAAATGTTTGTATCACAGAGTGAGAAGCAGCTTTTACGCAGCAACCAAACATCTGGTTTTACCCAGTCCACCCAGGATCCATCTGGTTTAGTCTTTTTCAGACAGCTGGGAGACGACACAGTGAGGTGACAGAAGACTGTTTTTTGTCTTTAAATATTTCTTTCACAACTCAATGATCCCCAATCCTACAATTTCACATAACCATTGATTAAGGGAGAAAAACAGAATAAAATCTAACTCTGAAAGTTTGATAACTTCTCCAGTATGAACATTGCTCCTTTTTCTTTGAATTTGGAACATAATTTATGAACTAACAGTATTCATGAGATCTCCCTTTGGATTGGTTGAGAAGATGTAAAAAAACAAAAAGACATTGCAGCACTGGCATATGCCACAAATCTCAATCACACACATCCCAGATTGGACGCTTGTGTCATTTTTTTTCATTGAGAAGTGACTCAGTTTCACTCAAAATGCAAACAATCCTCAGTTGCTTCATGCATTTCGGTTATTTGTCGAGACATGTAAACATCAATTCAGTCGTCAATCAAGCGTAAGAGCCAATTTCCCTGTAAAGTGGCTGTTGTCGCTGTGTTAACAGTGTGTATGTATGTATTGGCTGTGCAGCGGGCTACAGAACCCTGTCCTGCCTGCCTTGGTGTGTCTGATTTCTGTGTTGTGGTGGTGGGATTACTCCGGGGATTAGCAGGATACTGGCAGCACCCATCGATGGGACAGAGATGACAGTTCCCATCATGTAGTCTCCCGCTTCAACCCCTCGCTACTCCCCGGACTTAAAGCGGCACAAACAGCAGATTACATGAGTACGACAGCAGGGGAAGAAGTCACACATCACACAGTGGAGATTAGGCTGAACAAACTCTTCTTCGGCTGCCTGGGGGTATTCAACCCAAACATGGAGAGCTGTCTCTCATGGCCCAGTTTGGGCTGGATTAGGAAGCTGCAGACAGCATTTCTCTGCACTCGGGTTTGGAAAAAACAAGTATTGGTATGCTCCTCAAATAACGGAGTGAACTAACAAGTACATTTACTGTTGTTAGAACGATTTCTTATGAAACTTGACATGACACATGACAAGCTCTATTTTTAGCACGTTGCAGACAGGGGACAGCATCACATTGCCAATGTTGTGAAAAGGTTAGGCACCAAAGCTACTTCTCTAAAGCCTAGAAATCTACCAAGCCCATTTGGATTTGCTCTGACAGGTGAGTCTGGCCACTGTTTCATTCAGAGTGATTTCCAGAATGCCTGGTCAGGGGCCTGGCCAATCAGAGAGCGCAACTCACAAAACTCATAACTTAAAATCAGGTATTGCTGATCAAATGTGAATCAAGATTTTGTAACTACGTTGCCTATTTCTCACCTCAGAGTTTAGTGTATTGTTTACCTAACTTTGAGAAAGTTTGTCAGCTGGCTGCCATGTTGGTCTCTCTTGAAAACAGACCAGGGACTGCGCCAACCAGCAACTATCCCTCAGTGCTTTGTTGCTTTGATTGGTTGGAGGTCTATTCTGAGGCATTTTTGTCTTCACCCACTGATAACGAAAAACACTGAAAATGAACTGAGAGGTTCTGGACTAAAATGCGTTAGCGAATTATTCAAACTTTCCTTAGGATAATAGAACGGGGTTTGGATTAAAAAACATTTCCTAGAATTAACTTCCAACAATGGGACAGGAAAACCAATTCAATGGTTCAAAGTCCTTGGTTTGATTATTGGGCCATCACTGTCCCTCTCACACTTCTGATAGGGGGACATATGTGACTTTAAACACCACACTGTTTTGTCAGCAGACAACATTTCGTGGGATAGCTACGAATTCCAGTCCATTACTTATATTATGAGGCGGGTTAGCTGTTTCCACTCTTCATGCTAAGCTATAAGAAGCTAAGAAGGTGCTAGCTGTTGCTTCAGAGCTAGCAGACAAATATGAGAGTGGTATCAATTTACCGCTTCATCAGTTTACACAATTAAGTAGTATAC
>CAFUXE010000853.1:350637-370802 GCA_903364295.1 Serranus cabrilla | reverse complement strand
CCAGCAGAAAGGCAGAGAGAAAGACATATAAAGTATAAGGCAATATAGAGAAAAAAAATATATAATACACACACACACACACACACACATACACCTATGACTATATATTCAACCTTCAATGGTTAGTAACAATGTTATTGTAAAGATATGTAAATTTTAGTGCACTTTCTCTCCCAGTTTGCAATGAAAATGAGAATGGGCACATTTAAGCATCGTGTGTGGCTAAATGCACCTCAGCAGAAGCTACCACTATCTGTCAAACAGAAGGATGATGTACATTGAAAACACATTCCCTTCCTCGTGGCACTCACATCTATCACCAGTTTATGGCCACTCTCCCCACTCTAGCACATCTCTGCTGTGACATCCATCTATGTCAGCGTCCTAACTTGCATATCCGCAGGCCTGTGTTGTTTCTCTGTCCTTAAAGTGTTCATAACATATTCTTGACAGGTCTCACCATATGTTGTCTCTGCATCTGGGAGCTACTGTGGATGCTCCTACTCGAGAGTCGTTGGGGGAAGGTCACTAAATTTTATTTTTTTTCTGCACAGCTTAATGTCATGTTAAATGATGGGTGAACATGTGACGCTTCTGACAAGTGATTCCCCATATGCGCTTCATCAGGTGACTAAAAAGGCTGTTTCCTTTCAAGAGAATGCCTCTGATATTTTAATGAAGATTGGGTTGGAAGATTACTCAAGCATTCAGCTGCCAAGTCAAAAGTGTTTATTTTACATAGCAGTTATGTTTACTTTCAGCTGTTGGGGCCTGATGAATCTCATGAAATATTTGTAATTGTATGCTTTAAGCATCCATATCCTCTTCATACAGTCACCAACTCTGCATTGGTGAGCATAAAGTGAATATGTGTAATACTGAGGATGTATCTGTATCACTACAGCAACTCCAGCAGTGGACAGTCTCCAACCCATCAGAGCACAATGCAAGCTGTCATTCCTGACTGCAACCCCATTTTCTAGCATCAGATAACTAATTATAACCAAACTTATCAGCAAAACCTTGAAGCCTTGGACATACAACAGCACTACCTAAAATGACATCTTTGTGAAAAATGTATTTGACATATGCTTTGAGTTTGTCCCATGTCCCATCTGCTGACATGGAGGTTGGAGTTTATATTAGGGGAGCTGTCAGGCCGTCCATCTCTATCTTCCAGTTTGTACAGCAACACAAACTGTACTAGTGCTGTGCTAAGCTAGTTGCAGAGGACAGTCCATGCCACAATCTAGAAAGGCTCTATTTTCCTCAACCATTATCTTTGAACCTTTCTTGTTGTCTGACGTAAACGTTAACCACAATGTATTTTGCTTATGCTATCTTGATAGATTACATTAGCTTGAATACGGTTGTGGCTAACGTCAACTTATTTTCATAGGGATACACCCACACCACAAGAGATTCCTTTGTATGTAACGTTAGCTAGCTAGCTTTCATTAAAAGGAATTTAACATGATGTTAGATTGCTTGCTCTTACGGTTTAGTATGACAATAAACATGTAATATAGCAGTTGACAGCTAGCATCTAGTGAAATGCTATTGAATGTTAGCTAGCTTTTTTTAAAACAGTGAAATAAGTTTAAGATTATGCTGTTTCCACAGCTTATTAAACATACAGGTAATCGTATTAACCTCCTATAAAATCCTGCCAACCATGTTTTATGCAAAGTGCCTTAAACAACCCAGAATTATGAGCCAGAATAATCAACTCGGCAATGTGCTCACAGAAACAACCCAGCACTTTTTTGAGAGTAGGTTTTGGGGTAAAATCTTCTCAGCTTTCCCGTATAGCTTTACAGCATAGCTGCTGTTCCTCTGTGTGTGAGGAGCAGGTATAGGAAAGGATCTAAATGATCCTAGGGCAGCACTATACAGCACACTGGAGCAACCCAACTCACAGATGCTGCTGCTGCTTATCACAGTGCTGCAGTGCTAGGGAGGAGCTCAAGTAAGCTCACAGCAGTAGCTTGTGGCAACTTCCTCCTGTCTCCAGATACTCTGAGGTTCAGTCACACACTCTGTGTGTTGATATGTTGGTTAATCCTCTTTATTAGTCAATAAAACCCCATTACATTCTCCACGACAAGTCTGCAAACAAGTAACTTCTGCTGGAGTGAAAGTATGTGCACCACGAAGTTGTAAATATTAAAACTTGTGCTCTAATGGATGCTGTGTGGTTTTATGTCAGCCTTTAAAATCTGCTCCCTGTCTTGAAATATGCAAAAAAAAAAAAAGAAGAAAAAAAAAACTGCGTGTTGCACAAAACACTTTCATGCAGCACCTGCACATAAAAATATGATGTGGATACATGAATATAAATGTTATGTATCAGGTTCTCTGTTAACAAAATGAAGCAAAATGAGTTGAAAATCTAATCATTTCTGATGCAACTGGGTTGCAAGTAATAGTCACTCACCTTTGCCTAACTGACATAGAAACTGCTCTTAACCATCAGAGGGCACTAAAAATCCACCTGATGCTCTCAGCCATTCAGAGACCATTCTTAGCTAAACACCACTGAAATTACAGATGGGGTATTTTTTCATGGACAAAAAATGTAAACGTGTGGTTGTATTTATTATTCAAGAAGAGGACTCCTCTTTATCAATTTTTAAACTTTGAATGAACAGTGGTAATGAGGTAAGTGTGATGCAACCATGCAACTTATTAGCCTGATTTGCCCTGGTTGAGTTTAAAGTGTCATTATTATAGTATATGTAGTCAAGGTTGTATTATTTTTTTTGGCTCTCTGTGCAGGAAATCATCCATAATTTGGTGGGAAGAATAATATTTATTACGTATTTATTAAAATTGTGCTGAAGAGAATTATGGAAATTCAAGAAGGCAAGAGTTACTTTTTTCAAATGGTGTGGAGATGCAGTGTGTCTATTTCAGCCTCTACAATGAGATAGAAATAATGAGGTCAAAGAAAAATAAGTGAAACCCTCAGAAGAGTATTAGTGTATATAGTTTTTACCCATAAAAAGATACAATATGAGGTATTTGATTATATGTTCTTACAACTTCACATAAGGACTGAGGGGTGTGAAAAGTAACTTAAACTACATCCACGTTTCATTTTTTCTGCAGATCTGACACTCCCTAATAAACTGTGGGTTTCAGTGTATGTTAACTCTACAGTGAAGTGCCACATTAACAGATTCAGTGATCCATAATCACTAAGTGTGTCACGTTTGATCATTTCTCCTGACAGTCAACCCAACGCAGGGTTAATCCTACCAGCTGCGTACTGGACGTGGCTTCCTGAGCGGATGAACAGTGACAGATGATGAGTTTAGTGCCCGGAGGATTGCGCACAAGACAGTCAGTGATCTGCTAACAGCCGTTTAACACCGCAGAGTCCCAGCCGCGGCGGCAGACGGAGAGACCGACTCAATCTGGAGGACTTGTTGAGATATTTCGCTTAGAGGGTGTTGATATTGATCGAAACGGAACATTCTCCATCACACACTTTCTGCTCCTCACATCTCCTAACCGGGGCACTTGAGGAGAGACTTCTCCAGGATCGTTACGCACAACTTTTACGCACAACCGGGGACCAGCCGATGAACAGATCTCGATGCGCGGTCACCTGCGGCACGGACTACACTACAATTTATACTCCCACAGGTGTGATTATGTTAATTGTGCGAACTGCAGGAATGGATGAAACGATCCGCTCCACGCTCTGCTGAAACAACACCAAACCACGGACACTGGGAACTTGCCTGGAACAGCATCGAGCCGCGCAGGGTGCCAAAATGAGCTCTTACTACCAGAGCTGGAGGATCTTACATATATTCTTTGCAACAATTACAGCAGTTCTCACACAAGGTAAGTGACCTGGAAGTAATGGGTTGCGTGTTGTGGTGTATTTCATCTAAACTGCACATCAGGGACGAGTACATTGCAGCTTCTGCCAAAAGTGCACTGAATTAATCTGAAGGCTCTTGGGGCTGTCACTGTTTTAGCATTCATAGTGTGTCTACACTGTATTTAATGATAACAGCTGAACACCAATGAACTATTATGGAGCTGTCCATCTTGTTCACATGCTGGGGGTGATGGGGGCAGGGCCTTGTTTGAGCAATGCCAGCAGTAAAACTGCGCTCTCTACAAGTCTAAATAATGTATAAATGTCCTCATTTGTGCCACAAACTTAGCAGCGTTCCAGTCAGCCAAACCCTATGTATTGTGGCGAAGGGGTGTGACAGCCGTGAGAGGGATATTAAACATTAAGGGTGAAATCAGTGAGGAGTGAAATACTTGATGGGTTTATATTACAACTTGAGCCATGCCTTAATGCTTAGTACTTTGCTTCCCTTAGGAAGTATTGCTTTCCCTTATGGATGCCTGCTAGAGAAGCGGGGTACCCAATTTTCACACACTGTAAGGCAAACAAGAAGCAGACAATCTCAATTCCCAACTTTAATAATGAAAAAAAGAACATCACAGAGGCATTTACTGTAAAGCCTATAACTGCCTCATGGATGGCTATTTCCAAGAAATGCAGCGTGGCTGATTCATGTGGATAAAAGGATGACAAAAAAAAACTGAGAAATTGTGATAAAACAGATTTTTTTTTAAAGCAGCTTTAAGAGTCTCATTGGACATAGCAATCCCTACCAATCACTGCAAAAGCCTAAGCCTCCCTCTCTCTGCCCATCTTCTCCACCCTCTACCCAGGCCCTCAGGGCATTACATGCTGTATGATCAGAACATCCTCTTTGTATGTTTATATAAAGCACTTCATGTGAGATAATATAATGCAGTCATGGGTACTTTGGCTAGATCATGAGATTTTACTGATAAGAAGTCCAACTTTTACTGTGGAACCAGGCCTGTTTTGCGGCTCCACTGTTGTCAGCACATATTTCACCTTCATGACATGAAGTAAATGGCACAACAACAACAAATCAGCAGCTGAGAGTTGACCACAGAACATAAATAAACTACCACTGAAAAGTTTTTGAACACTCTATATTTCATCGTTTTTAGTTAACAACCCTTAAATGTGAAGTTCAGAACAGGTGGGTGAACATTCGTGTGACTTTCATTTAATTGGGACCACTATAGTCCAATTAGGCGGATGTAGCAGCCACCACATTGTGCTGCCTATGTTTCCAACACTTTTTAGATGCCCTTTCATAATTAACCACAATGTTAAAAGATACTTTAACTTCTTGCAACTTTTTAAAAAAATCCTTGGGGAACTTACATCTTTCTTCTATTGAGAGCTTCTGTTTACCTCCAAAAGGTGACAAAAGGCTCAAACCTTTGTCTTTAAGGACCTATTTATAAGCAAGCAGAGACTTGTTTGTGCTATATTAAATGTGGATGTATTGGAAGATAAATAAGAAAAAATACTGTATGCTTACATGGTGTTATTAGCATTTGGGCCATTACCAACACTTACTTTAAAGTATTCGTAATCTGTGTATTTGTAGATATTTGACCTATATCGCTAAGATAAAAAATGATCAGACAGCCCAAAAGAAAAACTTTGAGACCCAAACACCTCTTTTAATCTCTCAATTACTGATAAAAAAACATCCATTGTTGTCCTCTGTGATGCTTTTGGGAGCTTCTGCAAGCTGTTTTGCACATATGGTAAAAGCCATTACTGCACATTAGAATTCACAACGTTTCCTCGGCATTTTAATAGAATAATACAGAGATTGATTACAATTGGAGAAATAATGCTAAGAGACAAGCACGCTGGAAAGAAGTTAGCTGACATGCTTATGGAAATATTTTAATATACAGCCTTGAGACACACCGCAGGGCAATGTGTAGCTCATTAGATCCAACAGTGTTTTTATTAAAACTGGTGATGAGGAACATTATTTTGAAATGAATCTGTAAGTCTTAATCCCTAAGCAAACTTTCCACAGAACAAACCGCAGCTAGTGTACTCCACTTCCCAAAGTTATGTACCTTGTTTGCTTTAAATTTCCATTTTAATGCATGGCAGTAAAGCTCTTACTGGACGGTATTTGCTTTATACATGTGGTTGAGATAAAATCACAGAGGGATATTGTAAAAGTCACACAACCCGGACTTGAAGTTCAATTTTCTGCCATTACTGACAGGCACAATCGTGTTGGTTTCAAATGAAAAGCTCTAGAATTTTTTTCATACAGAAAGCCTTTTCATTTGCACACAGGGAGGGCTGAGATTTGATTAACAACATGTTGTTAGAACCCTGGCATAAAGGGACTCTGCTTTTTCCCCCGCCACTCATAGCAAGCACTTAACCTACATACTTTAGAGAAATACAATGCAAAGGCATTGGAAATGAGCAGTCTTGGAGAGGTGGCTTTTAGTGGTGGTTGTAGCATCTGCATGGCAACACTGATGCTTTCTGACTCAGCCAAGGAGGAAGAGAAGCTCAGGGTCTTCAAAATCAGTGATTTGAGAGGCTGGAACAGCTGGTGCAGGGGATTTGCTCTCATGTTTATCAGTTAAGGGCAGGACTCTCATCACGATGAGAGGACCATAGAAGTATTTTGCTTACATTAACTACTTTTCTTACTATGTTGGCCAAAGAAATGGATGAATCTTTTTTCCTGCCGTGAATCGTAAACAAACCCTGCAAAGTGTGCTAGGCTACTGAGTAGATGCGTGCTATCACGTACGCTTCACTTAAAGAATCTCCTTTTCCTTAAATGTAAAGTGAAATAACAAGGATAGCACAGATGACCCATCAAACCCAACTGTAAAGGGATGAGCTTGCATGTGAAGTACTTTGTTGCTACATTGGCGGTGCGTTCTCCCTCCAGGAGACAGTGAGCCAGTTTATATTCACTCCAGCCGGAACTGCTGCCAGCTCTGGTATTAAACAGCACATCTGTCACTGCGGCCACTGGTAGGCTAAGCCAGGACAGTGCACATTCCCAGCTCCTCATGCAGTGTATCGCCCCACTTGGGCGAACATGACTGACACGCTTGTCTCTGTGTGGATGAGAGAGAGACATAAAAAACAAAAAAAACCTGAAAAACTGTTGTCTTCCTCAGAGGGCTGCTGGTTTGACATGATTTTGACACATGCAGTATAGTCATTGCTGTGTGAACTGTCAGACCATCATGACAGGCTCTTTGCCGGAGTGGATGAGTGGATGAAAAGCAGAAGAGGCCGTGATAGACGGACCCTTCAAACACTAGCAATCATGAGGGACGTTACGACTGATATTGACATAGAAAAGCTTCCTTGTTGGAAAAATAACAATTAATGATTCAGTGACGGACAACTTTATATCTGGCATCTTTTGTCATAACTTAACAAAAGCAAGTTTATAGATCTAAATATTATCTCTTTTGTAAGCCATCCATTGTGTGATTCTGGTACACCAGTGGGACCATAATTTGTTTTGGGCTCGCTGCTACTGAAGCTGTTTTTGCACCATGCTAATGCAGCTCCATCCATTTCTGTCATAATCTGCAAAGTAAACACAGTGTTTTTGTCCTTAATTCACCAAGTAGGGCAATTAGCCACCAGATAAACAGTGCACACTCAGGTCAGCAGCTATAATCTTCATAATGCTGTCAAAATGGACGTTTAATGAGGACACATGATGACCGAGTGACCTCTGTTCATGTCCACTGAGACAAACACTTACCATTAAGCTGTTAAACCAGATCAGAGAATATTTATGGTCTTTGGTTGTTTTTACTCACTTACATTAAAAGGTCATTCAATGCACTTGTGTTCAGTATTTAACAGTCAGGCAGTAATCCTTGTGATCATTGTAATGGTATTGAACACAAAGTAACCGATGCATGATGTTACTGAATAATAAGCAGATACATTTTTAGATGAATTTCTGTTAAAGTTAGCTTAATATTTTTTTATTAGAATCTGGTGTCATCATCTTTTACCTCACATGGTGAGCTATACTGTTCACAGAGAATCTGCTGTGTATTCACAGCCTGCTGACAATCTGAAAAGCCATTTTAATCTCAGGTTTTGATGGCTGATTTAAATCTTGTGCCAGATGTATCTGATCCCACCTTTCCTCCCCATATAGAGAAAGCTGATCATCTGTGACAGAGGTGAAACTGGGTCAGTGGAAGGGAAATATGGAATTATGTTTTTCAAGTCAATTTCACATGTTGAATCACTTGACACTTGATTTCAGGAGCAGTAAACATTCTATAGGATTTTAATACATTTCTTTTGTATATTATCTTTCTGTAACATGTCTAGTTTGCTGAATATGATTTAGGGACTGTACAGAAATTATGAGAGGCTGAGAGGGTGTCAATTTTTGAAAAAATAAAATTGTTTTTGTATAATCCAAAATTCCTCTTTTATTTCAGCCTCCATTTACAAATAGCATTAACAGTTTGGTAATTACTTATGTCAAGAGAACTTGTTTCCCAAATGAAAGTTTAAACTTTAACTAATGGAAAGAAAGTAAGAAAAGATCCAGTGAAGATGTCAGTGAATCAAAAATAAAAATCTAAAAATAGCACACACGTCATTATACATACACATGTAGTTTGCGGTTGTAAAAAAGGCATAATTTAACCGAAAAGGATCCCCATTGACTTCACATTGGCATTGTTTCCGTACAGCCGGCACTCATGTTACACACATTACGTGCCACCACATACTTCGGTGTTAAAACAAACGTCATGTCACGTAATTATGTGAGATCAGGCTCATCAACTGGCATTGCTTTCAGTATTAGTATGCTAGTGTATAGCCTACCTTCATTTCATTGAGCTAGCTGTAGCTGTAACGTTTCATTGATTCTTAGCACGCTTGGCTGTTAGCTTTAGCCTGTACCATACATGCTAGCTGGCTAGCTAGTAAGCTTGTTTCATGGTGCTGCAGTGCAAGCCATCGAGTTGATCTGGAGACTGCTGAACCAAGCCGCTAAGAGGAGCTGGTGGAAGTCAGGGGCTAGGAAACACAACATAAATAAAATGCAATAATTCATAATAATCTAGCGAAGGAAATTACATTTAATTGTCAATTAAGCATGCACATCCCCATGAAGAAAGTAACTTTAAGTTGCACCATGTTCATTAAGATACACTATCTATATATTACAATAGGCAGAGTACAGCAGTTCTATCTCTACATCAGATGTTCATAAATGTATGAATTGTAGTGCACTTTAGGAGTTCCATTAAGATGTAGATTGAAATTGATGTACAAGATTATAAAAGTTTAACCAATTTAACACTAATTATTACATTATTTTGATATGTTGTGGGGAGGGTATAGCAAGTCAATAGGAAAGTTCAAAAATATTAATATTCCTGGGGAGGACCTTGCTTTTTTGGCTCAGCGATCCTCACACTGTGAGTGATTTTTGTCCAGTCACTGAGCAAAGCCACAGAGTTCAATTGCTGTTGAACTTACAACACTGAACTTAAACACTTAAGCTTCTGTTATTGTAATTTACATTATATTTCCCCTGTGTGCTCTGTTACAGGAATTTTAAGGTTAAGCTCAGAGGCCTTTTAGTGTAATACATTGATGCTCCACTCAGTTGATCAGTTGGCCTTGGGTGACTTTTTGGGCTCGAGTGTTAGTTCGTGGAACTCTGCTGATATTTTTCACAGTATTATATAATCTCAAATCAGAGAACTGCAGAGATTTTCTTAGTTCTGTTTTTGTTTCACTAATAATTATAATTGCTTAGAACTGTGGCATTATGATAAATTACCATGGCTTTGAACAAGCCTAATGTAATTTCCAATTTTCATCTTACAGATTTGAGCAGTAAAGAGCTGACTGACAGTAAGAGCCCAGTGCCTTTCCCTGTCTTCTTGCCCGTCAACTACGAGGTGCGAGATGCTGACTACCTCTTCCTGAAGGAAGCTGGGCAGGACTTCATGAGAAACTCCAGCATGCAGAGTCACACACAGCCCTTTGTTATCTTAAGAGCCAGCCGACAGCCAGCCGTGATCGCCAGCTACGGAACTATGTCCACGGAGCAGCTGGTGCCTCTAGATCTGGTCCAGTCTGTGCAGAGCTTCAACGCTCCAGAGGTCTTTACCTTTAACTGGAAAATCCAGGCCTTTGTGCTGACGCCTCGGGTTTTCTCCTCGAAGCCCAAAGTGCGGGTGCTCTTCTATGTTTCGGGGAGGGACTGGGGCAGGGGAGAAGGAACTGTGGATGAGCTACCGTGTGTGACAGTGTATGCTTTCTGGCAGACACAGGAGGTGAAGGGTTCTTGTGCCATGGGAGGCGAGAGGGGAACCTGCATGGCTGAGCTGTCTCCTGCTCTTAGCTGGTTTGCTCCGGGGTCAGAGGGCACCAGCAGGGAGAGGCAGGACCCGACTACTGGAAACCCTGTGGAGCTGTACTACCAGGCTCAACCCAAAGTCAATGGGAAGTGTATTTCTGCGGATGGAAGTCGTTGGGGTGGCTCACAGCAGCCGGCAGAGTATGTTCCTGTCACGCCCATGCAGAGGATTGGCAGCGTGCGTCTTCTGCAGGTGCCTAAAGGAATGGCGACACTCTCTCGGCTCAAGCTCGGTAATTCCATTGTCATACGGACATCCTCCAAACCGCTGAAGAAGACTGATATCGCCACCTTCTACATACTCATGGCCAGCTCTGCTCAGCTGACAAACTTCACTCTCAGGTAAGACTGAGATTTCTGTTGCTCCACTGTTTGATGTGCCTAGACTTGCTATTATATAAATGCATTACACTCTGGTGAAATACTGTAATCACTTTAGAAGGCTTTGCTATTTTAATTAGAGTACAAAGTAATGAATAAACCTCATAGCCTGCACCATTAACACCAAGGTAAACAACACGGCACTCACAATACCTGTAACTTTTCTAATGTTACATAAAGCGCCAAATAACATAAGCTTATCAATAGCTTATGAGTTTGGTAACATTTAAAGGATAAGGGGCTTGATGAATACCAATGCATTTATCAGCAAGACCCCCCATGTGGAGCAGCGTGACTGGTCAAGCTTAGACAATGACCCAGAGTTGTAAAGGGTAGGATATAGTTCATTGGTCATGGGATAGACAGTGAATAAATCTGGCACTTGTATCTCGCACGAGCATCAACGCATTGTCATTCTTAGCGTTTGACAATCCTCTGAGTTGCTTTGTGCTGCTTTATACAATGACCTACATTAAAAAATAAAACTTTTTTTGTGTTTATATTAATATAGACTAATCAATAAAACTGGATATAATACTAGTAGTCTGTGGCTGCCATAATGCCCTCATATGTCCTGATGATTGTCTCAGGCATGCACGGTTTCAGATGTCACTTCCTTCTCCAAGCTCAGGAACCATAAAAGAGTCTGACAGAGGAGTTGGGCCTGAGCTTGGAGCTCTGCAGCGCTCTTATTATTTGGTCAATTAAAATTCAGTAAGGGGAACTGTTCACTAACAGTGATCCTCTTTTCTACTTCTAAATCCTGTGCCATCAAAACTAAGAGAATATGGAAGTAAATGAGATTTAGCAAGGATTATGATTTTCTCTGAAAATTTGATCGGGGTTAACTGTCTTTCCGGGAACTTTGGTAGATTATTCAAGTCAAATTAGAAAAATACATGTGTGAGTGAGCACAACCTGATGACATTAAGGGATTTTTAGTAAGAGCAGTAGTCATCAAGGTTGACATGGATCAAATAAAGTCACGTGCAGCGTCTGACTCATCACTGCTCTGCGTTAAAGGGTACGCTCTGGATCTGTGATACAGCTCCACACTTCTAATGCATTTGTTAAAATCATGGGGATTATGAGCATAGCTCAATTTAATTTAAGGATCTGTTCCCGTTTTGCAATGCAAAATGTTCTTGTTTGACTGGAGATGAGAGCATTTGTAGGTTCTTTCTGAGGTAGTAGTTAATCCTCTGGAGGTCTCTGTGACCTCCTTGGTAATACAGGCTGATTCTACACTGATTTTAAAGAAATGTACTTGTAATACTACTGTTCTGATATATTTCCCAAGGATGAAACCACTTGACTTACTATCCTCTGGAGCAAAAAAATAAATAAATAAATGCGCAGAGGAAAAAACAAAAACAAGAGTCTGCTCTCATGACTTTCTTTCAACATGTCAGTTCCCCTTTTCAAGGTGAAGTGATGCAACATGGGAGACTGGCACCTCAGAACTGGATTTAAAATTAAATACCTCCATCTTGTTCTCAACCGTTTCATTGATGGTTTTCATGGTCATCCTTGGCGTAATGCCTTTTATTATCATCATCCAGACGGAGATCAAAGAGAGCGGCGTTGCAGCGTAGCTAGATTTGTCGAGGTTAGCTGTCAGGGCAGACAAGTAGAGATTTACGCTAACTTGATTACAGACTGATTTTTTTATTATTATTCTAGACACTATCTGCTTTACTCCAAGCCACTGAATAATGGACTGTCAGTATGTGTGAAATACGTTGTCTAAGTTATTCATTTGGTATGTGTGTAGATTTAGATCAGAAGTAAAGTATGTCATAAATCCTTCCTTCAAATGTGCTTTCACGTCATATAATAAATGATAATGTATGCTGCTGTTTGCAGTGCTGCTGGATGATGTCCAGTAAAGTGTCCTGACTTAACAACTGGCCCAACAACAAAGTCCTTGAAGGCAGCTTTTCCAAAAGTGTGTTAATTTCTGGACAACAGCCTTTACTTGTAGAGTGAAAAACACCACGGTAAACAATCAATACTTCCTGGAAAATACTTGAGTTACTTCCGACTTGACTTGCAAATTCATGCTTGAGTGGAGAGGAGCAGGTGAGGGGACAGTCATGGATTATTAATTCCCTCTTCACCTGGTCCTGTGTTCATTCACTAGGACAGTCACTTACTTAGATCAATTGTGAATGCTGGAATAGGTAAATATTGATCAAGGTGACAGCTGCGCATGGATGCACTTATCCTCGTCCAGTTTCAGAGTTGAGTCTCATTTCTCACATTTCTCTCAGGTCACTTCTTTTTTTCCAGCGGGCCAAAAGGAAACAATAAAAGAAAAAGCTGAAGGCGTTTCACCCTAGGTTTCATGGGTTGTCTGGATTTCAGGGAGTATGTGAGAGTCCTTAAATTGCATTACAGACATTTGCATGGATATGTTTTAAAGGGTTAGACAATGTGTTTGAATAATTTAGCTGGGTTCCTTTTCTCTCTGTCTCTTGATTTTTGCAAAAGCAATGAAGCCAAAAAAGAAATCCTGATTTCCCCTCTTTATTCTGTCGCTTTTAATCATTGCTGCTTTAATTCATTTACTCGGTCACACATGTTTCTGAACAAAGAGCAGATAGCAGAAATGTCGCCTCTCGCCCCCTCTCCATTATTTTCCTTTCTTTATCCTTTCCTCTCTGTTCCTGTCTTTCTCTCCCATCCCTACACTCCCTTTTGCTTTCCTTTCCTCTTCTTTATTCCCTTCCCTTTCTTTCTTTTCCCTTCCTTTCCTATCCTCTTGTTTTTGTTCCTTTCCTTTCAATTTCACCTCTTTGCTCTCCATTCCTTTCCTTGAATTTGATTTCTTCCCCTTTCCTCTCTCTTTCTGCCCTTTCCTCGTTCCTCCAATACTCTTTTCTTTTCCTCTTTCTACTTTTTTTCTTTCCTTTCATGTCTCCTTTTCCCCTCTCCTCTCTGTTCCTTTCCTTTAATTTCCTTCTTGTTCCTCTCCTTTACTCACTGTTTCCTCCTCTCCTCTCCTCTCCTCTCCTCTCCTCTCCTCTCCTCTCCTCTCTCTAGCTATCACTCTGTTGGGAGATTGGCAGTCTTGTTAGCTTTGTAGTAATTGAACTTGTGTGATGGACAGTCGTGTCTATACAGTATGAATTGGTGACTAACCTCTGAAATTATATATTTCTTTCCATCCCATAAACATGACATAATACACTCACTGTTCATCTAAGTCACATCCTCAGTAACACAGCGCTACCCTCCCCCAGCTTATCAGCACATTAACAAGCCCGCTGCATCCGGTCCTCAACAGCTGTCTGTGTGCTTTATCACTGTCTGAATGTCCCATTAAGCTTTGCTTAATACTCTCTCATCAGCATGATAAACCTGTTATTGATGTCTATAGCTGGAGTCAAGGGACATACAAATTCGAGGTCGATTGAGAAAAAGACAAGCCACACCTGTCCGTTCCTGCAAAATGAACCTGTCATTCTCCGAGAGTTTGATAAAGGTCATAGATAAAGTAATGCCATCATCACACAGCCATGTGAAGGGTAATTAGATGATCCCTTTGCTGTATGCTCAGGAAGTATGAGCTCACACTTTTTCTTTTTGTTTTCTTCTTCAGGGCCATTTAAAATCAGTCATGAAGAACAATAGTTTTTCTTGTTCTACGGGTTTTATTTAAAGGCAGCAGTGTGGCGATAAATAAACTTGAGCTTCTGTATCAACAGGACACCGTGTCAGCGAGCTCTTCAACGAGGGAGCCTACTCATTCATCTGTGTGACAAATAGGACTTTCGCATCCATTTTTAGTGCGGTGGTGCCTGCCATCTGGCAGGAGTGTTGGCATGAACGTCTCCCTGACTCCCTAAACTGTTCCATAAGTACGATAAGCACGTTGCCGATGGCTGGCCATCAGACTGGCTAAACGGTGGACATTTGCCTGCATAATTAACGATTGCATCTGTTTCCGATTGCGCTGGGGTTCACCGGTGGTACCGTGGCCCCGCAGTGATGCACTCACAAAGCCAAAGATGGTAACACAAATTATATCAGGGAAGCAATTACAAAACCTATGTACTGTAGCATCTTGATAGCAGCTACGGTGATGAAATGCATCTGGGCCAGGCTGTGCAGCTCACACAGAGAATACAATTCTTGTTGTAGGTCTTTGATCAGACTCTCTCTCTGTTTTACTGCATTATGTACTTTCTTTTATAAGTTGTGTCATTGTTTTTATTTCCTCTGTGGGCTATGGCTCTGTGATCTTTCAGATATGTTTGAAGAACACAGCGGTCCACAAATAAATAAGGAAAAGTAACTGACTGATGAAAGCCAAGGGCCAACAACCTATTTGTGTACCAGTGGTAGCTTTTTAAGTACATGCATGTGTGCGAGTGAATGAAGAGTATGTAAAGAATAATGCCACTCATGCCTTGCTTGGTCAGAAGTGAGATGGATGGCAGGTGTAGCACCTGAGAGCTGCTTTTCTCACACACTGTCAGCTTCAGTCTCCACAGCCATCCATCTTCCCTGGCCTGGTGCCTCCCTCTGCCCGCTGGCTCCTCAGGGCCTGCTAACCAAAGCCACGGACACTGGTCCCTGCTCCCAACCACTCAGAAGAAAAACGCCTCTTCCAGTCGCAGGGGAAGGTTTTTTTCTTTTTTCCTAAGGTGGCTGAGAGAGAGAAAAGGGTTTGAGATAAGTCTTCTTGTTACTGCCACTTTTTATTAGTTAAACTCTGCTCCACGCAGCTCAATACACAGAGGTGTTTCATCACAGCAGAGCATGTTATTCAGAAGTCATTACTAGATTAACAGTCCTCCTAGGTTTTCTCATTAATACATTGCACACGCCATCCTGCTTACCTCATTGATTATGCCGGATTACATTGCACTTACAATTCTCTTCAGTCAGCATCAGCGGAGCAATTAAAGACAGAAATAGGAAATGCAAATTGGGTAAGGCAGCACTATGTTGAAAAAAATACAACTAGTCCTCCCATAGACCCATACAGCTAAAGTGGTTGTTTGTTCCTACACTCTAACAAAACCCACAGGAGCTTTTTATTTATGCGTTCCTCTACCACTGGCATGCAATCAACACGTCCACATGCCTCAATGTAATCTCATGAATGGGTTTCTTTAATTTCCTACAAAAACATAAGTAGTGTGTGATATCATTCGAAGCAATGGCTGCTGCTAACGTTGTCACGCATACTTTGTTAATGTTAGGCAACAAAACAACTTGTTTCAGTTAGGGAAAAAATAATAATTAGATTTTAGATATCTACTTCCAATCATAACTACTGGGTGCAATTAGTGGTGTAGAACATTAGAAGTTTCCAGTTGGACACGAACACCAATCGTCTGTGTCAAAGTCCTGGTTTGTTTGTACCTTTCTGCCAGCCCTTAATGCGTTTGCTGTCTATATGCAATGCAAACAGATGTTATTTCATGGGACAGCTATGGAATCGAGGGTGTACTAACAGTTCATGAAAACAGCTTGCATACCTACGGTTGCAAATTTAATCAAGTGATTAATCGTGTTGCAGGTGCAGTTTGGTGAGTTTTACACTAAAACTACTTGGTTAGGCTGAGGAAATGATCAATGTTTTGGTTAAATATGAGAAGATCTCCACCTAAATGACAGAAAAGACCGTTTGCCAATACCACCCATAATGATACATATGAGTGTTTGTCAAAATGTTCCATATGAACACTCTGCGGCTCACGGTACAGCAGATCATTCTAAAAAAAATAGCCCACAAGTCATTTTACATGTATAATTCTTGGTTGTAAAAAAGGCTGGAGTTTTGATGAATTTAGGCTACAAAACTACTGACCTAGGTTTATGGCAAAAAACGTCCTGGTAAGGTGTTAGAAAAGACGGTTTAAACAGTAAATAAATGTATGTAAATGGCAGTTACAAGGGTGTTACAAGTTACATAAAAAAAATATATAAGTTACATGATTCACAAACCGTGAGTCACGCAAGTTAGGTAAAGAAAGTAAATTACAAAAAAAGGCGTTTACTTTTGTTTTCACACAGGACACAAACCCTGTTCTTCTGGGTGTAAGTCTGCCGCTTGTTCACCCATCCAGTGTGACGTCCGTCATTTAAACTCTGCATCACAGGGGGGACCAGTCTTGTTAAATAAGTAAATTTATTACATCACTTCACTGCCGTTGAAGTAACTGTAATAACTGTAATAATATAAAGCAAAAACGAATGGGGACGGGATAAGTATCACAATCACCCCATCATAAACTCAGTTATGCTGCAGCTAATGACGTGACAACTCACAGTTGCCAGCTGTCAAAGTAACACAACAAACTTTGTGGCTCAGGAGTTTTTCAGGAGCTCAGCAGTCAGGAAAACAGTGACCGTCAGAGCAAGTGATGGAAAGATTTGACACGGTAAACAGAGCTCAAAGAATTGCCGGTACATCTACACCCTCAACACAGTCTGACAGTCTGAGACGACTGAGCCTGAGCAGCAACAAAGCTGAAATCACACTGACGGCTTAATGAAAAGTTTTAGCTGCTCGCAGAAGATGGACATCCATCATTGTCCAACAGCACATTCACTGCGGTATTGTGCATTGCCGACAACATATGTAATGTGGCTCTTGTTTTTTCTGGTCTGAACAACAGCGTGGAGAAAGGGTGAAGCTATGCATTTGGAAGATGGGACAAAATAATCATTCTGTTACAGGCTGGGGATAGCCCACTGCACAGCACTAAAGAGACGTATACCTTCCCCTTCCAGGAAAAACAATGTGTCTGCTTATATATTAGAAGGTGTGTAACCTGAGCCTGCATACTGAAACTAAACACCTAAATGAAAAGAAATAACAACGTGCCCGTCTGTTCCATCTTTCATTCAGCAACCCTCCTTCTTATCACCTCATTTTTCATCTCTCCCAACTAGGAAGTCATAGCCTCTTTACATCAACACTGCCTGTATTTCTCTTTGCTCATTTAGCCCCAGTATTGTTGGCTCTGCTGCCTCCTGGGAACCTTCAGACTGATAACAACGGACTGGCTGCCCCTTTCTGTTTGCTACTGTCATTCACTCTAATGCACAGTACACAGGGAACCCAGTCTCATTTACTATTGAGCAAGGAGCTCATGTAACACCGACAGTATTTGCCTCCTTTTTATGCTTTGTTTGGTGTCAGAAGTTATATAATAGGTTGAGTAGAATATCTCAGTTTGTTTCCTGTGTCTGCTGTGGCAGACTGCAGAAATTGAGAGGTTAGAGGCTTAAACACAACCACCTACTTTATGGTAAATAATAAGGCTATAAACTGTCTACTGACTATACAACAGCAGCAGTGTAAAATCATGACCGGAAAACTGGCAGGCTTTTAATTCCCAGCACCAGATGATTTCACCTTTTAGCCCTCTGCACCCTGGTTGAACCTGTGTTAATCAGATAAATCAGCTGCTGTTGTGTGCAGCTGGAATGGAAACCAGCAGTCTCCGGGGTCATGGTGGCAGAGATTAAAATGAGTATTGGAAAAGACAGTGCTCAGTCATCCCCTTTTTTTTTTATCTTGACCTTTAACCTTTGAGCTCTTGTCTGTTTGAACTTTAAGCAGCATCACAAACGCCCACAAGATGAGTCAAATCCATTCTGGACAAAGAGAAACAGGAAGAAAGGGGAGACCTTTCTGTGGTTAAAGCTCCAGGTTGTTTCAGACTTTGTGGCTCAACAGCTGTGACTTCCACGCTGAGATCAGTGGCCACTTGAGACCTTCCTTCCAGATTACATGCTGCATGTGCAGATGCTGGCACGAACAAGTGTTCCCACTCACAAATGTGCACACAGAACTCACCAGAAATCCATTAAAAGGTCATCTTAAATATTTCAATTAGGAGTGAATGCGTGCTGGTAGACTGTTGCATTGTGCTGAACAGGGAGCAACATTGCCTCTTGTCAAAGTCAAAATCCCCAGCCAGAGAGCAGGAGAAGTATTCAGATTACTGTTGCTCCTGATTACATCTCCTCAGAGACTCATAATGCGCTCAACACTTTGTATTTATCTCATAGATTCAGAGATAAACCACACAGCTTTGCATGCAGATCAAAATCAAAGATTTACACGAGACAACTTGTCTGAGATGTGGCTGAGTACGTGCCTGAGTATTCAGGAAGCCTTATCAGAGCTCTGAGCTTAATAAAGGAGACACCTTGTGGGAATAGTTGACCATATGGATTGTTGGTATTGTTGCAGCAGAGGACCGGATTTCTACAAGCATGCTTCCCCTGGCCTCATTTGATCGCAAGTCTCTGAGAAGAATCTCTCATTAACATTTGACCTACAGCAAGCTGTTTATGCTGTGGAAGCCCAGCGGGAAGGTGTACATGTTCAGATGCATAATGCTTATCATTTACAAATTAGAGTCAGAGAAAATAATGATCCATTAGCACAGTTAAAATAATGAATGCACATAAGGATGAATGGAAAGAACAATGTTGTCTTTGATCTGAAGAGGGTGGTGGTAATAAATCACAAATGATTGAGTAATAAAACTTTTTTTTTGTGGGACTGATTGCTTCTCTAAGTCTAATAAATATTCAGTTTTATCACTGACTACCTTCTTGTTACAGAAATCCTGGATTTATTGTGATAACTAGACAGCTCGTTTAAATGAATAAATCAACATTACATTGTATGTAAAGTAACTGGATTTTTTAGATTTCACAGTATAAATTGTCTAATAATAGAAATGCTTGTGCCAAAACTTACCAATTTTACCAAATTTTTATTTTTAGTAAGAAAACATTTACATGTGAAAACTGGTTTGAATATGTTTGGTTAATTGTTCACATCATGTGATTAATGGTGATATACTCGAAATACTAAATTGGGGTTGCTCCCATTAAAGTTTGATTGACATTCAGTTCAGGCCAGGGATAGCTGCACAGGGTTGGCTGGGCCATAATGATGGTGCAAAATATGATAGCTGCAAAATAACAACAGCAGGAGACACAGACACAGCATACTACATGGGTTGGCCTTCTGTTGGAGCTTGGTGCTCATATGGAGGTTGCAGCGTATAAGCGGATCACAAAGGGAGAAGAGGGAAGAAACAGGGACGGCAGCAAGAACATATGAGCTAACAGCAGTAATGGGTTAGCTTGCCGTCAACATGGTGACCTGGCTTGAGCAGTGCAGAGCCAACAAGATCTCCCACCTAAACGACAGAATAGCACACAAGTCATTACACGTACATGTACGGTTCGCAGTTGTAAAAAAAGGCTGCAGTTTCTGTGAATTTAGGCACAAAAAACACTGATATAGGTTTAGAGCAAAAGAACTTCCTGGTTAGGTGTTATACAAGACTGCTTAAAAAGTGAATAAATCTACGGAAATGGCAGAAGTGAAAGTTAAGTAAAAAATGTAAGTTACTTTAATAAACGTGATTCACAAAACGTGAGCCACCGAAGTTATGTAAAAAACAAGTTACGTAAAAAGTAGTTTACTTCTGTTTTTGTGTTTTTTTGTGTTTT
>CAFUXE010000853.1:278900-350607 GCA_903364295.1 Serranus cabrilla | reverse complement strand
GGATTAAAGTCCCTCCCTCCCACCCGGGTCACCGTCAATCATCACTACTGGATAGCAGCGGAGAACAGTCTAAAACGTAAATATGAGTCGTGTTTTCCTGCCTGTACAAATGCCCTACATTGTCGTTTTTGAGGGGAGACTGAGCATAGCAGTGGCCAGTTTGTGGTGACTAGGCAGCCAGCCAGACTCAAACATGAAGGGAGGGGCCAACAGTTTCAACACCTTTTCATTTGTTGTCAGATACTGAAATATTTAAGCGCTGCTATATTCATGTTCTGGATGCCGTGTACACCGCCTTTAAACTTTGGAAAAATAAACATTCATTGCCACGAATTCCGTTGGTTGTTAATACAGGACATTCACATTTACCACATTCTTGACCTTTTTGTTTCTGACTTTCCACAGAGCGACAGTAAAGAAAGGTGTGACCTTTCGAACAGCGACACCCAGTAACTCTTTACTGTGGGACATCACTCTGGATATGGGTGCAGACGGAGCCATCGCTGTTATTTGTCAGAGGAAGGCTCCCATACCTGGGAAAAGGCAAGTCTGTTCTCTTCACATTACTCTGAATGCCAGCGTACACTATCTGTGTGTGTCTAGTTTGTTGTCGCTTGGAGTTTATACATATTTATAGGCTTAAATTGTTGTTGTTTCAATGGACACTCCAAGCGTCCAAAGGGAATTTTTCACTTACTGTTGTTTGCCACTGTGTCTAGCTGATAAAAGTGGCACTATTGTTATATATGTCCTGCAAAGAATATCAGCATTTGTCTCCGTACCTGTGGAGTAAAAGACAAACCATCTGCGCCGTACAATCCTGACAACGGCTTACTGTGGAAGCATACTGTGCCGCGTCCTGGGAGGACATCTCTTATTCTCTCTAAGCACAGGTTGGCTGCAGGTGCTCCTGTAAAGCTGTCCCTTGTAAACAGCTATTACTTTTCCCCTTTATAGTCCGCATCTCCTCTGTGCTTTAATCATTTCTAAGCATTTACCAGCTGTGCATACCCATGCTACAATAGTAGGCTGTAAAACATATTTTAACCTATGGCTTAAAAGCTACAAGGAAGGGTACGTTTTTGTAGCAAAACTGTTGTGAGCCATTTTCAAACATACACAACTAAAAGTACTTACAAGGCATCTGCTCCCTGGTCTGATCCAACTCATCCCATTGGGCTTCTAAGGAGTACTTAGCTTGACCCATAACCTCATTAAACGGGGCTACATCCTCTCCCCAACAAGTAGCTTATCTCAGTTGTCCTTTCATTTTCAGCTGAGTGCATTTCATCGAACAGAGGTGAGCTGAGTTCATTTCGGACTTACATTGTAAGTCGCATAAGTGTGGCCCATGCCTCCTGAGATTACAGGACAACTTTTTTAAAAAGGGCAAAAGAAACACAGGGTAAAGGGTTTATCTCGTGTCCTTTCATGCCTTCTCTACCACAACAGCAGTATTAAGTTAAATCTGTTTCAGGTTTTTTATACTACATAGGCCATAACCCATTGGAAATGTAATAGACGGAGCACATTTAAGTTTATTTAATTTAATTTAAAACAACTCACTCTTCATAGATTTTGTATTGCCTGAAGGTGTCTCCTTATCAATTCCATCCACTAACAAACAACAGAAAAATGCCAAAATGTTTCTGTGTGGTGGAACACACTGTTCCAATCAAGCAGGAGCACAGGTGATACTGATAATTAATCAACTGATTGAAGACAGCTGAGGTGATTAGAATGATTTGATTCAGGTGTGTTTCTTCTTGGTTGGAACAAAATCCTGCAGCCCCTCGGCTCTTTACTGGATCAGTTTGACACCCCTGCTTTAAACTATATATCTGCAAGTTAAGGTAAGGCATTTTGACAGAATGAAACGTGTATTATTGTTCAGAAGACAAAATATACATTTCTCAGAGCATGGTGGTCACTTTTTAGGGGCATAGGGTGCCTCAGGAATAAGGTCTTTAACCTGGATGCAAGATAGAATTTTTGCGCCCTGGGGTCTAACCTCTCAAACTCATTGAGTATTTTGAATAGGTTGGTGGTAAGATGCTGTTTTGTTGTTAGACATAAAAGATGTAGGTAAATACCCCCATTTCTAAATTGTGAATTTTTGTGACTCTTGGCCATTTTTCAGCTTTATTTGACAGTAGTAGTGGATAGAGTGAAGGGGGGAGACAGAGGGGAAGACATTGTACTGCACCAAATTTCACAGTAATCCATCCAATAAATGTGGGGATGTTTTACTCAAAATCACAAATGTCAACCTCATTCTTGCACTGAAGAAAAAGTCAGGGGATCACCAAAGTTATTGGGATTCATTCTCTGGGGACCATTAATGGGCAGATATATCAATAATCAATGATTTTCAGTAAGTCCTCTAGGTGAGTTTACTGTTGTAGCTGACCATCCAGTCATCTTGAATGAAACATTCAGGAGCATACTATTTATATTGTTGTTGTGCACTTTTAATTCTTCTTTTTTTTGCCATTCAAGCTTGCCAATGCTCCAAAAACAGATCCATTGAGATTTAACTCAAACAGTAAGATTATTTCTGCCTCTAGAGCAGCTCCAAGAAGTGCTTGTAAAACTGCAGCTCTAATCTGTCTGTGGATGGTTGGCATAGCTGGAGAAGAACAAGTGCAGAAGCCAACTTTCCCAGCATGAGAAAAAATCTAATAAAAGTAGACACAAATAAAATTTCCTAGTGAACTTTGCTTCATTATAATCTAAAAAAAGAGTAACTTACCCCAGCACAGGGATCAGTTTGAACTTGGAGCTAAACATGTGGGTTTGACTCACACTGACTCGTTAGAGGTCATACAACAATAGTTTGCTTTAAACTGAGACAGACACAACTCTGACCTTATGCATGCACGTCATTATTGCTTTGACCTCATTAAGTTGTTTTCCCCATTCGGCCTGGATTACGACATTGTTTATCACAACCTCTTTATGGGTTAACATATTTTTTCACTCAGTCATTTCAGCTAATCCTCTCTTAAAATGTCATGAAACCAACAGAACCCCTGCAGAGAGCGTCCACTGTCACACCACAGAGGGGATTTCTCTGACTTTTTGTCTTTAGTGGGCACTAAAAGTATTTGCTGTATCTGTATATTAAAGCGTTTTTATCCTCTGTCACAGCGGCTTGGTTCAGATCTTAATATTAGCGTTTTACTCAGACAGAATGCCGGCCGTAAACAAGCTGGTGAAGCATCATCCCCCTGCAAGCTCCACAAGAATGACTAAGGGCGTAAATAGCACGGCAGCATCCCCTATCTTACAGATATCTGTGTTAATGCATACTTAAGGGGATATATGCATGCTTATGCGAGAAAAGCATATCTTGTTTTGATACTTGACCGGAATGCCATTATTATCTTTTAATCTCAGGTCTCGGAGCAATATGCTAAGATTATTCAATTACACTAAACCTCTGTCTTGCCCTTAATAATGACATATATAATGGGAAATATTGAGAAGGATTTTTGTATGCTTTGTTGTTGTGTTCACAACTTAATGGAGGATTAGCAAAATATGATTTGCTGTTTCTCCAATTGTTGTTCCCCTAATGCAGAAAGGCGGCTGGTATGCAGCCCTTTAGAGGTCATTTTCATGCAGTAAACAGGACTTACTGTGTGTCTGCACAGCTCTGGCACAGATATTTATAACATGTGCACACAGATGCACTGGGTCTGATAATGTCCGAGTGGGTATGTGCATGCTTATTGCATTTTTGTCCACCAATATATCTTTTCTATAGTTCAATACAGTGCCAAGAAATAAAAACCCAGGATACTAACTTGGACCATGGGAGAAAATTGAATCCATGGCTAGGACACTCTGTTCTAGCTGGCATCACTGAGAGGCCATTATAAGTTACAAAGGCTTATACTTTGTTGTGTATGCAGGATGCTGCTGTCCTCGGATCACCTTTTATTCAGTTCACATTTAACAGCACCGGCAACTAAAGGGGGAAGCCGGGACAGAGGAACTCAGCTTTATTCCTTTTTTGGTTTAGTTTTTTGAAAATGCCTAGAGATGCAAAGCCCTGCACTATAAAAAGAGGATTGGGTCTTGTCGCAATGACTGGGATCACATACCGCTCCTGAAAATGTCTACACTTTATCTTCACAGGGCCAAATTCATAACATTACAATGGAATTGGAGCTGGATATATCCAAAAGACAAAAAAACATTTAAATGAGTTTCCTTCTACATTTCTTTCAACATTTTTCTAAATATGAAATAACTGCAGTTATATACACTGAAGTAATGACTGGGTCCATACATTAGGCATGCATGGTCTACTGCTGATTATACAGCCTATAATACATGATGCCATTGCATTATACAGTAAATGAGGTCATATCGCTGCATTCTGAGCTGGTTGAAAATGTGTCTATTCAGTTATCTGTTGTTTCACCAAATTGATATGAATTTACATTGACTTGAGGTGAGCTGCATGATTATCTCTACAGGAACTTAATGTGTGGAGAGAGAATCTCAGACTCCAGTGGGGAAATAATCCCATTAAGTATCAGTGGCTGTGATGGAGAGATTCTGTCTTCCCGGTGCTAATTTGCATTATGATGAAAATTAGATCCATCACCCAGTCAAAACACAAATGTGGCACTTCCTGCACCAACAGTGCAGTGTTGTTATGCTGATTTGCATTTCAATATCAACACAGTTATTTTCAAGAAACCCTTTAGAAAACATTAGTTGTAAAGGAATTATAGACAGGCAGTGGTGGAGGAAGTATTTGATCCTTTACTTAACTCTAATTACTAAGATAAATAAAAGTACTGTATAGAAAATATGAATAGTAAAAGTATAATCAGTACAATATACTTAAAGTATTAAAATAAAAGTACAAAATGCAGAAAAATGTACCCTATGTTATACTATTGTGTCATTAGATTGTTACTCATGCTGCATTCATTTAAAGTAGGATTTTTCTGTCATTGTTGGTTGAGACGGAGCTCATTTTGCAGAAAAGAAAACATAATTAAAAATGTTGAAAGGAAAAGCAGTAATTATTAACATTTCAGAAGCTGGGACCACAAAATGCTGTTGTATGAAAATGACTTCAATGGTTACAAAAAATGTTGCTTTTAAAGTGTTTTTTTTGTTTTGTTTTTGGGTGCAGAAATCTTAAGAAAAGATTTAAAGTAACTAAAGATACATTTACTGAGCAATATTTCCCTCTGAAACATAATTGCAGGAGAAGCTAAACGTTGCACAGAAAGAAGAGACTTAAGTACAAGTGCATCCAAATTGTACAGTACTTGAGTAAACATACTAGTAGTCACATTCCACCCCTGTGAACAGGTATGAGTGCACGTATGATACTGTGAGCATGTGCCTGACTTTTCCTGCCTCTCTCTCAGGCTTGAAAGCAGTCTGCTGGAGGTGCTTCAGATGGATTTCGAGGTGGAGGAGCTGAGCAGTCCACTTGACAGTCAGGTGATCGTATGGAGGCTGGAACTGCCGTCCGCATCCAAAAACGTAGCCAAGACTGAAGGAGCTATGAGGATCTATACGACTCAGAGAGACTTTGTTGGTCTGGCCCCTCTTGTGATGGTGAGTTCGCTGACAGCTTCCGTGTCACACCCAATCATTATTAAAACCGACACTGACGCTACTGACAGCAGCTTTTTCCAATAACGCCAACACTTGAACGGCATCCTTTGAGCGTCGGTGCATGAAAATATCATAAAATGCACTTTGCTCTGATCCATTTGTGCCTGGTTTGCATACACAAAAGGCTGCTTTGGATTGTTTAGTAAATGGGTTCTATTTTGAGCAGAGAGTGACCTTGTGTTGTTGACTGTCAGCGAGCTGATGTCTCTCTTCTGTGTTGTTCTGCTCTGTTCTGGCGTGCAATATGTGGTCATCCTCTCCTCCTAACAGCTGCTTCATGTGCTTCTATTTTGGTGCCGTGGGCCTCTTTATCATGCTACCTCTATAATTAATCCATGACATAATCTCAACAACTAAATACAGAACATTACACGAGAGTTTACACCACTTTGAATTACAAAATTGAATCTGAGTTATGTGCCATCTGGGTCAGCGGCTTCTTAGTGCGCCTTTTGTAGCAGCAATGACATATGCCAATCACAACCTGTCACATAACATAATCAAACTGCATTTTTGGGTCTCTTAGCATTTATTAAACTTTACAGGGTTCCTACAGCTTAAGGCAAGTTAGATTTAAGATGTTTTAATGCCACTCAGAATGAAAGCTCAGGAAAAAAACTGATTAAATGGCGAGTTTTGGTAGAACTTGCATGTCATCATGATGCCCAGGGTTCACTCCAGACATTGTTTAAAGTATATAAAAATACTTTGCTAAAATGTATATTTATGTTACGTGGTTTTCCCATATAAAAAGTAAAGAAAAAGCATCTATTCTGCTTCTGCCCCGCCCAACACACAGCCGTTGTTGCTAGGTTGACCGGTAAGAGGTGTTATTGGATGTTCTTGTTACTTTGGAGGAAGCCAGCAAAACACAATCGTAGCGTTTGAAAGTAATTGTTTATTAACCGTGATGAAACCTATATGAGACTATAAGTAATTAGAAGTTAACCCTTATCCTAATCCTAACTCTGAAGTTAGTCACCTGTTAGATGATAGTTTTACTAACCAACCAACTCGTCATTAACTCATTAACATTTTCTCACCAATCCACACTAAACTGAACAAGACACAAGTTTCTCTGCCACACAGTGGGGAGTGGAACATGCTGTCCTGGGTCTGATAGCCCCATGACTTCCAACCTGAGCTAAAGAACCAGCTGAGAAAACATCCCTCCACACACTTTTTAACATTAACGTTAAGATCAACCTGACCAATCATAATGTCACAGAGCGGTTCTTGTTCATACCTCCATCATAGCGTGTGAAAGAGCAGTGTGTAAATGTGCTGTTATTATCGGTGTAACGTCTATTTCCTTTGTCAGAGGAAACACTGGTGAGGATTCAAAATCAGGGCCTATTGTGCACCAAAATCTCTGTGCTCGAGGATTCAGGTTTCTATTACGTTTTTTGATTGGCTTTCCAAAGTTGTGTCAAGTTTAGCAAAGTGCACAAACATCTCCGCTGTCAGTAGAGGAATGTGAGAACACCTCTCTAGTAACTCTCTAGTAAACTTTGCACAGATATGAGTCAGTGTAGTCAAAGTCAGATATTTTAGGCAACATAAATGTAGGAAAGACATTTTTAAGTGGAGGTGGAAACAAAGATCTAACCAATTATTTTGAAATGTAACCATGCAATGTAAGAAAAAAAGTTCAATAAAATCCCGCTTCCTATGTCATAGTATTTTTAAGACTTTGATTTAACTGATTTAGATTTTAGTTTCATTAATTAAATGCCTTTTATGGCTTAAGGAAGAAGGATCCATAGGGATCTGCGGGAACTTTGACACATATTTTTGATGAAATATGAACGATTAAAAGTTAAGATTTAGCAGGTTACTAATGTTACACAGTGCTGTCTTCTGCATTTCCATCATAATAGTGCCAGAGTGCTTGAAGTTATGAGGATATGCTACAGTATCCTGATTGGTGAATTTGACATGGTTCATCTCTCCTGCGGATTAGAAGCTGACCTCAGGCAGAGGGCCAAACACGAGGAGATTTGATGGTTGGCTCGAGGGGACATTAGCGCTGACTGATCACTCTGAGCCTTGCTCTGTGAACTCCATCAAGTGCTGCTGCTGCTCAATACTTCTACATAATGGCTGAAACCTCAGTGACACTGACTTCAGACCTGTATTTTTTAACTACATTGTAATGACAGTAAAAAAAAAATATTGCTCCGTTATTTCGGCTTCATTTAAACCAGTTTTGCAGACGAGGGACACACATCCATCTGCTTCAGTTTTGTACTCTGAGTGGCCAAGTGTCTCTTTAAATTTCATTCAACTGATCATTGACAGAACTTGACCGGGCTGCGCTCCACTGCTCTCATACTCATTTACATGCACAGCATTCAATTATTTCAACTTCATTTAAAACAGTGTGTTTTTTGATACACACACAAGACACATATCCATCTGCTTAATTTTCATGCTTTGGTTATCCATGCATGCATACTAATGTATGTATGTAAAAACACACACAGAAAGATACTATTATTATTATTACTACTACTACTACTACTCCTAATAATAATACTAATCAGGGCCGTAGCCATGAAGTCAACATTGGGGGCACCAAATTTCCAATTATTCCATTATTTTCAAATTCTAGCTGGAGATTAATGTTATTATTGGTACAGTCTTAAGCCTCATGTTATGCTTCCTTTACATACTAAAACAGATGTAACCGCTACTTTCTGCATACCTCCACGCCAGAATGTACGCTAGCTAGCAAACACTCAGACAAGAAAATCAGCATAATATTGCGAGATGATAACCATTCATACATTTTTTCTTAAAAAAAAAATAATAGAGGGAAAGTACAGATTGTGTTATTGATTGTACCTACAGTACTGGCTTCTTCTGGGGTACGGCAACTCTACTTTGACAGCCACGAGCAGAACACCATACCACATGCATTTGTTGAAGATGATTTCAGACTGAGGGGCATTTAAATGTTTGAGGGATAATAAAATACATCACCATTACATTTATACATATATAGAGGTACAGGTAAAAAAAAAAGACTATATTTATGTAACCTTTTTATCCAGAGCACTTGCCTCTCATTACCCATACACACACATTCTGCATTCACTGGCCATTTGAAGCCACTTACAATGCAAGTCGCTAGCCCAACCAGCCTGGGCAATTAGGCCTCAGTGTCTTGCTCAAGGACACGTGGACAAGGGAACCCAGGGACCCAGCTACCTGCGATTAGTGGACGACTCTGCTTTACCTGCCACAGCTGTCCTATTTAATAAAACTTTAAGCATGAAAGCACAGGCTGTGCTGTAGATATGTGGGGATTATTTTTAGTCCACGTCCATGCCTCTCGTTATTTGATCATGTTTGAGCGGATATGGCATCGCTCCGAGGGACATGCCTGGGCAGAAAAGTCCAAGATTAGCTCTCCCTTCCATGAGGTGACCTGGCTATCACCCAGCCTTAACTCTGCTCCTCCACCACCACCCTCCTACCTCCTCCCTGGCTTCCCAAGGGGGGACCAGCATTCTCACCTCATCAGGACTGCTGAGTCACTAAGTCACACTTCATTGCCCCCTGTCTATTCTACCTTCTTCCTCTGCTTGCACTCCACAGAGCGCCTATCCCCAAAACCTCTTTCTGCTACATAAAAAACATAAGCCAAATGTCTGAAATATGAAATGAAAATCTAATTATAGTATGTTATTTATCATTCTGTTGAGGTTAGCAGTGTATAATGACTGATTTTCCTGGGCTCTCTGCAGGACACAGAGATTCTTAATACAGCGGTTCTGACTGGAAAGAAGGTGGTGATGCCTGTGAGGACAGTAGCTGTGGAAGAAGACGGAGCGATCACTGACGTGTCTGACTACACAGACTGCAGCTCCACTGATGAAGATGTGCTCAAGGTGGGATTTCCTCCTCCTGCTCCTTGTTTAGATTTGATTTTACTTAAGGTTGGACATTTCTATTTCATTTAAGCTTAGTTTTTCTCTGTGAGAGCCAGGTTAAATGTCAAAGAAGTATTCAGTTGTATATACAGTGCATAGAAAATACATGGCTTAAGAACTCATAGAGGAGAAATAGCCATAATGTTAAAGTCCTTTGATTAGGGAATCAACTTGACTCCACTTTTAGCCTCCACACTCCACAGAAAACTGCAATTTCATCAAAATTTTGATAGCTTGGATAAATGGTGTTTGTATCTAATTCAATATTTAAATATATATAATATTCATTTGATATATTTGTATCATATTCTTGTTATATTTCTACAAGACCAACTGAGAAGCAGTTGTGACATAATCCCATCTATTATAGTCTCAAGGCCGCTCAATTTATGTGATATATATATATATATATAGTGATATATTACAGCTATAAAAGTAAAACTAAATTCATTTTAGATTCATTTTATTTGACTTTCTATTCGTTTTTTAACCAGGCAATATCATTTCAGTGTAGTTTTTCTGAAAGGATTTTTGTTTTTATGCAGTTTACGGTGATATCTTTTACTGCTTTCTTTGTTTCAGATGTAGTTAAATAAAAACCCTGCTTGTTGCACCTGCATACTGCAGCATAGAAGGAACAATAACCATTTTCAGTTTCTTAAGTTTAACACATTCCAAGTAAAATTATTTACTTTTACTTAGTGTAAATGGGTTTTCAAACAGTTTCATTACAGGGACAATGAACAAAAAGTAAGAGGTAAAATGGCTTTTTTACACCTTCTATTCACCCTAAATCACTTTGGCTGCAGATGTATTGTGTAATAAATGTTCTATCACTACTAGTAAATGGTTACCTGAGAACAAAACATTTATTAGCAGCAATAAATGGAAGAATGTGAGATGTTTGTGTCTTGTCTGCCCCGACATTCAGGGTCAGGAGGACAATTTAAAGTGGTAGTAAAAAAAAAAAAAAGGGGGCAAGGTTGATTTCATGTGTGACGGTAAGGACAGATGCGGAAAAATAAGTTGTACCAAAGTCACCTCTGCTCTCTGTCTCTTTTCCACACGGTAAAACAAACTATTAGCTGGGCCCCGACAACATCGCCCATCAATCTCCCCGACAATGAACAACCGCTGGGCTAAATCGTTCACCGCAAATGACCTCACAGTCTGCCACGGTGCTCCTTTCCCGTAACTTCCCACTTTTATCCTGTAAACCTGAGCAAGGCCGACTGCCAAGAGCCGGCTTTGTTTACTGATGAAATTGAAAGTCAGGCCCCTGGCCCCTGAGGTCAGAGGCTGTGAGCGTACTTCACTCAAGGGTAAAGCAGCATTGTAGAAAAGAAAAACGACATGCAGTGGACACCGGGCGTCCACTATGGTTTTTTTTTTGCTGATCAAATATGTCCTGAAGCCGGTTTAGCAAACAACAGATGTCTCAGCTAATAAAGTAGTATACTACATAGTATGAGGGTTTCCTATGAAGAGATTTGCGGTTCAGTGTATACAATAAGTGCACATGTATTAAGTGCTGATGGATGTCAGCTATAAGAAAAGCAGGATTACGTGCGGATGTCAAGAGGCTGGGTGTGGACTAAATCATTCTTTTCAACGCTGTAATGTATCTGTCTCTGCTGTTGTTCTAAGCTTACTGTAGCTCTCAGTGTATTTGCTGACCAGAGAGCGGCTTCAGTCACAAATATTCCCTTTAATCTTCTTAGTCTAACAGCTTGACTCCGATATCTTTTCTCTTCTGGTGTGCCTGAAGAGTATCAAACCGGCTAGTGATAGATGCGAAGGATTTATTTAGAATGAATACCTCGTGACAAAACAAAAGCAAAACAAAGTCTAATCTGCCGTGATGGAAAGGTTTTTTTAAATGAGTATGAATGATGGAGAGACTTAAAATGTGCATACAGGCATTCTCTTTGTCAGTTCACAATTGAAGGATTGACACTTGAACATTTTAGGCAGGGACATATTGAGCATCGATGTCTCCTGCGTTGATTAATCGGGACTTTTTATGGTGTGGCAAAGCAATTTAACTAAATGATCTACATCCTGAAGCCTGAACTCAGTGTAGTGCTTGAACTTAATTTGCCCCTTTGCAATAATTCATTCTGCATACTCATTAAAACTTATTTTATTTGCACAAGGAAAGTACCGTCGTGTCAGTCAAGCATGCATTTCAATATTTTCTTTATTTATTCTTGCCTGCCTTTAATACTGTTCCGAGTGATGAAAGTCAAATCCCATTTATAAAAAAAAAATCTATTTTGACAGAAAAAACACTGAGGGATATTCTTGGCTGCAGAATGAGATTGTGACTGGGATGAGTGGGCGGATGGCACATTGAAATGGCATTCCCTTTTAACTGATGCTTATTTGAACATGGCTCTTGGAAGTTCAGTGGAAGATGCTTCTCTTTAAAGAAAGGGAGAAATGAGCAAAGTGTCAGATCACGGATGACTGGTCCACTGCCTCCACACCGAATTAAAAACAAGAGAACTCTCGACGACTTCACCGGAACGGAATCAGTCCTTGTCTATTGTTCCATGCTTGCATTAGAAATTTTCCGTAACAACCGTTCAAGGGCTTCAGTGCCACATGTCGTAAATCTGCTGTTTGGATATAAATCAAGCATGGGATTATTCGCAGGGAAGAGGCCAGGGCATCTCAGCGCACAGCAAGGATGACACATAGTGATGTGGTCATTCTAAAGCTTAAGCTCTGGTCATGAGTGCTGGATGACTGATGCTCAGATGCACTGATGACATAAGATCCTCTCAAAAATAGCATTTCCCTTTGACAGAAAACTGTTGGGTTCACGCTAACAAGAGCGGGAATCTATTGGCTATTTGTATTACTCCTTAGGCTATCTGTCAAAGTCACTGTTTTTTCTCTCGCCTCCGCTCCCTTGTGCACTTCCAGGGGGCTGGTGACTGAATTTCAATGCTGCGTTAATTATCCAATTTGTTTAAAGCAGCGGCTGGTGAGAGGACCAAGGAAAACCCCCTGACTCGTGTCTTAAAATGTCCATGAGATCTTTGAGCAGTCGCCCAAACTTGGCGAAGGTCACCTTTGAAATCACAACGTAATGAATGCATTTGGCTGTGAAGGACTGATGTTCAGCACTGCACCACATGATATTTTGATTAACATAAAATTGCAATCCTGCCTCTTCCTAACGCTTCGGACCGGTGATCATCGCAGTACTTCATTACAGCCATCTGACATTACTATGGCAACACATGCAGTGCAAAACTGCCACAAGGCCATTTGTTGTTGTAGGAATGGCCTATTTGTTAAAATAGTGACTTTTATGAGAATGTCTGATTATTTTTTGTCATTGGTTCGATGACTAACATCTCCCTCATTGACAACAATCTCGTTTGGAGTTTGATATAGATTGTTTACACAAGCGTACTTACACAAACTCTGATATTATCAGGGAAATTAAATGATAAGATATTCATGTTCTCTTGGATTGTTCTCTGTATATATTATCTCTTCCTATCCAGGTGTCAGACAGGTGCGACTATGTATTCGTGAATGGCAAAGAGACGAAGGGCAAAGTGAAGTTGGTGGTAAACTTTACCTACAGCTACCTGAGTGCTCAGCTTGAACTGAACGTGTGGATGCCCCGGCTCCCCCTCCAGATTGAGGTGTCAGATACAGAGCTGAGCCAGATCAAAAGCTGGAGGGTGCCAATACTGACCTCAAAAAGGTGAGACACGCAAAAATATTTGTTTAACAGAAAATCTTCCCTTATTTGGTGACCACATGGGATTTCTAGAAGCATCCTTTAGCCCATGCAAATCCAAATCATATCTCTCCAAGGGTTTATGGGTTTTGATTCCATTATATAATGTACTGCAATATCTCAATGTGATCTAATCAAGCAAAGAGACAGGGTTGAGTGATTGGAGTATAGCAGGTCAAAGCATTTACCATGTGACAGGTGTGACTCACGCGTGTGTTTTTGTGCTTATGTCCCAGATCTGGCTGGAACAGTGAAGAAGACGACAGGAAGGGGAAGGGCTGCATGCTGCAGTATCAGCACGCCATGGTGCGGGTGCTGACTCACTTTGTGGCAGAACAGGCGGACCCTCGGGATCCTAAGGCCTATTTCTTGGGCTCGGATTGGCAGGTGGATGTCAGCAGGCTGGTTCGATACTTCATGAAGGTGGAGGACCCTCGAGTGGCGAGGCTGCAGGCAGGAAGGGTGCTGTCTGGACGTGACCTCGGGACCACCACCATCCAGGTAATGATCTTAACTGCTGCATAGATTAACCCTGGGTTGGATGAGGTAATTTACTTTAAACTTGATGAACTGAACTGGTCCTGGCAATGAAATCCAGTCGGAGGCACCCTAATTAATTTATTATATCTGATTATGTTCTGGGACAGGTCTTTTCTCCGCTGTCTGACGCAATCCTGGCTAAGACAACTATCAAAGTGGTGGATGACAAAGTCACCATCACAGAGTTGGGGGTCCAGCTGGTTACAGGCCTCTCCATGACTTTACAGCTGAGTACTGGAAGCAATAGGGCCATCCTCGCTACCACAACCACACAGGAACTTCTACAGAGCCCCAAACAGGTAAGAGTTTGCATTCAAGATGTCACGATTAGTAGTCCAGGGCAATGCAGGTGAAATTCTGTGATTGTCAAGACCCAATTCAATACCACAGTCGAAAACAAAAACAAGACAATAAATCCCATTTCACTCTTTCTGTCTGCCTCAGCATGAAATACATTGAGGACAATGAATTCTGGCACTCATCCAAAATTCAAAGACCCTTTTGTTTTGTCGCCAGCTTCTCTTCTCTACTTTTTTCCTCCTTTCTCAAGTTTGACAATGACAACTTGGCACTAACTTGTTGCTCTCGCTACCAGTATTAGCTGCTCTGTTTCAACAATGTTAGGCTGAAAGGTCACAGAGTAGCTAAGCTGGTAGAACATGTGCCCCGTTTCATTGAGGATGAGTCCTTGCTGCAATCCTGACCTATGGTCTTTATTTCATGTCATCTCCTCACTCGTTCTCTCTCCTCACTTTCCAATCTTCACCTGTCCTTTCAGAATAATAGCAAAAGCTCCAAAAATATTTTATACAAACAAAAACAGCGTTAGCTTACAAGCAGGCTGAAATTCAACTATGGTGTTCTGTCAGGATTAAAGGTAAACTTATCCCTGTTTCAACTTGGAACTGCATTATCCGTTCTCGTGATATCTCTAGTCTGATGTCTAATAGAAGAACAATATACTAAAATTGCATTAACAATTGCGCCCATTTCCTATTCTTTCAGGAAGCTTTGGTCAGCGCCTGGGTGCAGTTCAGTGATGGCAACCAGACGCCTCTTGACATTTATGATCCTGCTTTCTACCGAATGACGGTGACATCTCTGGATCAGGGGGTGGTGTCAGTGCAGGGCACTCCTCCCACTGTGGTGGCAGAGGGTGAGGGTGAAGGAGTCCTGGTCAGAGTAGAGATGTCCATCTGCGAGTCCTGCCAGAAGTCCAAACGCAAAAGCACAGTTGCTGTGGGAAACGGCAGCCTCAGGGTCAAGTTCCAGTCAAGCAGCCGGCGCCCAGACGGCAACACCAGCAGCACAGACAGTGGCTCTGTCAGCACCAAGGACAACGGCAGTGACTATGGGAACGATGGAGAGGAGGTGGACAGGAACAGGAGGCAGAGGAAGCCCCAGGATCTTCCACCGCGCAGCTCAACCTCAGATAGAGAAGAGAGCGCCATGCAAAAGATCACAACCACGATCAAATCCACAGAACGGACCTTCATCACCAGCGGCAGCCTCGGAGGCGTGGGGAAGACCAGCAATTCAGGAAACACCGGAGGTCCTACCAGCGTGGTGAATATCAGCATGAGCAGCCCCAGTGACAGCAGCAAAGCTTTTGGCTCAGACAACATGATAGTGGAGGATATGAGCAGTGTTGGCTTTACCAGCACTGTTAAAGCCCCGGGGAACCTGGTGAACTATAACAACTTCCCCACCAAGGTGGAGATACCCGGGCAGGCGACGACCGAGGTAGAAATTGGTGGCGAAGAATTGTTGGCCAACAGGCCGCTCACTGACTTGGAGATTGGCATGTATGCCCTGCTGGGCGTCTTTTGCCTGGCCATCTTGGTTTTTCTGGTTAACTGTATTTCATATGTTGTCAAGTTCAGGCACAAGAAGCCTCCCGCTCACGGCCAGGAGCCCACAGGGCACAGGCACGACTGGGTATGGCTCGGCACAGACGCCGAGCTGGTGATGAGCGTGCCCGGCAGTCCTGTCCAGCAAGACTCCCAGACCACAACCACCGTCATAGACATTGGGCCTGATAAGACTGCCCCTCTGTCCAGAAGGCCCAGCTGCCTGGCCTCCGTTACAGACTCGCCCCTCAGCTGCGTGGGCTCCCTCAGGAGCAAACCAATGCACACTGAGTCCGTCCACTCGCCCACCAGCAAGAGGAAGAGAGTCCAGTTCACCACCTTCTCCACTCTGGAGCGCCAGCATTCGCCACATCTCCCGCCCAGAGAGAACGGCCACGGCATCCACTGGGTCGGGAAGGAGGACAGCTGTGAGGAGGAACCCCAAGTGCCCATTACAGAGCCTGGGGCCCACTTATAATACAGAACCTGATCAGACCTCACGTGTACAGTAGATGTGGCTTTGATCACCTCAATGCCTTTGTTAAATCCAATAACTGTCTAGAATATGTGATTTTGGAATTGCCCTCCTCTACATTTCATTACCTATCAAGGCCTTTTACATGTACATGTACTGTATATTACTGTTAATATTGGAGTGTGGATGATGTTAGATGGCTGAACAGATGGACTCTTATTTACACGTTTAAAGCCACCAAATGTTAATGCTGCATGTGGATATCTACTTCTCTAAATTTTTGCACTCACATGCTGGTATACACGGTAAAGAAACACTGAAAAAGTATTGCAAGAAACAAATACAATATATTGATGACCATACAGAACTTAGTCTGACAGATAAGGGTTTCACCAAAAATGTGGCTTTGATTAAACATAATTCTAACAAAAATGGGTGTTTTCTATTATGCAATATCTAAGACCCTGTTCTTTGTAAATTTAAGTTGATCTAATTTTCATTTGATTTTTTTTTTTTCATTAAAACACTACGATCTTGAATCTTGAGCCTTTTACTTGATTTTCTATGTTAAAGGAAATCCTGAGTACTTTCCAACCTGGAACTCCTTTACCCATGTTTTTGTGTCTAATTGACAAAGGTGAAGAATAAATCTTGAAATTTGTCGAGTATAGAGCAACCAGAAACAAGCTGCAATATTTATCTGAAACCTTGTGTGACCTTCCACATTTCAGATTTTCACAATGAGACTTCTTCTTGAGTGAGACTTGGTTAGACATAATGACAAACAGTCCGGATAAAGCAAAGAAAAATACTTTCATTTTGTGTAGGTCAGACACTAATAATAATAATCTGAGCCCGTCAGTGGCAAAAACAAGCACTTTTAGTGGACATACATTGATGGTGGAACAACGACAATGCAGCCAGTTGTCAGGGACCCCCTGGCCTTCACCCGCAAAATGTCACTAGAAATGGCACATGCAGACGACACAGAAATGCAAAATGACCACAGAGAGACACAAAATGACAAAAAACATCGTAAATGACCTCAGAAATGAAAATCCCATACAAAGAATGGGACACAGTATAACCAGAAAAGACATAACTGACTTCAAAAAGAGACAAAATGACTATGAAAAGACACAAAATGACCACAAAGACACAAAACCATGAAAAAACACAAAAAAATAAAAATAAAAGAGGCAAAAATGTGTCTTGCTCTTATGTATAGTTTGTGGGGTCTTTTGCCTGCATTCACCCAGCGGCCCACTGTGTTATACTCCACCCATGTGCTCACTGTAGACACAAAGCATGGGACAATGGCATCAAAGTTGGAACAAATTTCACTTCATGCACCTATCAGTTATTGTCATGAAGCATATTATCTCCAGTTACAATATTCAAGTCAGCTATTGATGTTCATGTATATTTGTATATTAAATGTGGCATAGTGCAAAACTTTGGAGAACATTCAAGTTTTCCTAACCAGCTCACGCCCAGAGTGTTGCCAAAGTCAACCTTTGTAACGGCAAATTACAAGAACCCTTTGTGCCCCCATGCCCTTTAAACAAATTGAGTTTCTGCAGGGGCACTCGAATGTGTGCAACCTGGCCATTGCACTTTATTAAAAATGAATGTGGTAGCATACTGGCTGGAAGAAAAAAGAAATGCTGGAACAGTTTTAAGCAAGGTTGGATTAGCTGATCTAATGCATTTGAGGAGAAATTGAGATTTAATTTAACTTTTAGAATTTTGTTAAGTAAAACATTCAGCAATGTTGGTCTCAATGGAAGAAAGACAAAACATAACAGATCCACACCAACCACTCCTTTATTAAACAGAAAACCCATTTATATCAGAACCAAACCTTAAATAACGGTACATTATAATTTTTAAATACATAAAATATATTAATAGGACAAAAAGTATACTCTAGGTCTTTGGTTCAAAGTGCTCTGCAGCCTAGTTTCCATCTGGCAGTGCAGGATTGTTTTCTGCACCATCTTTGTAGCCTAATTTCTTAACAGGCAGAGAATAAAGACATCTGTGATAACTATACCTCGGTAGATATTTCTGCTGGTGTAATGCCCTGCTCTCTGTCACTGAAGTTCCTGAGAAAGTTCACAGAGTGTTGCTGAGCGCTGTGACCTTACGCTCAGAGCAGAGTGTCCACCAGCCTCTGGTAGGTTTCTCTCTCCTGTTTCAGGCCGTGATGCTCCTCTGCGTAGAGTTTTCCATTCCTCACCACTCTCTCTCTTAGCTCATGATCTGACAACAGCCTCTGAGATTGATGCACAAATTCCTGGCAGAGATAAAAGCAAAAACAAGTCTGATTTGCTGCCAAATGCCACTTAAAGCTTGCCATTGAAGTTGCCTGAAGATATGATTTTTTTAAAGCATAAAAGATAATCCAAGGAACGAGAACAGAAGTCAGATAAGAGCCTGTGTGCTGATTAGTAAACACTTCAGAAAAATGTCTGTACATTGCCAAAGGATGGAGATATTTGTGGCTCGGGATCCAAACACGGCTGTCCAATAGACCTTTTCAGTCTATCCTAATAGCTGCCACCTCTCGTTTGCTTATAAAAAAGGGGAAAAAACAAACAAATTGACTGCTAGAGTTAAACAATACTCACACACCAGCTGTTACAGGGACATGGGGAGGAGAAGATGGGGATAAAAATTAGACAATTAAAAAATGAGTAATGGTGTCATCGCTGAGCGTTGAATGAGATGTGATGTATCCACATAGCATCCTGAATGCTAGTTGCTCCTTTATTGGCCCAGCAGACTGAAAGAAGCCTCCAACAAAATAAAGTAAAAGTGCCTTAAACTGTTCCTGCAACATGGCAGCCAACATTTACTGAAGCAGAGAGCCAATGGGCACGCAAAGTTTTAGCCACTGCCAGTCAGCAGGCCAATTCACTTTACTTCATTCAAGTGATGTGATTATGTCTGGAGAGGCTCTTGCTAGGAAACAGCTCTTCTGTATGGCCATATGAGAGCTATAAATCCTCAGCAACAGGATTAAAGCTCAACGTATGAGCAGCACGCTTATAATCACTTCACTCTTATTGCAAATTATAGAGCCAGACAGGAAGTGCCATTTCTTCCCTTTAAAGCTTTCAAGAGTGCGTGTGTTTGTTTTTTGATACCTACACTCTTCTTGTAATTACTTTGAAGGCTTAAAGAAGCAGAAAACACTGTCAATCAAAACTAAGAGGGGATTTTAAACATGCAAAGAAAAAAAAAGTCTTGACCATGATCCGGCGCAGGAAAAAGTTATTGGCTGAAAGGCTATTGCTCGCTGCCCGTCGGCCCTGGCTGAGGTCGTGGTTTATCCAGCCCAAGTCGCTGCAACCATCTGTGAGAGCCTCCTCCTGGCAGCTGAGCTGAGCTCACGTGACCCCCCCTGGAGAGGACTTATCTCCCCGCCATCACGCAAGAGCATGGTGTCTTGACAGCACCGCGCTCAAGCCTTCTGTCAACTCGCTTTAACCTACGATTCTTCCTTTTGCATCAAACCTCATTATATATCAGACTGAAAAGCTCCCACGGGAGCTCTCCACTTTGCACTTTCCTGCTATGTGTTGCATCACCGCATGGTAATGTGGTATCTTTGCTCGGTCCCTGAAGGCTGCACTTTTTGATCCTAATCTAAGCACCAGGGGAAACATCAGCTCCTTTTGTTATATTTTGCCTGCTCAGATTGGACTAATGATGAGAATTTAAAGTACAAAGTTTGACAAAATGATGTAAAGTTTTCCTTCTTAAAATGAGACTTTTAAAGATAAATCTATGTCAAGAATGGGAACAGACACATCTTCAGTCATTCTAAGACAGGGCTTCAATGCTACTTAAGTACTTTTCTGGTCAGTTGAGGTGACAGGTAGCGTAGCTGCTGGCTGCAGTATATATGAGGTACATCCTCTCTGTAGCCCATCAACACTGGCAGTGTTAAAGCTTAATGGGGCTTAACACAAGTGGTCACTAGGTCAGTGTTTGTCACTTTTTACCTGAGGAGACCAGTACAGTAGGCCAGTCAACTCATGCTGCACTATGGCTGCATTTCCTGGAATGTCCCTGGCCAACACAGGGACCCCGAGATCCATGGCCTGTTGAAGCAGAGAGATTATGATTATGAGATAATAAGACCTTGTTGTGAGCAGTTTCATGTAGGAACTATTTTCTTTCTACAGAACTACACCCGCCAGCCGTATCACAGAGTGGGTGATAAAGTATCATATAACACCACTGAGCTAGCTAACTTTACAGCTGAACAAAAGACTGAAGCTGCAATCGCGTTCCGGCCCAAACACCCACCGTGCCCAATCAGAGCACAAAGTAAGCTGTCAACCAGGAATCTCAACAATTGTTTTATTTGCATCAAATAACAAATTAAAAACAAACTTGAAAGGTGTAATAATAACTACCTAAAACAATAGGAAACGCCTTTGCTAAAGAGTTATCTGATGTGTACATTGAGTTTGTGGTTTGGCTGATGACCCTATGCTAACATGGAGGGGGTGGGGTTTTGACCTAAACAGCAACCAGCCACCAGGGGGCGATTTCTATATAATGTCATTTTCCTGATATTTGTGGAAGACTTAGGTGCACGTGTTTTTAGTTAATACCAGAAAAATGCTAACAAGACCTGCAGATTATCTTTGGTAACCAGGTCATGGCCTTTGAAAAAAGACACTGCTGTTGAATAGATTTTTTTTTTCATGCTTTGAGCACAAGCTTAAGGCAGACATTTCTATGGCTGATCCAACACTGGACAGCTTACACCAAAACAATTGTGACTGTTAAATAGCACTGCAGCTAAATTGAAAATATGTTTTTTTAATTTGAGGGTGAACCGTCCCTTTAAACACACCCAATGTCACAGACAAAAGTTACTCCCAGACTCATTCACTCTTTCATTATCAGGAGAAAAAAACCCTCCTAAGCACCTTGGAAGTTGTAGAGCTCAGCTCTTCAGTGCCTTAGTTCACTTACAGAATTAACAATCTGTATCAGCTAATACCTTCAGCAGGTTGTTGAGTGAAACATGCTAACATACTAATCAGACTTTAAGCCTACTGTGGATTGTCTTAATCGACTGTGTTTAAAAGAGATTAAGTGGATTTGCAGGTTTTGCTCACTCAGGAGTGGGAAGATTGGAGTCAAGCAATTAATTTGGGTAATTGTCCCTGAAGTGGTCAGATAACATTGTAGCTGAGCAAGAAACAGCGAGATAAGGACTCCTGTAAATATTCACAGTTTTCATTTTTCAAGGGTTTCGGATAACAGTTTTCACTTTACACTTTGATAAAACATATTCTAATTACCAAAATATTATTCCGCACAATGCACGAGATGTAAAAAGATAGAAATGCTTTCAGCAGTTGAATTGTAGTCAGGACATGCTATCGTCCAGTTACCCATGATCCCTTCCGGTGTTTACCTCCAAAATGGCTGCTGACATGCCCTCTGAGACAGAGCTGTTAACCATGGCGAAGCACCTTTTCATGGCAGCATGAAGCTCCTGTTGGCTCCTCTCCCGGGCCAAGAAGACCCCTGCTGTTCTGCGGAAGCGGCGGCAAAGCTCAGTTCTGCGTGACTCAGGGCTAACAGAGGCGTGAATGATGCTAAAGGGCAGTGACAAGCTGAGGGCAGGAAACACAGCTGCACTATGTGCGACATGCACGGAGAGTCCAGGTAAAGTCCTAACCAGACAGGGCAGCTTCCTGCCGCAAAGAGCTTTGTTGTGGTGGAGGCCCTTGGCGAAAAACTGAAAGATCAGCCAAGACTTGAGAGTGGGAGGACAGATACAAAAAAATAAGAGGATCTTGGCGCTCCCCTCAGATTTTCATTCTGTTCACATTATGTCAAGATAAATGTAAGCTACATTCGCTGAGATATTTTCTTGTGCCACATGGGATAAATAGAAGGATAAGCAGTCTGCAAATATCTCACAGGAGAAAAAGTCTTGGCAATTAGACTGTCAGATCTCAAGTTTTCTTTTATGAAACGTGTAACTGGCGAAGAAAAGAAAACAACAAAGAGGACTTACCTTTTAACAACAGCTTCCACTTCAACAGTAAATACAGGATCGATCTAAGAGAGACAGAAACATTACAAAAGACAAGCGAGACCTGCTTGTTTTCATCAAGGATGTCAGAAATGACTTAATCTGAAGGATGAAATAAACAATGACACAATTAATCATTTCTATCATGAGCAAATCATTCTCTGAAAATCCTGCATTTTTCAGAGATTGGGGTCAGGGTGGGGTGGGTGGCCAATCTGATTAATTGCAATGTGGGATTTGCGTGCATTAGCATGCCCACAGAAAAGTCAAAGCATAGCAATTTAGGTCAAAGATGCTGCCAAGCAAGCTGCTACTTTTTTTTCTCTTTCATTTTATAGCACATGGAATTTTCAAAAAATGGAATCTGCTTTAAAGCACGTGTGCATTAAAAATCCAAGAATCTGAACTGAGAACATTTTGGTATCCTGGTGTAATCTGGGATTTAGCAGTCATTGTAAAAGCAGCGGGGGATAGATCATGATAAAGGCTGTATTAACAAACGCAAATGATTTAAGCACTGTACTGATTCTGTACTGTCCCATGGTGAGTCAACAGGAAGCGGAGGGGACGGTTGTGACCGGCCAGAAGGCAGATGCGACATTAATGTTTAAACTCTAGTGTGTGACCTCTTGTGTTGAGTGTGTTTATTCTCTTTTTCCTCTTGTGTAATGAGGGCTTTGACACATTATTTCTTGCCTTTAAGCAACAAATATTTGGTGCAAAAGCCCTCTAACCTCCCAAGATCTAACTTTAGATTTTTATAATAATCTTTAGTCAGCAACAAAATAGAATATGCTGCACACTGTGGTGTTGACAAAGCCCTTTCTACAGGGTAAGATGTGTCACCGCTGTTAAACTGACCTGAATTTTCCTCTTAATGACAGATGCTCTGCAGCCAGAGCACTTATTACTTGAATGAAGTAGCTGTGGGTTTAAAGTGTGTCATGACAGCCTGAGCAAAGCATGTCTCATTCTAACGTCCGTCTGTATTTTTAGAAGTTATAATCACTTCATTAAGTCTATTTAATCATGTTATTTTCAACCAAAACAGACATCCTATAATTATCTAGAAAAGAAAAATCTGGCTGCCAATACAGATGCATGTATATTATATGAATAATAATATATGGATTTTCATTCCTCAGGAAAACAAACAAACAAACACGCTTCCGCTGTGATTCAGGGGTGTCGAGATGAATCACACGTCTGTGCTTCCACTGAACCATTTTATCAAACAACAACAAAGCATAGCGGAGCAAGAAGCGGCAGTCACACAGTGTATAAGCCCCTGGCCATGTCTAATTGAGTTGTTTTTTCGAGCAAATCTAAAGCAGAACATACCTTTTGCCTGACACCACTGTTTGAAAGAAAGAACAGACACTAAAATACTGTACACTGGTGTTATATCACAGGTAGTCAGGGGGAGAGAAGATGAAGACAAACATACAGAGAAATCAATGAGCGAGAGATTGAAAAAGAAGTGGGGGGAAGAAGAACGCAGGCTGCTGCTGTTGCCAATATAAAAGTGAAAGCAGGTAAAATAAAATTTAATAGTAAATGTATAAAAAATGCTTTCAGTGTCTGACTGATTTATGTAATTGAAAAAGTGAAATTAAGTGCAGTTAAGCCTTGTGCCTCACTCGGGACCCTTTATGAACAAAAATGTCCCCATTGGAACCCATGCATTCCATTAAATCAGGCTTCCAATCCTGCACCCTGGCTTCAAAACTGCAGTTTTATTATTTTTAACCAGATGATCAGGACTGATATTGGTTAAAACATTTAACTCAGTGTTGTGGAAAATAATATTAATATATAGCACATATAGCAGTTGCAGTCCTCTAAGGTGAGGTGTATTTTGAATGTGACACAAAAAATTAAAATGCATCGAAACCTATTTGTTGCTAATCATTCACATTTCCCAGACTGCAAAAAAAACAACCCTCTAGCATTTAGTATACAGAAAATAATTACGTTTTTGTTTTGTTTAGTTTTTCATAATAACAACAGTGGCAATATGCAAACAAATTGGCATCTAAAGGTTTAAAATGAAGAAAGTTCATGCTTATTTAGTAGTCATGATTGGGATGATGTTGGTGAAAAGACACTGAAAATTAGTATTGTTATCATTATTATTATTATATACATTCTACAGACATTTTGACCTCTAAGACATTAGAGCAAATGTTACAGAGTATGGCACACTGGTTAATGACTGCAGAACTTATACACTGAACAGAAGCAGAATTGTGTGTACTTGGGCTATAATTTATACACTACATATCCATATATATGTCCATCCATGTTAATTAAAGTGAGGTAGTTCTTTACATGCTACCAGCCAAAGACGGCAGGCGATTCATGAGTATATCAAGCTGTCAGCCAGTTAAACACCAACAGAAGCAGGAGACTGCGGCTGCTGCTGCTGACCCTCGCCCTCTTTGCACATGATTGTCATTTCCTCCTTTACGCTGCCTGTTAATTCCAGCTAAACAGCTAAAGCCAGTATCTCCGCTACATCCAATTAGAGGCCGCCTCAATTCCCAGGAAAGGAAATTCTAAGTCATTACAACAGCGCAGACAGTCACGGTACACAGGGAGAAACATGGCAGGTATAATGACTGTGTACTTACCTTTGGCCCAATAATGAGCAACACATTCATCGGATTCTCACAGTGCCACTCTGAAAGACACGAAATAAAGATGACAGAAACATTACTTGCAGTCAATTCTCACGCCTAAACATGCTTAGTGCACCATGTGTTTTTCATGCATTTTCAGCATGTGGATTGCACACGTCTGGCTCTCCTATTTGGCTGAAACATCAGACCACAATTTGACGCCCTCTAGTGCTGTCTTATTACCATAACTGTGATATGACAGTCACATACCATAAAAGAGGATTTTTTTTAAACAAAAAGAACCCACTGATGTTGCTCATCAGTGGCAATTCTCACAGCTGAATACATAACAGAAATATAACATAGTCAACATAAAAAAAAGGAACAGCATAAAGGCAAGACTCAACAAGATAACGAGACAAAATGTCTTTGTTGGGCCAACATGAGCTGTCAGGAGAATCTTATTGCACTTTCACATCATTTTTTAATTAGCTGAAACTCAACCGCTGAGATCCAACTTCATTCTTAATTAATGAAGACTCTGCATTGCCTCTACCACAGGCTACTTCTTCCAGATAAGCTTTGCAATTTGGAGGTTTACCTGGTTGAACAAGCTGAAAACATGCCAGCAAGAGACACCACCCCTCTTTTAGTGACTTGCTAAATTACTTGACTATGTGTTTCTTCATTACCAGCGCATGTATAAAAATAGATAATGAATTGCTTGGCATACCTGAAAAAACCTCCACCAGATAGAGGGGGTCCTTGACTCTTCTGAGGCCACAGACCAACAGGAAGACACGCAGCTCATCCACATGCTCGCTGCTTACACCTGGAGAGCAGCCAGACACACAGGAAGACAGCAGCACAATATCAAAACACTGCATAATGAACATCCCGAGTACATCGGCAGATAATGAAAGCAATACATCACCCAAGGTCATGAGGAAAATAAGACAGCAGTGACTAATGTGCTCGCACAATTCTCTGATCAGAGTTGTAACACTCAGCAGGGAAATAGACTGCTGGAAACATTGGAAGGTTGCAGCCTAATCAGTGTGTAATACGACATCATAACGACAGACCCGCAGTGTTGGGTGACAATTTGCTCACTGAACAGCCCCAGATTAAAATTAGCTAACCCAACATCACACTAACAACATCAAACGTTTTTTTTTTTGAGAACCTTGCTTTAATTGAGAGGCAGCGCCACTAAATCGGCTCTTTTCCCAGATCATCCAACTTTCGGGATCAATCCAGAGATTAGTCAGAAACTGGCGGGCATACAACCGCACTCACTGCCAGCAACTTCTGTTCTGCACCTGACCTTCTCAAAGCAACAGATAAAAGTCCTGACCCTAACAACACAGCCCTGCTCCATCATGATGGCAACACACACACTAGACCAGGCCCGAGCATTAGACGGCATATCTGGCCGGTTGGTTGTTGCTGTCAGGCCCGCATGAGGTTACCCGGAAATTAGAAATCAATACAACCGAGTGCTTTTATTGTGAAGGCAATTTAGGTATGTGTGTGCATGCATACACACCTGCACAGAAGAGCGTTCCACAAAAAACCCTGAGTTACCTTGTTGCTAAAATGACATCTCACAGAAAAAAAAGAGAAGTTGACACGGAATGTAGACTTTTTAACAAGACATTCAAGCCCAAGACGGACTAGAAGACTTTCTCACAAAACAAAATGTTTATATTTATATTTGGTTATGATACAGTTAGTTTAAATTACCCCCAATTTCCAGTTCATTCCCATAAATCCCCACAGCAAGTTTAAAATTTTGAATATTTCCAAAATTCCCCAGCTTAACTTCCCATGGAAAGTTTGGGGAAAATAATTTTCCACTCCTTTGCAACCCTAGCCCAGACCTCAGCTACAATAACCATATTCAGGTGCCCAGCTATACTATATACACAGTATATTTGGGCTGTCCAGTAGACGTTGAGACATTTCACTTGATGCTGTAGGCGCTAGATGAAGGGTATCACCAGTCAGTAGGTTTGACCCTCTGCTGACCTTGAATATCAGTGCAACATCTACATCAATCCATCCCACAGCTAATTGCCAAGTGGTATACAGACGTCATGTGAAGAAAACATTTAAATGTTAAAGCCGTTACGCCCTGTTCTTTCCACCACCAGAAAAGGCAATCTGAGTTTTTGTAAGCTTAAAGCGTTGTTGGTGTGATGGCAACACTTTAAGGTCGAGGTCTGCGGGCTAAATGGAAGAACATTTATTTATACCAAAACAAGCAGCTGTAGAAACAGATTTTAACAGTGGAGGGTTACGGAAATGTCAGAAAATACATTTTTAATCCCTGACCTTTTGCTCTAGAATGATCCAAAAAGATACATTATAAATGTTGAGATGGTATTGAATCAAAATTTAAGTGAAAATAAGCCCATAGTAAAGTGAGAAGCAAACTACAGATAATACCACAGACAGACATGAGCACGTGCTTAAAGCGCAGTGACAGTCGAGTGAAATCCCCTGCTGCCAGATAAGTCCAGATCAGGAGACAGCGGCAGCTCTTTTAATGCTATTAAAGAGCATCTTAAAATGACAGCGTGGAGTCTGGGCATTGACCCTGATCCTTGGAACCGATTGTCAAAAAAGCTCTTCATCTACGGGACGTATCGAACTTACTCGCATTGATTCACAGGATGAGAAAGCGTGTCAGCTGAGGGAAACAAACATGTCACTTCCCTCAGAACAAGATGCAGGAAAATAATGGAGGATAGCTGGAATCATACCAGAGTGCAGACGTGTCAAAAAGAGAGAGAAATTCAAACAAATTGTTAAAGAAAAAAACCTTTGGATCTAAGACACAATTCATCTTTCCTCGGGGGAGAAAAACAAAATTGTACAAATCATCTGTTGTGCCAGCAGCACTCTTTTCTCTCTCTCTTGCAGTTCTGTGAGTTCTATGCAAAATACCTTTTTTTTCTCGTTTGCCTTTGATTTCAGAAGGGCATTCTGAACAATCCCCTAATGCTTTAATCAGCATGTGTGCGTGTGTGTGTATATGGATGTGAGAGCACATATCTATCCCAACAGCTTCTATTAATCTGTTGAGTGGCAGAGAGTGATACACATACTGCAGGGAGTGGACAAAATAATGACAACGCCATCGAAATACAAATTAACTGAGAAAATCACATGTATTAACAAAGCTACACAGGTGAGTTATATTAAGCCAAAAAAAAAAGGGAATCTTGGAAACTATCAGCTGTCAGTCTGATGACTATGCAGCCCCTGGCTATCTGGAGAACAGATGTCCAGCCCAAGACTTCCTCTCCTTCTAATTTATCTTAACCCTTTAATCTGCACTCTTCTGTTCACTATATATATTTCCTTAACAATGGCTGTTTTTCTGTGTTGTTGTATATTCGTTGTATTGTTAAGCATGTTGTAGTTTGCATTAAAGGCACTATATACAATTAAACAACCATTTAGTACGGTAAGCTAGAGAAGAGACAACGCAGTTGGAGTTGAGAGAATTTATCTCTATCAACAGATATCTGCATATGAATTCTGATTAATAAAAAAAGAAGTTATTGCTTGTCAGATAATAGCAGATTGGTTCTGAGATTACATTTTTGGCTCCCCATACAGACTGCATGCAACCAAAGTCTGCTCAAGCCTGACTGCTCAATGCTACTAAGACTACAATCTGACAACAAATGGCTCCAGACACCAGGATATTTTCCGACTGCCTCTAGATTGTTGGGATTGAGGAAGAGGTTTGACCATAAATAATATCTTACTGTATATGTGAGGTTTTAAGGCACCTTTGCTGCCAAGGTGCCAACAGTGCAGGTACTTGTCACATATCTGAGCAGTCTGAAGAACTTCGGCTAGTTTCCTTCGCTCCAAATCAGGAATGCACATACAGATATCATAGATGAGAGCCTGGTCAGCCAAGATGAATGAATGAATGAATTATGCATTAAAATTTTGTAAAATAGGGGTTTGACACTTGCCTTCTTTAGACAACAGACAAAAAAACAACTAATAAGCAAGGTTGACTACTATGAGTAACCATGCCTGTGACCTAACTCTTTGGGGTGAGCCAACTGTTGGGAAATATGTGTTAGAAGCCGGAAAACATGTTGCTTTTTTTTTTTTGCATATGCAGAAGGTATGTCAGTGATGTATTTTAATGCCCCACATTAAACCATTGTTCTGTTTCAATATGAAACTACAGGCTGAAAGTCAACATGGGACTATAATGACCGAGGAACATGAGGATGTTAACAAGCATGACATGCCCTCTATGGCAACAGTGTCCCCTGATGTTGTCCCCACACTATAACAAGATGAAAGGCATTACACTTGACATCTACACTCCCCTTTCCTTTCATTTAAAAAATTAATAAATAATGGATTCATATACAGACTTCGCTGAAAGCTACCTGCGTAAATTTATTCAATAATCATGTTATCCCTTGATGATCAAGTAGCAGGACTCGGTAACAACAGACCCCCTGCGTGTTTCCTCTCATCCTTCAGTGATTCAAAGCATCGCTGCTTACGCAACAGTGCTGCTCTTCATGTATGCCCCTGCATCTCAAGCCACACAGCAGGGGCCACAAACAACATACACAGAGTGGCTTTCATGGACTGACAGCTTCTGGATCCCTGGGCTGACATGTGTGTGTCTCTGAAGGGTATGACACACTCACACATAACACATGTAGGATAGTCATGTGTCTTCAGTCAGGGAGGAGGAACTTATTCGTCTCTTTCATGTTAACAGTGTCACTGCAACACTGGGCCACATAGAATATATTTATTCCAGATAATTCAACCTCCACTCACCCTCGTTATACTAGCCTTTGTACAAAATAATCTAGATTTCACCTTCAGTAATGATTAAATTATTTCACACTAAAGCATCTGGGAATGTTCATTTAAGTCAATGCGGAAGTGCATTAAACCTGCATTCTTTCCAATGACCAGCAGGGGGCGGGTCCAATGGTTGTAATGAACTTCAGTAAACATTTTCCAAATATTATAATCTAAATTGCTAGTTTCAAGTTTTCTTCAATACAGCATAATGTTTACTTAACAATGTATGGCTCAATTTAGAGAAATACAGATGATAAGCTTCAGGGCGTGTGTGTGATTGACACGTCGTCACCACAGTGTTGTTTGAAGGTTTTCATTGTTTTCTTCTTACAACTTTGACCATTTTACTGTGTTTTCAGTTCATTAAAATTAATTGTAACATTTTGTTCACCTAAATATGTCTTATTCAGGGGTTGTAGGTTGTACTAAAAAACAAAAAAGTCAGCTCTTTATATTTGCACCTTGCTAACCCGTTGTGGAAAAATACTCATTTTAAATATGATTAGGAAAAAAGTCTAGTCACTTTAAATTGATCATGTTTTTGTGTTAAATCTTTACCTGAGGAGTAACTAAAGCTGCTGGCTAAATTGGAGTAAAAAGTACAAAGTATAAAGTTACTTTACATATACATCAAAATTGTACTTAAGTACAGTAGTTGAGTAAATGCAATTACATTCCACCACTGTTGCTAAGCAAGCCTGCTATCTAGCACTAACTGATAACTGAGCTCCACCCTCTCATCCAAGTATGGTCACTTCTCTCTCCAAAAAAACAAGATGTGAGCTGTCAAAAACCATAGATTTCAACAGAACAGTAATCCACAAACCAATGGGTGGCACCATGTTGGCTTTGTACATTTCTTATATACAGTCCATGGTCAAAGTAGAATACAGTTTTCTGCAGGAGTCCCTTCTGTCAGCCTGGGTGGTTATATTTGAGGAAGACTAAAACACGATGAACTGATTGTTGAAGTTGACAAATCATGTCATCGTAGCTCAAAATGAGGGCATTGAAAATCTCATATTTCAGACAGCAAAAAGTCAACACCACCTAATGATGACCAAGCAACAATGCCTAAAAACGTTTCAGTTATATGACAACTTCATGACTAGAGCACATTTACAACTATTAAGTATAGAGTGCAGGATCAGTTATAATTTAATTTGAACTGTGGAAAGCAATACAAATCTTTCTTACTGATATTGAATGCATCTGACCCACATCCACGAAAAATGACTCCGACAAATTATCACAATCAGACAGCACATACGCAGAAACTGGAACAATGTTTACAGCTCTAACAGCAACTGTGAGTCAGATTACAGTGCTTTCATCACATCACTGAGGAAAAGCACAACAGTAGTGACTCCCATTTCAAGTATAATAAATGGAGAAGTGACTGTGGGCAATTAGTATTACTTGCACCGGCTGTGAAGCGTGGTGACAAATGGGCCCGGGCCGGGGTGCTATTAATCAATTGTGCCTCTCTGTACTCAATGTTGCTCTCTATGAGCACTAATGTACCTGGGATGGACATCATCTTGCAATGTCCAATTTAAAGCCTGGGCTTTTTAGTGGAAAGGATGCTTGGAGTAACAGAGCTATTCAAATGGGAGTTGGAAGACTGGAGGTGAGAAGGGAAAAGGGAATTCTGGTACAATCTCTGACCACCACATTGATGCATCGAACATAGAAAAGAGTAAATTTATGCTCTCTGATTAGTACTTTTCAGGTTGGGGGTGTATGAATGTATTCCCAGCTGTGCTCCCAGTAGTGTCTACATTGCACTGCAACACACAGTTTATGACTAATAGTGGAGGTTGAGAATGGTGCAGTCTAGAATATGACTTTGGCTGAGAGGGGTTTTATGTATAATATTGCAAACAGTTTCAAATATGTGGCACACCTGAGTGTGGTTGGCCAAAACTATTCTAATAAAACCTTTTTTAAAAGGGAGATTACATTTCAGTGTGCAGGTACCTTGTCATTATACTGCACTGAGCACTGTATCCAGCAACAGTCCCACTAAGGTTTTGTGGAAGTGCACACAACTATCCCGGGTATAGTTTGAGACATAGTCTTAATAATCAGATGAGACACCACTGTCAGCTCGGTTTATTATGCTTAGACTGCACAGACTCGGTGCCTTACCAAAATGATGCTTGCCAGTAACAAGTTAAAGAGCACAAAATATTAAGCTAAAATACAGTTTATCCAAAGATTACGATAAAGCCCTGCTATGAAAGGGTTGGAACACCAACCAAAACAAAAACAGTTTTATTTGCTTTTTCTGGATGATTGGCACTGTTCACAGGGATGCCTATGAATTACTAAGTCTCACATTAACACTAGCAGGAGTGACAAACATTGAAGCACTAACAGTACCTGAGCTCTTCAAGAATTCAGTCCAGCAGAATTTCTCACTGACTTCCGTCTGGATACCTTTAAAATAACAGAGAAAAATACATTTTTATTAAAGCTTTCATTTTACATCAGTGCTAACATGCATTATGCAGAAAATATTTAAATGTGTCTTTAAGTTAAATAATTCAGAATTGTACTAATAACCTTTATTCCTATTAGACACACAGTGTTTATCTAACCTGTATACATGATATGATCCCATATTGTAAAAAGTGAGATTCCCATGTCTTTTTTGATAATATTGCAGGTCTGGGTGCTATATAAATACTATGAATTCATCACAATGCTAAATCCACAGAGAAATCCACGCCTGTATTCAGAAACTGCCTTTAAACTCTGGTAGTACTATAGTGTTCTACTACACATAGGTTGAAACGGATGCAGCAGTGCTGCTTCAATCATTCCTCCGGCTGAGGGTGAATACAGGTATATTCAGACAGGCAGTATGTGGGGAAAATGTTTCTTTTCAAACAATAAAATATCAAACATGTTCTGGTAGAGAAGTATAAACCTGAAAATTTGCATAATGTCCCCTTTTAAGGTATCTGAAAACATTATTTTGTGTGCTCCATGTCAAAAGTACTGTGATAGTGATCACACTCCTGAAAAAATAAGCTGTCCCTGCTCGGGGCTCAGCCGTGCAGCTGGCCCAGGGCTCTCCTCTAATCTATGGAGGGACACTGTTTGCCAAACATGGCCACTGGTGGGAAACAACATGGAAGAGTGATTTAGGCTGTCCTGCATGACACCGTGGCCAATGGCAAGAGCAAACACAACTCTGTACTGCGGACAGCATGATAATGGAGGAAAAAACGTCAAAGCTGATTAATGCAACACTTCAATGGCGAGTCGGGGATGCAAAGCATCAAGCGAGGATATTCATCCTGCAGAGCTTACCTTGGGGCTGGACATAGATTTTACTGCTCTGGGACAGCTTGAGAGAAAAAAAGCAGTGGAGAATTGTGGTTAAAGCACGTCCAACACATCAATACATAAGTGTTCTAAATCAATCAGTAATTATTGTTAATGTTTGTTTATACAAATTACATTTGATTATTACTAACTTCTTTCTCTTTTTATCAGACAATAGCCAATTAATGCTTGTTGTGCTCCAAACATATTTAATCAAAATCCTAACTTTAAAAAGAGATTCAGGAAAGCAGTTGCTAAGATAATGGGCTGCTACAAAATAAATCAGAGGGGATAGAAAGGAAATTGACTGGATGTTATCACACTCGATTCATCCGCTATGTGTGTTTTCTGTCACAATAAAAAGCGTGGTGATGCCTCTCAGTGGCTGTCCTGTCTGCCTGCTGTCAGCACTAAATGGCAGAGATAAAGCATGCCGCTCGCTTCAATCTGCAGCCTATGGCTGGAATCTAATCTGAAAATAAAACACGATAATATTGTTTTAATGCCAAACTATTACAGGGCAGGGCAGGATATTGTGTTTGTATAGTAAAAGCCCTTCTGTTGTATTTACTGGGGCTGTCAGGCTACTGCTGTCCACTAATGTGCTGTAAATTGCAAACAAAAACTTTTGCTGCTACTTGATTTGTCACAGTAGCTTTGCAATACAGGTTTTTTTCTGGTCAATATGTTGTATATGTTTAAATGTCACTCATGACAGTCATGACTGTTAGTTGCTGGCCGTGGGTGCAGTCATGAACATACTGATGAAACTGCAATTAGGCACACACACAGCAGTCATTTTGTAGTGAAAGTTAACAGCGTGAGAACTGTTTACATATGCTGCATAAGACAGACAGGCACATTCATGCAACAGTAATTACTAGATATAAACTTTACTTTTTACTTTACTTAAGTTAGTCTATTAGAATATAAAAGATCATAATCATACCAAAAATAACTCTGCCTCTTCTTTCAGTTTGTCAGTAAAGGCAACTGCGAACCTGATAAGAAGAAAAAAAACAACCTTCATTATCACCTGTCAAAAAAAAGAACTGTGATTACTAACAGTAAGTTTTAGCCTTTTCCAAGCAATGACAATTTTTAACAACAGAGGAAAAACAGTGGTTACAACAGTAAAACACAAAAGTCTCCTGGCTAAGGCTGAATACATGAGCAGAAAAACTGCTGTGGTTTGAAGGCAAAGGATTTAAGGATGAATACGGCAAGAATACAAAGAGGAAAACAAAGGGAATGTAGAGCAAAGAACAGTGGGGAGATATTAATTTGCGCGTGTGTGAGCGTGCATTATTAAATGGGGCAACAGAGTGGTGACTGAATTTTATGATCAAGGTTTGTGTGAGAAGGCACTAGCAGCGGGAGGTGCCTGGATTCAGATGTTTGAAGTCATGAAACCTGGATCTTCTCAGTTCTCCCAGAACGCAATTATCCCCTAAGATTTACTAGATGGATGCCTTACCATCGTTTTTTCATCATCATGATAACAGAGACGCCTGGGTCTGATGTTAGAGCACAGGACAGGATATTGATAGTCCTGTGCGCACATTAACTTTTCACTGTTAAACTAAGGGGGGAAAGAACACACCACCTGCACAGCTGGGGTTGCCCTGCATGTGATCAGCCTCATTCTTTCATACCTGCACTCCATGAACTGGAGGATCATGTGGGGCACCTGTTCTTTTTTCCCACAGATAGTTGATACTTCAGTAAATATAAGGAATGAGGTCTTTATTGTTTTGAAATGGCATGCAATTCTGGTAGTAATATCCACAACTTTACTTAAAATGAATGCTATCCCTACATTTAGGCCCCTTGTGCAGTGATGTATGGCAGTCTACCCATTTATTTCTCCGGTTTCAAATGTGACAACAGCTTTGTTTGGAGCTTGGAAGGCCATAAAAGATTTGTTATGACATCCAAGACTGAAAATCACATGGTTAGTGACATTAAAGAGTGTCTTGATTTCTATTTCAGAAAACGGGTCAGTGGTTGCATTTACTTCCTGCTCGCGCTTCAGGATGGTGACGTCTGCATCCAACCTTTATAAAAGGAAATGAGTAAAACAAGTTGTGATTCTGGAGTATTTGGTGCTAATAATAATACGTATTTATTATTGATGTATGAAGACAAATATATATCTCATCTGAAATCACAACACATGAATTGATCAAACAGATCTAAAAGGTTTTTTGTAGATTGTTATTATTTGCTGCTGAGTTTCCTGCCATGAAAAGTCCCCAAAGGATCTATTACAATGTTTATAATAATTATTTAAGTCTAATCTAAAGTGATTATTAGCATTATATAAGTAATGGGATAAATTCCTAATTACATATATATTATTATTGTGCAAACTGTGACTGCTGTTCTTTACAGATAATGAACATTTTCAAGAACATAACAGGCATTTTCACAAGCTTTTCACAGTTCAGAAAAGTCCTACTGTCTGAGTGATCTGTTGACTCACGGAGTGAAATGATTGCATTCAACGTGGCACTTTGTGGATATAAATGGGTTAAAATAGTAGTTTGCAGCAACATCACCTGGCTTTCAGTAGCACCTGCTCCATAACCACACGCTTCTGCTCAACTTTCACATCTTCATTTATATCTGTTCCGCCAAAGATAACGCCAAAGGGTACTTGGATGTCTGGTGTAAAGGTTAGAACATAACATAGAAAGGTCCTGACATTTGTGGGACAGGTAGCAGTATACTTCTAATATTATGTTGACAAACTCAAATTAAGATAAGTGAACAAGTCATGTAAAAGCAAGGATGTTTACCTAAGAGAAGTTTGCCTGCTTTGAACAGATGAATGGCCAGTGCACCCTCAAATGGAGGATTTCGAGATATTAGGTTTGCCACCTCAGCAGGAGACTGAAATTCTGCTGCATCTCTGAGCTCACAAGTGTGTCCTGCTGATTCAATGTGAGACCTAGAATAAAACAAACATAGGACTGTGGATGGCTAGTAGGAAGGCAGGATGGTTAAGTGAAGTTAAGTAAACCAACTTTATTGCAAAAGCCTTGTTTTTCTAATCAAAAGTAATCAAATGTTTTGTTGGTTTCTGTGTCTTCTACGTTTATACCTCAAGCTTCCTCTTCCTGAATTATGCTGTAGCCAGTGGAAGAGGAAGTGGAAGAGTTTGTTTTGAATGATTAACTAATGATAATTTGTGGATTAATTGGCTCATTACTTTTTTCCATTTGTAACATATCGTTAAAAAAAGTGAGAAATGCTGTGACAATGTCCCAGAGCCTAAAACATTAATTAGTTATTAAAAGCAAAAGTGGCAAATATTTACGTTTGAGAAGCTAGAACCATAATATCTTAAACTAACAAACTACTTAATGACTAACCCTATGTCAGTAGTCGTATGTTTGAGTGGAAAAATATTAAGTCCAATAACTAGTGACTAAAGCTGTGGGATTTTTCTGTGCAGTAAAAAAACAAAAGCCAATGAGTAGAAGTGCCTGAAAACTGTACTTAAGTTACATTCAAACACTTGTAGTTAATATACTAAAGGTTGACACAGCCCTGGTTTAAATGTCATTGTCTAATGCAGCCTCACCCGGTAAACGATAATTAGCAACAGCTGTTACAGCTAGCTACACTTAGCAATAACGTCAATTACCTTATCCTCTCAGCTGTAGTGTGGTTCCCAGTTTTGGGGCTGAGACAAGCAAGAAAGAGTATTTTCATATCTTCACTAATGGTTGGTCTGACGAGCTAACTACTTAACATAAACATGAGTGAAAACCTGGTGGAATATTACAAGCAGAGCCTCTACGTGCTGTTTCAGTAGGCTGGCTCAGCTGAACAGCTATCACATTTCCTGGACCCATGCCTACAAGTTCCACGTTGAGCAAAGCTGAGTACATGGGAGCGCAACACGGTTAGCCCATTAGTTGGCAGCGGACCCACGCTTGAAATGTTTACAAGTCCGTCTCATATATGCTCCCCTGGAAACACATGGCGGTAGCACATACTGTGCAGGCGCCGTGTTGTAATAGCAGTTTGTTTCGAGACCATCATTTCAGACCGAGTGAAAAAGGAGCAATAACACAGTCGTGTTTCCTGACTAAACTCTTTTAATACCAGAATCAGCAATTACAAAAAAATGAAGAAAAAACACACACTCCCACTTCCTTCTCTCAACGGCTGCGTAGCCGGAACAAAGTTGTACTCATATGGATGGGCTGCTCTCGCTTTACTTCACGGGACACGTCGGGTACATTTCACTTATAAATCGTTTCCAGAGAAACGCAAGTGTGACAGTTTGTTGACTGTGAGCTATGTGTCACGCGATAGTACTGTGACACTGTGTTTGTTGACTTCCAGTTCTCCTTTGACAAAGTATTGATTTAAGACGAGGCAAAGTAAATATTTGAGCGACAAACGTTATTTAGGTTAATGGAGATAATTGAAGACCACTGGAACGTGTTTTATACTTAAAGGTATGTAAAAGAACAAACTATTACGAAGCTATCGTTATGCTAAAGCTAGCTTAAGGTTTATACTAAATGCCTGTAAATAAGGAAGGGGGCTGTTGGAAAATGTAAATGTGAGCTCGGTATAGCTAAGCCGGCTGTTCTCTGTGCCAACAGCAATGACAACGTTTGACTAACATGTTTTACCTCCTCTGTATTTTCTTGACAGATTTGAACTCTTACTTAATAAAAAGAACATTAAGTTGGATAAGAATGGCTAACGCCAGGGATGCTAATGAGAGCACCCCTCTGTTGGACTCAAGTTCTGGGCACAGACCGTCACCACCATCAGTTTTCCAGGGAAGGAGACTGGCATGTGCAGCCATTCTGCTGGCTGAATCATTAGAAAGGATTGCATTCTACGGGATCACATCCAATCTTGTCCTTTTTCTCAATAGTGATCCATTTTATTGGCAGGGCACTCAGGCAAGCCAGGCACCTCTGATGTTCATGGGAGTTACTTACCTGATTTCACCATTTGGAGGCTGGCTGGCAGATGCATACCTGGGGAAATTCTGGACAATTGCTTCAAGTTTGATCCTATATTTTCTCGGCATGCTATTTTTCCCCTTCATTTCAAGTGACAACACCAAGACACACCTATGTGGAGATCAGCCGGCGTTTCCTGTGCAGCCTGCTGAGTGTCTGAACACAAACAGTACCCCTCCGGCCAATGTGACATGTCCCATTCGTAGCCCATATTGTGGCCCAGTAATCTACAGCGCCCTTTGTCTAATTGCATTAGGCGTGGGTACTGTGAAGTCCAACATCACTCCGTTTGGGGCAGATCAGGTAAAGTATGAACAATATAACTTTCAGATCTTAAAGTCTGTTGAATAAGGAATGCTGAAAGTAGACATGGAGTTGTGTCTGCTGACATAGGCCTGTATAAAATTGGGCATGCAGTGTGACATCCTGCTGGTTAGACATGTGATGGGATTTTTGTTAAACCATGACAGTTTATAATATTTCTGTTGGAAAGCTGACCTTTAGAGCATATATAGAGTCAATCATAACCCCTCTCATTCAGTGACTCATAGTAAAGTAATAGCACAAACGCTACCAGTTCAGAACAATCCCTTGATAGTAAGAAGTGAAACTTAACACATCTGTCATTTTGGTGACAAAATAATGTCAGCAGCTTGACAAGAAGCAGCCATAAAAATGGGAAAGTCCATCAATAGGGCCATTGTTTTTCAAAGTAATCTGACCATGAGAGGGTTAAACCTCTCAAAGGGGACTAGCGGAGTGACTATGATTAGTTCTTGAGCCCACTATGCTCATTTCAAGATTTTCACGTTTCTGTCAATGCTCCCTTTGATCCTATTCGAACAGCCACTATTCACAACATCAAGCAAAATCCATACATTAAAGGGAAACAAAAGAGAAGCACAGAAACTGGGACATCTTACAGCAGCACACAAAAGAAAGAAAACGCAGTTTATTGGATATATCTGTTATATTATGCTGATCAAGAAAAGAAAGTGTCTATGAAAGCTGACTTAACATGTTATATTCTTTACTAAAGATCTGATATGAACAGTGTAAGTCAAAGGCACAATATTCCCACTAATTCTCCTCCAGCTGAACGTCCTAAATGAGTGGAAGTGGAAGTTGTTAATACTTGAAAGTTGCTCTGTTTGAGTAAAACTGAATATTTTCAGTTTCATGCAGCTGTCTAAAAAAATAATTGCACCCTCTTGCAGTGTGAAAATTGCCATCGTCGATGTTGTGATGTATTTTTTTTTATTAATATGCAACATGATCATAGCAATCATGAAGTTACAGTATTGCTTGGGCTGCGTCTGTGTAGGCTACTGGGCTGAGTAGATCATAAAACTGGGACATGAAATGAAAGCAGGATACAAAGGGTAGGGTACTGTATTGCTGCTGTCTGCCTTTCTTGTCCTTATATGAGTCACTGCAGCTGTAATGTCTATCACCCTGTGATTACTGTAATGTTTCCTCACCATATTCTCTATTTGATGGACGGTCAACACTGAAGCAAGATAGTAAATTAGATGTTTGTCTTGTCCTGACAAAGTCTGGAGGGAACACAACCACTTACTCTGATTGATCTTGTGTCAAAACTAAATGTAGGAGCTATAAAAGTACCCAGCTCTCTGTATATATTTTTTAGGAATGTATTCTAATGCAGTTCTTTATGGTAACAAGAACAATCAGGTGGTCAGTTTGAGCATGATGATTTTTTTTTTTTTAACTAACACCGCACAACTGCACAGAGAAACCCCAGAAAGATTTATGCTCAGCATTGGCTTGTGAATGCCGTGACATTATCTCCCCAGTAGTTAATTGTAGCTGTACTGCTGCATCTTTTGTGCTCATATATAAAAGACGTATCCACTTCATCACGCATTGATAAAATCTCTTCCTCCTCGGGGATAACTGCATGTGGAATGGATCAGTGCCTGTATGAGAATAATATTATTTGCCTGCATAGACGTTTACCTGAATTTATTGCAGTTTTGGTGAGCTAATGGTGTGGGCTATCATCGAAAATTCTGTAAGCAGATAAAGAATAAACAAAAAGTTGCTGTTTATTTTGGTTATCCCTCACCTAAAAAAATCCCCCTTCTCTTGTTTACTTATTTTTCTACTAGTGTCATATGGCTACAGACATTCCATGTAACAATAGGCTGCAGAAATATTTCTCTCTTAATTCTTGTCACATTTAAAACAGTAATTTAATTTGACGTTACACCCTTGTTAGTTTCAGCTTGTGATCATCGTTCCTCTTTATTAGTGCGGTTAGTCTTCTCTCTCACTGGATGCAGTTTAAATTCACAGGCTTTGGTCTTATTATACTCATGTGACTTTAAAAACGTCCATATCAAAGTGCTGATGATCACACTTTGTTTATAGCAGACAATGCTGCTCGTTGTATAACAAAAATTGGTATGACAAACACCATGATTGGTTGCTGACATACTGTATTATATGTGATTTTAGGTCAAAGACAGAGGACCAGAGGCCACACGCAGATTCTTCAACTGGTTCTACTGGTGCATCAACTTAGGAGCCATCCTGTCTCTGGGTGGTGTGGCCTACATCCAGCAAAACTACAGCTTTTCAGTTGGCTACATCATTCCCACTGTGTGCCTCGGGATCTCCTTCCTGGTCTTTCTCCTGGGCCGAACTGTCTTCATCAGTAAGCCTGCTGATGGCAGCGCCTTCACAGATATGTTCAGGATCCTGGGCTACGCCTGCTGTTCCAAGAAACCAAAGGAACCCAACCTGCTGCGGTGAGAGCAGCATGTCACCTTTGCGTGTCAGTCGTTTTAGAGCATTTTATGTGATGATGGGAAAAAGATGACATAAAACTGTATTGTCAGGCAGTAAAAGTGGTAAAGTCATTCCCTCAATGACAAATGGCACACTCATGATAACTGTGCTTTAGAAAAGCATTCATCAATCTCAATGGGAAGGATCTTTCCAACAGTGAAGCACATATTTTTGTTCATGGCAAAGTTAAGTGGGATGGTGACTCCGGCAGAATAACACAGCTAGGTGTTGTTAGTAGACCTTTATGTTAAAGCCGCCTTTGATCCCCCCCTGTATAATTCTTTTCTTTCCACTGGTCGGGCATTCATCTTCATTCCCTGTGGTGAAAAGTTATTCTGAAGTGCTGTTACTTGACTTTGAACCAAAGTAGCACAATTGGTTCAAAAACTTGACATTGAATATTTTAAGTTGGCCAATCCTGCAGCCTTTCAAGAATTTTATATTAAGACATTTTCTCCAGAGATATGGATTATAGGCTTTAGAATAAAGTTTCTCTCCTATCTCTAGAAGTGCTCTTATTTCAGGGTAAGATGTTCACAAAAAAGGCTGATTAAGTCTCACACTTCAAGAGTTAAGAATAATTCTAGTGTAGTCTGTATTTTATTTATTTATTTATTTAAAGCTGTCACTCACTCTGTGGTTTCAGATATTAAAGGTTTTTTTTCTTTCATCCCATAAAGCAACAAACCAACACTCCTAGACAGTGCCAAAGTGACTTATGGAGGCAAATATCCAGAAGAGAAAGTGGAAGAAGTGAAGGCCCTGGTGAAAATCCTCCCAGTTTTCTTAGCCCTTATCCCATACTGGACTGTGTACTTCCAGGTAAGGTCATCCCATTGTAAGTTGAATAAAAATTTCTGAGCCATGTTTCACAAAAATGTGAAGGAAATTGATATGGGAATGCAAGCTTTCTATAAACGTGTTAATACATAGAGTGTGTCAAATAAGTTGACTTAGCTAATGTGATAGCTACCACAACCATTAGTTTGTGGACTCAAATTTTGAAGAATTGAGTTTGGGAATTTGGCCGTCTTCATCTTGTTCTTGTGGAGCCAGAAGTAATATCACATTTAACTAGTGTGTGGTGCTGGGTTATACTGGTTACCAGCCTGATGAGGCCAGGTACAGTGAGTGTAGCAAATACTAAGACACCAGCTCACGCCAGCGCTAGCTAGCTTGCGTTGCAATCAGGTTGCAATATGCATTTAAAATGCTCTTTGAATAAGTTAGCCTCATTCTTGATTAGGTTTAGGGGGTACAATTATGCTCTCAGTTAAAGTAGCAAGACTGTAAGTCTTATAAGATGAAAACACAGACACATGGCCAAGGGTATGCATTGCTACGCTTCTAGCCTCAATGGCCGGTGGCAGTGTTAACGACTTGTCAATCATGAGGTATCCACACCCTAAAGAATACCTTTTTTATCACCGATATTACTCCAAATTGAACCACGATTTACAAAATGTACATCATTCTGTATTAAATAAGACTTGAAACTATCAATTGAGACCGTAATCTCATTAGTAAAATCTTTACGAGGTAATAAATCAAATGAGAAGTCGGAGGCAGTGGAGTCGTCCCCCTCTGGCCATTAGAAAGAATGCAGGTTAAATGGACTTCTCAATAGACCCAGGGACTGGTGCTTGATTAATAGAAGGGAAGATTATTTTCCGTTTCAGTATTGGAGAAGAGTGTTTTTCCACTAGGCACCCTGGTCATCAAGTGGATAATTACCTCATGCTGAGACTTAAATCTTGTTATTGTGTTACAGATGCAGACAACATACATCCTGCAGGGCCTCCATCTGAGAATTCCCGATCTTCCCTCGAACATCAGCACTGACTCCTCACAGGTAATGTGGAAACACTCTCAAGCCAAGTTTGTTTGATTAATTAACAGCAGCATGGTGATGTCATGTTAAACCACTAGAGTCTATTGAGTTGATATACCCGTTTAGAGCTCTAATCTGCCTCCACAAAAGAAGATTTGAACTAGATTTTTCACCGCTCAAACTAAAGCAGTCAGTAGGTCACTGACACACAATAGTAGGCAACAGCTGGAGGCAGTAGCAAAGGTTGGTAATGCCTTGGGGATTAAGCCAGAACTTTACTTCACAGACTAATGCCTCGCAGATTAGCAACCTGGCTGTGACTGTAACTCTCCACAGCAGCGCCTCCAACTGATTCTTCCTGACTAGTGTTGCCGTGCCTCCCTCTGACAGATTCTCTGTCATATTGAAGGGCTTTGATGACTGTATCCCCCTCAGTTATTCCATATTATATATGGTTTCTCAAAAATCAAAGGTTTAAATGTGATGAAACTGGAAAATACTAGGAAGTGTAGTATGTATAGCACCACTTTTCTTTTTTGAGCAGGCATGTTTGAGGTGATAGTGGAGTGCACTGACTTCATGGAAAAGTGAAGTGAAACACTTAGTTAGGAAGCCATACAGTCTAGCCTAGTGCTGTATATATGGGATGTATATATAAATATGTAATCTTACATTTCACAGTAATATGTACAGAGACGTCATACACTGAAACTGTCTGAGTGTTGTTTACTCATATTCCACTGTGTTTAACTGTGTTTAAGAATGATCTTGGATTTTTTCCCCTTCCCCTTCACATACTATTTATCTAGTATCAAAAACAGAACTGAGCCCTTTCTGCTACCAGCCTCGACACTTCTAGACATCAAAAGGGAAGTGAGATTAGATGCCTCTATGATTTGCTCCCTCACCTCACCTGACACATTTCAATGGCAAAGCTGTAAAAATACTGTCTCTTCAAGGAAACAGAGCCCATACTGATAATAATAACTGGAAGTGGGAGGCAGAGAGTGAATGTGTTGTAACGGGTTATAAATAGATTATATTGTGAGATTACTGCTTTAATTTAGTGTTTTGGCTTTCATGTACAGTGAACCCCCCTTGAGTGTTCACATTTGTAGGGGTTTGAACTACACTTTTAAAGGTATTTGTTCTTTTAATTTACATCACATTTAATTTAAGTGTTCCCAACCCGGGAACTGTGATATAGACCAGTGATTCCCAACCAGGGTTACTTTTACCGTAAGGGAGATACTTCTATATTTTCCCAGGGGTTTGAGGAAAGCTCAACTAATTAACTCAACTAAACTCAACTGTAATTATAATTTAATTAAAAGATATATCCAACAAGTTTTGTTAAGGAGAAAAAAAGCAGCCAAATAGGATAACACATTTCGTGATGCTGATATTAGTTTGCAATAACCAACAACCTACAACAACTAATTTTAACACATTAACATATTGCAACTGAGAGTGTTTGAAAACTAGTGAGCAAAGGAGCAGAGAACCCAAAAAAGTTTGCTAAAAGTATTGGATAAATGGGTAAAATAGCTAAAATTAATTTATATGCAGTTGAAATAGTTAGCTTAGGGGTAATGTTAATGGATAATTGGGTTAAAAGGTGAAAAGTAATGTTAAAATGGGTGAAAAAGTTTGCTTTAGATAATGGATAAATGGGTAAAATAGCTAAAAGGTATGGATAAACAGTTGAAATAGTTAGCTCTAAGTAACATTCATGGATAAATCTGTAAAATGGCTAGTAATAAACAGTAGAAATATTTAGTTAAAAGTAACAGATTAATCAATGTAGATGTTGACCATTACAATGACTACATCCACAATTAAGTGTGAAAGAATGAATTCATAAGAACATATGTGTAATCTGACAGGTTTACAGATGAGCTCATCTGTCAAGGTTGTGTGGATTCATCTGTCAAAGAGGCTGTGAACCGTGTTAATAGAGTATATACACACACAGTATATACAGTATGTATTTAGTCTGTTTGGGGAAGTAGCAAATGAGAACATCATGCCCACAGCAGACCTGAGCCTGCTGGGACACCACCGCCATTCATGCCAGGCTTTCCTTGGCAAAAGAAAAATCTCCCTTAGCACTTTCTATCATTTTGAATATGATAATGCACAAACAAGGGGGGAAAACACTCTCTAAGGAGCTGCGTATAGATTGCCAGCGGTTATTCCAAGAAATGGAAATTCAATTTGAGAATAAATGATGCTATCAGAAGTGTTAAAGCAGAGACGCATCAGGAGCTCAGATGGCACTTGGAATTTGAATTGCTAAAAACATTTCCAGCAGTTTGCAGTGTTTCATTGCACATTCAATGAGATTTTGCCTTAACTTGTGGATACTTTGTGTGCTCACAATGGATTTTCTCTCTGATTGACTGTAGTTATTCCTGTCATAGATTACACTTTATAGCACCACATTTAGAATTTGTCCTGAGTTTTATTTTGAATCCAGTCAGGCACACTTTGTCTTATGTGCCACTTGCACATTTAATAAATAAGCATTTAAAAGCAGTACTACTGCAATTTATGGCAATAACAATAATAAAACTCTACCATTAACCTACTAATAATTCATTGATTTGACTGTTCTTTCTGTGATGTGAACTGAATAAATATGTTTCATTTCACTATGTTTGGTTTTGGCCACCTGGGGGTGCCAAAGCGATATCAAGCCCCCAAGTACACACACACACTTCACACACACATGCACACTCATATGAAACACAAACACTTGGTGAACTGTGTTGGAATGCTCTGACATCCTTCGTAGTTTTCATGCTTTGTTGCTTTTTGCACAGTTTTACCTCATCTCTCTCCTCTGGATCCCCCAGATGACGTTCCGCTTCCCTGCCGCCTGGCTCACCATGTTTGACGCAGTGCTCATCCTTATGCTGATTCCCCTTAAGGACAAAGTGGTGGACCCCATCCTGAAACGCCGCGGCCTGCTGCCTTCCTCTCTCAAGAGGATTGCAGTGGGGATGTTCTTTGTTATGTGTTCGGCCGTGGCAGCAGGTGAGTGCAAAAACAGACATGTTCTCTCTACGCTGTCAGATAAGTAGGCCAAACATACACTAATGAAACAAGAAAGTTAGCGCTCGTGGTAAATGCCACATGGAATCAGTAGTTCCAAGGCAATGAGCATGATACTATTATGTCAGTTTCTCACCACTGGTCTGCTATTACTATGATTTACAGGCTTTTAGCTGCTCCTTTTCTTAACTAATAGTTGCCTTTACTGTTTCTTTTTGTGGGACTCAACAGATGGTCTGACACAAATGAATTAATTGTCCCTGAATCAAAACATAACTTTCCACCTGGCAGAGGGAAAAACAGCCCCAGAATGTTGCCTTTCCTCCTTAGCCAGTAGAGCCCAGGGGGAGCTGTGGCATCTTACTTTTCGGTCCTGAACGACTGCACCCGCATGCAGCAGCACTACTCAGACTTATTCACTTCTAGACTGTGGATTATTTTGGAAATAAAGTCTCAGCCAGGCCTGTCAGCGAGTGCTGGTGCATTGATACATCCAGGCTAAAATGTTTTGAGGGAGACAAGCCTGGAAGGCAGGAAGAAAGCAAATCAGTAACACTCCTGAGAATCAATGCACGTTATGTTTTCCACAACCACTGCCCTTTCTCAGACGCACGATACATCCACCACATAGAATATGAACCTGTTCTGTCATTAGTGACCTTCTAGGTATTGACTGATGTGCTTCAACCAGTTTGCAAATTGACTGTTAACGAAGCACTGAATCAAACCTGACAACAATTGTGAGGAATAATTGAATCACATTGTGAGTTTATTAAATATTTTGTCCATACAAATGAAACATTAATGTATATCAGGACTAACAAATGTACAGTTTTGAAGCAGCAGTGTGTTGACTTTAGGGTGATCTACTGGCAGATATGAAATATAATATTCAAAACTATGTTTTATTAGTGTATAATCACCTATGAACTAAGAATCATTAGGTTTTTGTTAGCTTACAATAAGCCCTCGATATCTTCATACCAAACCCTCAAACTTCCTCGAAAGCATCTTTCAGAGGTCTGGGCCAGCTCTGATCCAAGTTTATGTCTTACTTGTGGCTGATTCAGGCACCCGTATACACAGTAAGTGGGGAGTATGATCTCTATACAGGATGTATGATCTATAGATTAAAGGTAAATGTACTTATCTAAACATCTGTGTTGTGTCCGTGCGTTTTTTTCGATAAGAGAGAGGAAACGGTGCTGGACTAACTCTCATCCTTGTCGCTTATTTTATATAAACATGAAAAAGAAATGAGAAAGTTTGTTGAGGGAGAGTCTTCAGATGTTCTAGCGAGTTATTAAGGCCCGACTTAGCCCATCAGAAACCTCCTTTTCAATCAGTGAGATGCGGTAAAAGGTCTTTTAACCAAATCTAATGTGTCTACTTTTCGTTTTTAAAGTAATATTTTCTTTTCAGAGGACATGAGCATTTCCGGAGGGAAAGGTGCTCTAACATGTTCATTTTTTTCTGATGTTCAAAAGCTATTCAGGTATTTACTTTTCCATTTGGCTTCTTGAAAGAAAGTGCAATCCTTGCATTTGAATTCAGGCTAAATGAATTCTGAATATTGCAGAAAGCAATTTTGAGTCCTGGGAGTGGAGAGAAAGGGTTTATGGTGGTGCACTGGTGTGACCATTGGTCACAGAACAGCAGGTGAATACACAACTACTGTGCAACAAAGTTCTGAACTGGATGTTAGGAGTCAAATCAGATCAAATCTGTACAGCAATTGACTTGGATACAGTATAAATTATATTGTTTCTGCACCTTATTTTAACAGTTACTCATCCAAGAATAATTTGCTGAGCCTGCATGCTGTTTATGCCAATCATTGCCTTGCTTCACATTAATTCAGTTACACAGATTGAATCCTGGGAGCTGCTTTACACTGTTATTACTTTTTGAACTGTATTTCCCTCAGCCGGCCTTCCGTGTGTCCTCACTGCTTATCTGCATCTGTCCACTAGCTGAAGTCATGTTGTGTTCAGAGACTGACAGATGGAGAGTTGTGAATGACCAAGTGTGGCATCTTTTGGCCCAAAGAACAGTCAGTCCAACACATTGCATTGTCAGGCCGCCACTCTGTGTCCACAACATTGGCCACGCCACTGCTGTTCGGAGTTAGAATCACTTTCATCACCATGTGCAACAAATGCGCAGGAATTTGTCATGATGTTTTTGTCGCTGCGATATTTCACAGGGTTTCATCGTGCTCGCTGACACGCGTGGCACAGTGACAGCTGGACCTCCCATGTAGTGCAAAGGGACAGCTGAAGACATGCTGTCAAGCGAACAGTGCACTGTTTCTGATCCGCTTTTCATTTGTGTACAACAGTCCCAGACTTCAGCCACACACTGCTCTGAAAAGCTGCTCTGACATCGCTTTTGAAAAGATTTTTTTTAGCATGTTTTATCACATTTTCTTAACTTCACACACTAATCTGCTCAATGGCTTTTAGGTGTCCAAGAGTATCTCTTTATTTTTTTTTTATAAAAGCTGCAGCAGAGTTGCCAGGGATCACACTGGGCTGTCTGATGTGTGATGTTTAGCAAGGGGGAAAAAAGCATGGGTGTGTGTTTATAGTGTGACTTTTGCTCTTGGCAGCCCAGTGGCCACACTGCCCGAGATGGACGCCTGGTATTATAGGATAGCCGGATTACAAGGCTACAACTCCTCTCAAATACAGCATTAAGTGTAGTTATGATACGAGGCTGTCTCTGGGAGTTATCTGGAAATAGCCACTGGTAACATGATAATAGCTCTATCGAATAAAGCTTTTAGGAGGCGGTGGCGGTTGATGACAACTATTGGGCTCTTATTACTGAACTGTCTGCACTGTTCCATTACTAACTGCCATAATATGGAAGCATGCAGATGTGATCTTAATGAAGTGGTAGGGTAGGCTTAAAACTAGTTAAATGCTTAATGGAGTGTCACTGCATCATTTATCTGTGCAGTGTTTGGCTGTTTGTTGGTGCAACGCTCTTTAAATACTTTTATTTTTTTATCATTACTGAAACATACAAGCCTTAATTTTACCTGTTTGCATTTTTTCTTTTGTATGTATGTATATGTGTATGTAGGACAATGCTTTGTCACCTTTTTTGCATACATTTACCCTTTGGGTAACTGCTCGTGTGTTTCTCCCCCTCAGGTATTTTGGAAACCAAACGCCTGGAGATCGTCAAATCATACGGTACCATTGACCAGGTGCTTGGCCACGTTACCTACTACGCAGCAGATTTACCCATATGGTGGCAAGTGCCTCAATATGTGCTGATAGGAATCAGCGAAATCTTTGCCAGCATTGCAGGTACAGTTGTTTGACATCTCCCGTGTCTCATTTAGCACCCCAGTCAGGCAGACGTGATGATTCAGACTTAACATTGAAATACAGTATCCTCCAGTGATTAGCCTCATGGTTTGATCCAGTCTGATTCAGCTCCACACTGAGCCACTCTGAATGGATTGTCGGCTAAAAAACTGTAGTGCCCAGAATGCAATGAAGACTAATGTGTAAACTCTTTTTGAGCAGTTTGTTTGATTCATTGCCCGCAGCAGCTAAATGTGTTTGTGGCTTGTACTCCCGAGTATATAGCCCAACAAGTCGATCGATAATTGATTATCCTGATTTTCACGCACCATTGCAAGATGCTGTTCAGTGACGGGACATTTTATAAATACAATATGGGTAAAGTAACCTTTTAAAATTGATGATGAAAGCTATAACTTTGCCTCTGTTAGTGACCAGTCGCACATTAGCACTCCCCCTCTGCTCGCTGTCCAGACACATACAGTAGATAATAAGACGGATGAATACACAGATATGAAACTTACACTGTACCATGTATCCCTGAGGCTATGATTAACATCATAACGTAAACTTTTCACCTCCGTGTTCACTCAGCCGCTGTGTTACCTCTGTGAACTTAAATATATACCAGCATGAAATTGTAAATCACAATGTATGCCTTCCCACACAGTTGATAGATAGTGCTGTGAAATGGTACTGCATACACTGTATTGCAAGTTCCACTCTTAATTATCCAATTATGGCACTGCTGACACGCTGTTCATAGAGGCAATTTACACTTGAAAATACAACAGATAAAAAGATATGTTTAATTATCAGTACAGTACTTTGAGGGTGGTGACAGTTAAATTTCCATGTAGACCAAAGAGGCAGAGAATGAGTCCTAAACACCCTCAGACAGCAACGCATCAACTGCCACTGTCACGAGCATTGTACTGTGGACTCTAATGACTGCAGGAACAAAGAAAAAGTCCTTGGCTTACTGTACAGCCAACAGTATATTACAGGGGTCCGGCTCATTGATTTGCAAGATTGCCCACAACGGCTTCACACAACCAGAGATATTGCTTCCATGATGTAAAGGGTATAAAAAATTCTTCCCTCTCACAGTAGAGCACAAGCAAAATTTGATTAACCTCCATTGAGGTGTTGGGGTGGCAGCCAAGGTTCTGAAGGCTGACATTTCCAAACCTTGGCACAATAAGCCACAACTATCTGCATGACTAGGGAGCACTGGGGAATTAACTCTTTCTTAAAGTTTTGTAAAAACCCCCGACTTATTTATGATTTTTGTGACCTTAGAAGCTTAAAGGTTGAAAACCTTTGTGAATTGCTATCTTTTATCTACCAACAGAAGACAGGAGAATTAGAATATCACAAATCTAAAAAAAATTGGGGGAATTGCTTGATACAGATGTTTCATGTCCAATACCAATCCCATACTGTCTTTTCCCCTCCCCCAGCTGTTACTTATTAATTTTTATGGATGCATTCACGCACCAAATGACTCTCTTATGCAGTACTGCTGCTTTGGACCAACATTTGACCCCCGGAAACTTGCTTGGTTTATGCTGGACACTTGACACTTGCAAGGGTTGCAAGTGCATGACTAAATTGACTCTACACCATCAGAAACGGCCTTTCTTGGACTTCCCATGCGACACATTTTGGCCCATATGTGCACAGCCGATATTCTACATATCTGTGAATGGGGAAAATATAACTTAAGGAATGTGGTCCAGGTCTGATTTGATTTAGAAGTTGTATTACTGTTGCTGCCCAAAGAATTCATCCTAGTTAATATCATTCTTAAAAACATGCTTATCAATATAATGCCACCCATAATCCTTCACTGGAAATGTAGCCATATTTGCGTTCCCCTGGAGAAATAGATTCTCTGTTTTTCTCCAGAACATGATTAAAAAGAAAAGCACTGTATCAAAGCAGGTCAGAATAGTTCATGCTGTCAGCTGCAGACTTCTTTCTGATTCTTTAAGTGAATCAGCTGAAAACTGCTCAGCAAGAGCTCCCTTTTTTCCCGTTTCTTTTTCTATGAGCCCTGACCTAAACAGGAAATGCCATTTCATTAAAAGCTATGAGAAGTAATGCCCCATATTGCCCCAGTAATACAATAATGTGACAAAGTGAGAAATTGCTCTAAGGTTGTATCGTATAGCGGCTGCAAAATCTGAAGAGTGAAAGCAACAGCAACAATATTCTCCTTTATTAAAAGAGGAGAGTTTGTGTCTGTGAGAAATGCACTGAATGTGATACAGATACAACAGAAATCGGCCTCGGATCATGTTTATCTGTTGTGTGTCTATTGCTGTTCATGTCTTCCCTTATGTTTTTTTCACTACAATCATGATCATGCCTCCAGGCCTCGGTTATCTCTGTGATTTGAGTGTGTTAAGGCCTGGAGCCATGATTGAGTCATTCTCTTATTACTACGGGTCATGCTGTTGTAGGCTCTTCTATAGAGCTCTCACTTTATTTCTATATCAAGAGAGAAGATTGAACCATTAATATTTAAGACATTTTTCCCCTCAACACACTGGAAGGATTATCAAGCCGATCCAGTCACTGCAGTGTGTTTGCACAAATCAACATTCGCATTCGTTATCTTTAAGTTTAAAATCCGCAGATAGTGAAATGTTTTTAATAAGCTTGGGTATTATAAAGCCCTTGAACAGAATTCCATAAGGCGTCTTTAAAACACTGGAATTTGCACAAAACTATCAGGGTCCCTATGAAAGTCAAATCCAGACATGACAAAGCTATAGGGATCCTTAAAATAAACTAACTCTCCTCTCTCCCTCCATACCATCCCACAGGGCTTACTTCAAGGAAAATTGGCTGACAGAATTGTGACATATGTCTGGTTAAGAGGAGTATTTCCCCTTAGTCTTCCTCTGTTTGAATAAATCTGTTTAAAACCTCCGGTGCCATCAAACTTCCTCGCCGCAATCCCCAGTCTTGTAGGACGATGGGTAATTCTTTGCTTATACACCACCCCAAGTTTGTCTGCTTTCAGGCAATAAGAATATGCAAAAAACTTTTTTGCAAAATGATTCCCTACAGTATTTTTAATTATGTATTGCACTTTGGTAAATGTTAAAGGCTAATGTTACTTTCTAAGAAAGAAAAATCACCCCTTCAACAATCCCCCAGGGAAGAAAAAAAAAAAACATTTTAAATCCAATGCTCTTTTTTTTTTTCTCTCAGATTTTTCTGCCCTTTGATCGAGAAAGGTCAAGCTCACTTCGACTCCTTCTTGAATTACTGTTGCCACTGAAAGATAGAAGCTGGATTTTACATAATGTTCCAATGTCGGTCTGTAGTGTCCCCTTTACGGTGCTGTATCTGAGAATCCTCACCAACCTTTGCAGTCCCCTGTGATATGCATAGCTATTGACCAGTGTTTGCTCCTATCAAAAGGTTAGCTTAGGATATAAACAAATGTATCATTGTGAACTTTTGGAAAGGTCAGCGATGCTTTCCACTGAGTAATAACCTTATGTTTGCCATGCTCTTATCTAGTTCCTTTTTCCTAAACCTTTTTTCTTTCTTTTGCACAACTAGTGCAGGTATCTGTAAGCAAACTGCTCATCACATTAATTTGTGCTATGTACCCCTCCAAGGAAGGTCTTAAAAAGGCAAATGTATTTAACTGCAGCTCCCTAATCTCCCCTGACAGATGTAGCTATAGGGCCTCATTTGAAAAATCACATGTTTGAGGTGCCATGAAATTATCAATGTCAGCTTGCAGGCAGACAGATCTCGAGGCAAAAAAAGACACATATTTGATGTTTTTTTCTCTCCTCATCTTTCTTTCTCTTAGGTCCCTTGCCCATTTTCTCAGTCGTTTTCTTTCTTTCATGACACAGTAAATACTGAGTGATGTGATTTCCAAAAATAACTGTTTGAGACCAGTACCAAGCACAGTAGATACCCCAACAATGGCACCACAAACCAACGCAAAGCATGGAAAATAAGCTGCCAAGCAGCTGCCGAGGAAGCCTTTTGGTCACACATAAAATATACTGAAAGGAAAATGGTTATTGTCAGCAAAACACCATCATGTTACAATGACAGATATCCTACCAAACAGGGACACCATTATACCAGAAAGGAAATAGTTGATACCTTTACCAGTTAATTCACACAGCTCTCAACACCAACTCAAATGTTTTGGGCTGTGTTAAGGAAAAAGTAAGTCATGTTTTCAGAAATTTGGCATTGACTTGAAGCAACAGTTGTTGTGACATCCCTAATGTCCATGTATATAGTGTTACAGATTACAATATACATAATATACATTGGCTGTAGCATGTGACTCTCTTTTAGTTAGCATGTAAACAATTTTTACTGTTTTATACTCTACATGTTCCACAACAATTATCTGTCTTTTTTACCGTCTTTGCTGCAGGTTTGGAGTTTGCCTATTCTGCAGCCCCCAAGTCCATGCAGAGTGCCATCATGGGGCTCTTCTTCTTCTTCTCTGGGATTGGCTCCTTCGTAGGTTCCGGATTGTTGGCTATTGTCTCAATCAGGGCGATTGGCTGGATGTCTTCCCACAGAGACTTTGGTAAGAGAATACTGTAGCTTCTTTATTCATTATGTATGCAGCCATTGTGGCAAACCACACACAATGCAGAAAACATAAGAAACTAGAATGTGCAGATCTCCATCAATGTCTTGCCCTACAATGGGTTCTCCTTAGGTTACACCAAGTTTCATGAAAATCCAGCCAAACAAACCCAAATGAAAAGGAAACCTCTCAGCTATAATCTATAATTTTATAATAACAACATATCAAATTACTATATGTGATGCGAAATGGGTTACTCGTATTGCTGAACCTGCTTCTCCCAGCCAGACGGAGCTTCATAGCTTCTTTCAGCTCATTTTGTTGACTTTTCTCACCATTCTCAGTGTCATTTTCGGCCTCAGCAGGCAGCAGTTTTCAACACTCTAAGACCCAACTACACACTGCCTGCTGTGCACCAAACACCCAAAGTCAGCAACTTACTGGTGAACATAGTGGAGGTTTTAGAAACTAAAGAGCCAAATATTTCCCCTGGAGTTGGTGGAGACTGAGCAGAAAGTGAACATTAGACTTAATATTGCAATTGTGACATCTAGCTATCAACTAGCATCAGTGAGATTTTCTTAGGATGTGATTTTTTTTTAGCCAGGACATCTGCAGCACCACAATACTGAAATATTGCACTAGTCCACACGGCAATTTCGATATAATTCCATTTAATTGCCCTGAAAATGTTATAATATGTCAGTGTTTGTTTGTTTCTGCTGTAGCAGGTTTAAAGCTTAAAATGTTTTTATATAATCTATCACCATTCTATATTGCATCTACAACAATAAGGACATTATTTTGATCAAGGGGCATTGAAAAATATTAAGAAGATTTACGTAGATTCATATCAAGCTTTATACAATATGAGTCCTGACGTTGCACATAAACTCACAGAAGTCCTGCTGTCTTCAGGATATCTGCAGCACAGAGGTGATGGATCTTTACTCATACAGTTTTCTTAGGGCTGTCCATAATCCCCCTGAATTGAGCATTACAGCTGTCAAGCCTGCTGGTAGATGCCCGGTGCATGTGGAGTGCACTATTGACTTTGCACATCGACTGTATGTATGGACTCGTAATAGAATTGTTGGTATCGATTCAGAATGCACAAAGTTTTTTTCAGAGGCATACCTTAAAAATGCTTAGAGCCTGTGCTGATTTAAAATCCACTTAAAGAGTTTGTAAATTAGACGCAGAGACAACACCGCGCGCCGTTCTCTTGTTTTAAGAGTGTTTCCCATAATAAATAGACATGTCAGACTACCGACAAAAGGTTTGTGTAAATCTGTCCAAGTGGTAGAATGAATAGTGTGGTGGTGGCAGCAGATGGATGGGCTCCCTAGCGAGAGGAGGCTCCCAACCCAGATGCACTTTTCCCTGAGCATGCGGTAAATAAGCCAACACTGTAAATTGTTTACCCACAAACACCTAATAGCTCATTAATACAGTGTGCCGACAGGTAGGGGAGGTACTTTTGATGATGTTAGCACTGGAAGATGCTTGGCACGCTTCATAAATCCATCCTTTGCTCAGCCTTGCTGCACTTGAGGGGCAGTTAAACTCGAGCCGGATTGCCTGTGAGACTTCATTTTGCTTTCCAAAACAAGTCATTTAAAAGGTGAGTTGCAGAAATGGAACAAAACATCCTCCTGGCCACTGATAAAAGACACACGGCACAAAGCTTAAGCATTAAGTACAGTCGGGAATCACGCAGTTTGTTTTTGTGGTTGTTTTTCACAGTTTGTTGGATGTTAGCTTCTTCCACATCTCATGGCTCTCTAGGTGGAATGGATTCAACTTATTTCCATGGCTGCGGGCAAAATGGTGTGCAGTAAACAGCATCATGGGTGAGCTGTGCTAAGTTGTACTGAGCTGTACGGGCCTGAAGACAGATGAGCAACATTAATCACAGGCTGGGGGTCTGATTACATAGCCCTGGATCTCTTAAGTAAAGCTGTCCCTGGAGCGTTACACAGAGATGGCACTGCTAGTCTGGCATCACACTGGTGGATGCTCAGCTCTGCTGGCGTGCTGTTGCTCCATTTCTTCCTGCTTAGCACTAACACAATGCTAGTCAGCATGTGTTACAGTACGTCCATCAGGTTTCTCCTTTGTCACGGTATTACCAGCTGGTTTGTGAAGATCAAGTCTTTAATTCTTAGTTTGGTAAAGACGGAAGAGAAGATCACCCACAGGATGGCCCGACCCCACACACCATGTGATAATGAATTCTGGAAAAAGGTACAAACATTAAGTCATCCACCCCCCTCAGTTAAGCTGACAACTTCAATTTCTAAAAAGTTGGCACTGTGGGTCACACTCGATTTTCAAATCATTGCAACAGTAACCCATGCAAGGCAAAAAGAACGTTTTTCTAATGCCAGAAACAACACCGAAAATATCCCTTAAGTGTTTCCCCCATATTCATTCAGTAGCAGTGCACTGCTGTCAGTCCATGAACGACACAAGTGTCTGTGTTTAGTTCACATGTCCATAATAGCAGCAGGAGAGTGGAATGTCTGTTATCTAAACTGCTAAAACCGGCTGAATGGGTGATTCACGCCACGTTATTTCAATCCGCCTACTGGACTGGGATTGAGTGCTGTGCTATTCCCTCATCTACAGGGAAACCTGGTTAGTTCCCTTCCCTCCACTTCCTCCGCTTAGTAAAATGTAATGTTGGCGGGAAGATTCAGATGGTTTCCACAGTTAACAAGACAATATTATCGGTTACAGAGTATATCTCCAGTTTTTTTATTTTATTTTAAAAATGAAGTGCTCCGTCAAATTCATCTTTAACTTGGGTATTTTGTCTCTTAACAAATCACTCATCCCATTGTAGCTATGTTTCAGCCTATTGGCTCAGTTATTCTTGCTCATTATTTGTGCCCAACATACAGTCTGTTTTTTAATCGGTAGTTTATGATTTCCCAGCAATGTTGCATATTACTAAGCAGAGGAAAAGCTTTACAGTTAATTGGCCACATACAACCCATACACAAGAAAGGTTTAAACTATATAATAAGATATTAATATTAAAACAAGTCTATTACTATTACAGGCAAATCAACAGAGAGTATTTGTCCTAAATGTGCCAACCTTTGAACAACTATATGAAACCTAAAAAGGAATCCAAAGAGAAAGTTGCCTCTTTAAAGTCTCTCCTGCCAGCCTCTTGTTCTTGGAGTTCTGAGTGTCCATCAGTGAATGACTTTCCCATTTGGCGTGTCGGAGTGAATGACCACATGCACGATTGAAAGCCCCTGGCATCAGCCTGCAAAGCTGTAGTGAAAATGGTTATACAGTATTTCAAACGCATCTGCTCTCAAACTTAAAGCATAGTGAGCTCATGTGTTATTATTGATCTTTCAAATCCCACTGCACATCGTTTCCCCACTGTAGCGACATCTGGTTGGGTAGTCATCCATCACACTGTTTTATTTGGTGTTTTTATAGGCCTGGTGTAGAACACCATCTCATCCTTTCCTGTCAGAGACAGCAAGGAGCCATTTTAAACCTCATAAGCCAAGTCAATCAAACACCACCCTTTACTTTCTTCACTAACATTATCGTTTGCACATGAGGAGCTTTTTGTTCCTGAAAACGTCTTTTGTTGCATTTAACGTGTTCTGCCTTTGAAGGAGTATGACTCACTCAAAGTGAACGGTTTATGTGAGCAGCTGTAGTCACATGACAGGAAACGTTCCCCTTTTTCTTTGACTGGCGTTCAAGTCCTGAGTGATTGTATATCAGATGTCTGGGACGTGTTCAGACATTCGGAGCGAGCTGACATTCGCACATCCTGCTCATGAAGTGTCAGATCACACTCAGTGAAATGTCAGTGTTTTAATGGAAGCCTTTAATGTCACATCTGGCAAATTTAACATGAACTCTTATTCAGTCTGAAAGGGCTTTATTTGAAAATAAAATTTTTTGGTGCATGTGTTGGACATGTCAGAGGCAACAGAGGGAATGTGGAAATAGTCAGCATGTTGCAGCCATTTAGAACATTTCAGCATCAATCATAAAGTTTTTATGAGCAGGAGAAAATAACTATATTTATAGCTGGAACAAACATGCATTGATTCCCTCTCTGACTTCATTCGAGATGGCATTGAATGCATCGGAGCATTAAAATGTTGGGTCACTGCACTGAAGGTCTGGATCAATTGATCCATTTTCAAACCTTAAATTGATATTGACCCGTTTCATCTGGACTCACATGTTGTCCTCAAACCCACTCGCAGGTAAATTGTCCCGCAAGTTTATATCACTCAGATGTAGGATGGCTTCTCATGCATTTAGTGTTATCACAAGCTTCACATTTATTAACTGTACAATAGGACCACATATGGAAATCTCAAACACAACGCCTGCTTAGAAACGCTCCACTCTAATCCACTGATAATTTGCCTTTAAAATAACTGTCAAATATTTATGGGCTTCATGAATGTGTTTCACAGCAAGTCCTTGTTTAGTCTTTTGCTGCTGTAATTAGCCTTCCATATTTTTTTTGAAAGTGGTTAGCAGCCAAGTGGGCCCTGGGGTGCGGAGGCTGAAAGGAGGAGGTAGCGCCTAACTTAATGTATAATGAAATTAGAGCAAGAACCATTACAAAAACTGAAACCTTGCACAAATTTCTGGACTGTTAAAAAAAAATGGATGTTGCTTTTTGCCAGTTCTCTTTTATTTCAAGGGTCCTATTTAAGAGTTTGGAAATGTGGGACAAAGGTTGAGATCCAGTCATCGGTCAGAATCATCTTAGGGCTGCAGTAACTACATTTCCTTATGCAGAGGAATAAGAATGCCAGGAGGAAATCTCAGGATTTGTTACATGCCTCATGCTGACACAGAGTGTTGAACGTGTTCATACTGTCTGTATTGTACTCTAAACTGATCCTATTTTACTAAACGCTCGGGATATTCCCTCGACATGATTTGTATGCTGCACTCCGTGCTTTTTGGAAGCGATACTGCTCTGTTAATTAAGACTGCGGAGGCAGACTTGGTTTAGTATCTGTTAAGGGGAATTATTGATTGAAAATACAAGCGCTCTCACTGCAAATGCACTTCTCTTTTTCCTCCCATGCTCTGCTGTCAAGCACATTGTTTTGCACTTCATGAATTATTCAAACACTTCACAGTTCTTGATCTATTTCTCTCAATTTAAACTTTTGACCAGATTAAGATGACAACAAAATAAGTTAAAAGTGTGACAGGGGTCGGAGTATCAGGTTTTCCATTTGCCACTCATTTAATTAATGTTTGGGCAGAAGTTCACAGTGATCAGCCAGCTCTCTGTTCCTGGATCAAAGGTTTCAGGCTTTAGACATGGCCCAGTGCATCAGGCATTGATGAAGAGGACGGTGTTTCTAATTATCCATAAAAGCATGCATACAACCGAGAGGAAGAAAACAGATATGCACGATACACCTGGTGATATTACAGAGTGTGATCGACTCCACTGATCACATTTGGTCATGCAAAGCTCTGGGATCACTCGTTTCAATTAGTTCATCCTGTTCTTTGATCAGAAGCGAAGCAGGCCCTGTTAAATCATGTACAAGAACATAAAGGTCTCTATGTTACATGGAGAGATTGTGACACAGCTGCCTATAATGCAGGGCAGTAGATGTTGAACAGGCCTGTAGTGTCAAACACTACAGCACAGCTGACGCTATTATGCTGATGTAAATAAATTAAGCATTACGGTCAGTTATGTAAAACCCTGGGGTGGCAGTACTGGTGGGTTGATTGGTCTGACACATTGTGTCCAGGCAGAAGTATCTTAACAACTATTGGATGGATGACAAATGGATGAACATTAATGACTAAAGACAATTTCTCCTCCAACCAGTCAGAATTTGTTAGTATTAACTGGTTATTTCGAAGTAATTTCCTCAGATGTTTTCAGGAAAAAAATCCACTATATTTGATATTAATTATAGGGAAACTAGATTTGATGTTCAATTGGTTGTTTTCCAATTAATTAATTAATTGCTATTGTGACCGTCAATGGGTTTTAGTCAATGCACAGCAGTCGGCTAAACATTGTCCACAAGATCTTTCCACAAGAAAGCATTAAGAATAGAATTAGAGAAGAGACAAGAATGAAGTTTGCATTAATAGGCAAATAATAATTAAATATGTATTAACATTAGATAAATAGACTTAACTTTTCTAGAATTTCAGGGAGAAGTATTATTTCCAATTTGTTAAATGTTAGTATGCTAACATGCTAAACTCCAGAGAATAAAGTAAACAGTAAATCTGCTGCACCAGCCAACTTTGACCTGGAAATGAAGTTTGTTCCCTTATGTAGTGAATAGGTGCAAAGGTTGGAGGGGAGTTAGAAGATACTGCAAAATATTCTTTTGTGGGAAATTGGTCCTGGTCATGTGGTGCCTGAAATAGTGTAGGATTGCTGTGATCATATAAAATGCTTCACCATTTTATATATTTATGATATGAGCTTATTAATGATTAATTCCTATCGTCACCGTACTAATTTCACTGTTAAAAGAACACCACACCATCTGCTTCTCACTGCAGATTTTTGGGTGTGTGTCATGCCTTCATGCCGCTGTGCACCACCCAGACAACAACACGACTTCCTGGAGAAGCATCTTTCCGTTTGTTGAGCTATTGATGTCATGCTTGGCTGTGATTGGAACAGCTGTGTCACAGCGATAAGAGCAGCGATGTGACTGGCTGAGACTGTATTTATTAATCACCACACCCTCTGATCTATACTGAACTTCAGCCAGGCCTTCTGCGCTTTACGCTGCTGCACATGCACGATCCAAAACAGCAGGGCCGCTTTGAGACGTCCACACAATGAGACACAGTTAGTCCTACTTTACACATTTAGCTGCTCAAACACTGTTTTTATTTGATGGCCTCAACTCTACTGTATGCTTAATAGAGGTTGAAATCACCAGAGGCCCCATAAAAATGATATTATTACGATACTTAAATCAAGACATGGTATTATTGTGATTACGATAATAGTATTGCGCATTACAATAACATTTGTATATTTATATTGCCATATACTGCAATGTATTAACTTTTTTCCACTGCATATTATGTCCCCAAAGGAAAACGTATCTGTGCCAATGTCTGTTTCGTCTGATAAGACAAAGTTTTCTCACTTAAGTATTTTTTATTGCAGAAAAATGGGATTATCAAGCAGACAGACTGACCAACACTGCAACTAAATCAACTAAATCAAACATAACCTCTTTGGCGGAGGTAATAAAATAAGATAAAACATCTCAATTTTTCGTAATCATAGTATTAGTGATTTATATAAGAAAATATCTATACTACTTGTTTGTGTATCACTACAATTTGCCTTTCTGCAATAATACTATATATATTACCATGCTGTATGGATTTTATCCCCCCCCACCATAATATTCAAACTTTATCCCATTCTCTCCATAAATAAAGCTTAAAAAAGTCATATGAACTGCAAAAATATCAGATTGAACGCAAACCTGCGTCACATTGAATGCATTCCAAACTGATTAAAAAAAACAGCCAAAAATAAGATGTGAAATAAATGAAAGATCTTAAGAAATGCTGCTCATTAGCACCATCTTGACCCAGGGGGCAGTTAACTCTGAATTGACAGGTGTAATTAGCTTGTACTTGAATACACTCACACACACTCACAAATTCCCTGCCATGTGAATATGCAGACGTTGAATGGTGAATTGCCCCCATATATAATTAAAATCAAGCCTTCCCCTCTTTCTCTGGCTTTCTATTCGGTGTGACAGCTCCACATGGAGAAACTAATGGGAGCTTTCTGAGTAGGACAGCAGCTTGCTCCGGGGCTGCACATTTACTCATTTGATGATAATGTATGGTGTACGCTATAGGTATCTCTGTCCACTGGTGAAACTGTGCCTTACATCCAGCCTGTCACACCAGCCAAAGACATGTTCTTGAATATTCTGTAGCAGAAAGAAAAAATAATCAGTGTGAGGCTCGTCCAGTAAAGTAGTAAACAGCCTCATCGCATGCTGTTGGCTACAAAGTCAATTGGTCTGCCTGAAATGGTCAAGAGGAGCAAAGCTGCTCTAATGCCAATCCAATTGCTTCCATACTTGAGCTGTGGAGACAATTGTTCTTGTTTTGCCCTTCATGTAAAACCCCAGCAAGGCGAAAAACCGGATTTGTTTAGAGCTTTCCTCTTGAGCTTTGCTGCTGAATGAGGACGACCACTTCACCAAGCAGCCTTTACATTTTAACTGTCTCAACATTCGCTGTACTGCTGATTGAAGTCCCCAGACCCAGTATGGAAAAAAAGGGGGAACTTGAAACTTACTGTATGTCTTTAATTCTGTCAGTCTCAGCACGGTCTGTTTGTCCCTCCCACCCCCCGCTGTGCACAAGTCACACAGCAAATCACAGCGGAGGCATCGGTTTATTTTTTTCCACCCTTTTATTGCATCCCATTCCCACGAGGAAACAAAACAGTCCTTTAATACAGATGAAAGACTCCCTGGCTTGAATCACAGCTGAGGGCCCATATTGCTCCGTTTTTTTCTGATGCTTCAGTCCCACATCATCAATACTGCCTTTCCTGTATCAACGCAGGGGAGCGAGGGTCAACCATCTTCGCTTTCAGAAGGTTTCACCGTGGTGAGATGAGAAGTAACAAGCTCCCTCCACTGAATCCTAATTCCTGACAGCGTCACGTTACCCTGCCATGCTCACTTCAAGCCTGCCTTTTATGTCTTGTAAAAAAAAAACTAAAAAAACAAAACACAGCAACCTGCCACACTTGCAAGCTTGTGGCCGTTTACCTTTGCCTTTGGTATTCTTTTAACACGTAGCAATACTTTGTGATAAAAGAACCCTCCTGCTGTCGCCCTCTGAATATGTCGTGACTGACTCTTTTGTTCTCCAAATTTCCATATTTGTCACTTTGCCGTGCAGCTCACAGTTTTTAAGCGTCATCTGAATGCCACTCTTGCGTCTCAGCTGTTTGGAGTCACAGCTAAAGTGTTACATATTCCATTATAATAATGTCCTTGTTTTCTCTCTTTCCAGGTAACATCAATGACTGCTCTCTGCACTACTACTTCTTCCTCCTGGCAGGCATCCAGGGCGTCACCTTGCTCGTCTTCCTTATTGTCTCTTTCAAGTACGACAAGCAGAGGGCCAAAGCAGGAAGCCAAAGGCAGAGGCACATCTCCTCTTGACCTGCTCAAGTGTCCCTCTCACTTTACCTGCCTTTTTCCAGTCATATCACTCAGTGCCCAAAGACCCTGTCCTATAGATACGGTACTTACTAATCAAATCCTGCAAAAGTTTGGTTTACCTCTTCACTCACAAATGACCTTATGACAGTATATTTCGTATTTATGTTTGTTTTAGCTTTTAAGCGGGGACTCTTTATCCTGTTTTTATAACTGGAATGGTTTTACATCAATGTATGAACGCACAGGTACGACTGAAAGCAAAGAGATTACAGCTACAGTTAGTCACTTTCATCTTCATCTCATATTGGCTCAAACTGTGACGGTCATGCAGTCACTGACATGATTGACAGCTGCATTGGAGACTGGGAGAGCTCTGATTGGTTGCTTTTGTTCAGATGTGGTGAATTATTGCAAATGCAATGAGGAGGAACATGATATTTTTAATTCTTTTTTTCAGAGATGATCTGTACTGCTGTCAGGATATAGTGACAAAAATATGACAGACATTTTTATAAAAGTTACCGACTGTAGCTTTATTAAGAGCCATCTTTAATTCCTTTCTACTGTACTCCCTAACTCCTGTGTTTACTATGTTGCCATTCTTTGATCATTTGCACTTGACTTGAGGAGTGGTGCCATGAAAAATATGATATCTTGATATTTTCTAATCATGAAGAATGCTCAGTTGTTTTCTAGCTAGATTTTTACCTTTTGTTTTCTAACAAAGTCTTATTTTTGGACTTTTGCTAACATTTTATTGACGCTGGTATGATACATCAGTATTTAAATCATCCACAATGTGTGCATTAAATGTACTTAGCATTATTTTTTGGTTAGCACTGTTGGGCTTCTACAAAGCTTCAAAATACCTGTGCAGTAACAGTTATAATCGCATTAAATGGGAATTTTGTTGGGTAATTTTCTGCTGTTGCAGATTCCCAGAAATCATTGCTGTTAATGACAGAATAGGGCTTTTGTTTAAGGAGATTCCATTGAAACATGCTTAGATTTGCAAATCTGTTATTCAAATCTAATAGTGAGAGAAAAGAATCTCCCACATTTGATACCACTGACTGTGATTACATACTGTAAATCCACATAAATCCATCCCATAAATCCGCTATAAACCCTCAAACAGAGCCATACATGAATAATGATAACTTTACTGTGAAAAAATACTCCATGAGTCCGATAAAGCTTCACTGGAGTTTTAAAAAAAAAATGTTTTATTCTGGTTAAGCTAGAAAAAACCCATGTCCACATGACAGACTAACCTTAAGCTTAACCAGCAGCCTTGACTGTAGTCTGATATATACAAAGCAATGAATCGTGTGGACTGTGAAAATTAAAAAGTCATTCACATTGACATTTTAAAATAAAGCTCAAATTATAGTATTATCATGACTTTGCCACTTTGCCAGGAAACCTTGAAAAGAAGCTTCTGTTTCTTGTATTTATTAGATTGTGATGCATTTGTTTTAGCTTTATGCTGTAAAGAAAAATGCCTGTGTGTGTTTTTCTTTAGATCTCAGAATAGGTATAGCACAAAGTACTGACTGCATTTTATTAAAACAAGAAAACTCTCAGGGCTCGAGGAATAGTGTCGAGTGACAGAACTCTCCAGGAAATGTAAAACTGCCTTTGGGAGCTCAGAACCGTGTTTACCCTGTGGTGTAAATAAAGGTACATTTGTAACAGCACAGGAAACTCAAAAAGCTATCTCCCTGACGGTGTGTGACTCCTGTTAGAGTGATTTAAGTTTGTGTTTAATTGGTCGGATAAATGGATGTTCCTTGTTTTATTGCATATTTTATACCTGCTTTGTCATGTCGGGCCTCTCCAGAAAGATTTATTGCATTTATTTTGGAATTCTTTTCTGTTTTCATAATGCTGCAGAACTGGAATATTATTTTGTGTTTATGTATTTGTTGCTATTAAAGTATATTGAATTGAGAAAATAGTTTGTCTGTGACATCAGCTCACCTTCTGTCACACACAGTGGCTCTTCTTTTTCCTACACGTTTAATATGCACATTTATTGTTGCTTTTTTGGCAAGCAGCACTGCTTTGTTAAACTCTTAGCAGTCAGGAGTTATTCATATAGAAATCACGTTTACTTTTATACTTGCATACAAGTTAACCTCTGATGTGAACATATATTTTAACCATCGTGTTTTATATACAGGCAGAGATATGACCCTGTAGTTTAAATGAGAATCACGGATTGTGCCTTTAAAGGCTGCCAGGATGCTTTCATGATTAGGGCTATGGTTTGTTGCTCCTGAGGGAAACCCAAAGTAGACTGTGTGTAAATGATTTATATTACAAAAAACACACCCTGTGGCAGGCTGTTTGGAGAAAGGTTGCAAACACGGAGCCTCATTTTGCATTCCCATTGGGGAAGGCAGTATATTTCTTCTTAGTTTCATCAGACGCAGATTGAAATCAACACGTCATCACAGATCATTTTTTAATGGTAAGCCCTCACAGCCACGAGGCTCGGAGAGGGCCATTTCCTGTTTAATTTGGTCAGAGAGCCCACACAACCGTGACTGAGCAGACAGCTTGATGTTTGAAACCAACACAATGCCTCCGGGTCATAATTCTAGTGTGGCGGCTTGTTTCTCATGTTGAGAGGAATTTCTGACACATCGGAGTGGTTATGGGAGCAGAATTGCAAGGCAATAACATGGAGATATATAGTTTTGGTACTGACCTACCAATAATTTTAGTTGATTTATTGGCCAGGGTTTAAGCAAACAACAGACAGTGACTTGGAGAGAGCATCTTCAGCATACATTTATATCCGCTACACTTGAGGGGGGGTCCATTATTTAAAAAAATCATTCACATTTTGGTTGAATTATATTTCATATTTATTCACTATAATGTAATGTAATGTAGCGTTTAAAGTTTGCCATCTCTGATTGCCTTGTTTTGTTGCCTTGTTTCCTACCATTAAGGTAACGCATCTCTTTACATTTTAGTAAATAAGTACATTTTAATATAAATAATATACAAAGGGTCCAACAGTTAAAGACTGTTAACAGTGTAACACTAAGTTCTAATTACAGATTTCAGTCAGTGGCATTATCACCAAGTATCTTTCTAACTAGAAAGGATATGATGGGACCTAGAAAAGTTTGAAGAATTAAGGAAAAAGAAGTTGGTTTATATATATCCGTGTCTGTTATGTTAATTGCTTAATTAAGGCCATTTTCCATGCAGTGCGTCATCTACTCTTAATGACTTTTCGGGGGCATGTGGCAGCCTAACATAATCTACAAAATGCTAAGCTGCTTTTAATTGTATTACTGAGTCTTACCTGTGTAATGAGCGACCGGCAGATGCTCCAGAAGATGCTCCTCCAGTAATTGGAGGATTAGGAGGTATCATCACATGTTAATTAAGATAAGGTAATGCAGACACAATGTTTAAGAAAACGGCCAAGCAGACAAATCGCCCATCTCTAAGTACTAATCATCCACATTTACACAGACTTAACTATCTTATCTGAGCTGTCTTTGTTGGTCGGCATCCTGGAGCCTTTTCTGTGATTCCAAACGGGACAGGGTTGGACAAGAGACAAGTTAACGCAAGGCTGATCTGTTTCTATCAGGTTATCCACAATGAAATTATGCATGAATTAAAATATGAGCATGGAAAATAAAACATATGGAGAGCCTCTGAAAATCTTCCCAGAAAGAGTGTGCAAATCTTGTCACTTGAAAGACTGTTTTTTGTGGGACTGAGCACAGTGACAGGGTTAAGGATGTTCATTCAGACGGATGATCTGTGAAATAAGCAACCATAAAATGTGTTTAACAGCGTACATCCATCTGGATTTATGGCATCAACCTCAGTTATTATGTGCAGGCCGTGTGGTTTAAAGCGTCCTATTTGTACAGAATGGGGCATGACTACAGTAAAACAGTACAGGTATCAGGATACATTTTTCTCAGCCACACTTTAGAACACCATTCGTGCTGGATGTATCTTGGTAGCCCTTTGACCTTCTATTGTTTTCCAGTAGGCAGAAAAATGTCATGGCCTGTCTCACGGCGCCAGTTGATACGCCGCTCCTGTGTGCACGCGAGGCTCCGCTAGTCCTCCTGGACGATATAGATCTAAATGACATGGTTGGGTACCCACCTCATGCTGCTGAAGGGTTGTGCTCGCTACCGTAGTTGCTGATTGCCTTTGGGTTTTTGAGTCATCACAAATGTTTTTTTTTTTTACAGTGCATATGTTAATACTGTACAGTGTGAGCTTGTATTTATATCACATTGAACTGGATTGTTCACTGGTGTTTTGCAGGGATGCATCTCCATCTGGGGCTGTTCACCACAAAGTGTTTGTTTAGAGGGGCTCAGATATAGCTTATTCATCTCTGCCATAGACTTTCTATTGTTTACTTAAAAGTAATTAAAAAGCATAAGCCCCTCTGTTCACTCTGTTCTCTGTTGCTGTTTGTGCTTATACCTACAAAAAGTAATGCGCTGTCTATAAAACCCACATTGTCATTAGCCAGGAGTTCACAATATTTCAGCACATACTGATGTTTGTTGTTAGTCTAGTAGCCACAGTACGTATGAAAGGAGCAACGAGGAAGTTAGACAGCTTAATATTAAGAGCGACAAAGTTTGCAATGGGAGGAGCATGGGGTGGATAACTAATGTATGCAAGTTATTTATCTTTTAAATATTAATGTCCAAATGAAGCATCACACACATTTCAGCAGCATTACTTGTAGGTAACTATGTTACATATAGTGATGTACAGAGGTAGTGATTTGAACCAAGCCATAATCTTTTCCCTAAACCTAACTAAGGTGTTTTTGTGCCTAAATCTAACCAACACACCACAGTGCCCCAGGGATTTAAAGAAAATATATCCTATATTTTCTAAAATTGAATTATACATTTGCTGCCATGGATGACTACATTGTAGGTTTTCATATTTATTGTAGGACAAAAAGAAAACTTCAGAATCCAGCCAGTCTATTCCTCTAAGGTTAACACTGAGGTAAGGGGTGAGGCTCAGTGTGTTCAATAAACAGCCTTTACAAGGCTGGTGAGACAAGTTACTCTATGTGTGTGAACATTTGTGTGTGTGCGCTGTGGTGTTTGTCTACCCACTGTGGTGCACTGGTCAGGTGGGAGATTGTGTTTACAAGACACAGATTTGGCACATGGGTGTTGTTTATGAACGCTGTTGTCTTTGGTTCCCTGCGGCTCCATCTGTAAAAGTCGGTCAGACCGGAATGTCAAGCTGACCTTGTCAGCTGCTCCTTCGTTCCTCTGCGACGGCGTGTTTGTGCATGTTTAGTTGCTGTAAAACTACTGTGAACTGATTTGAAAATGAATTCAAAGGAAGCAACATAAATCAAGCAGCGAATAATCATTTGAAAATTGCAAATACAGACCCAGCACATTAGGACCACAGGGAGCAAAGCCAACCATTAGTGTGAGTTTGTTGGTCTCACATCATCAATTTAATTAAAAATCCATTTAAGATGGAGGCCTGGGGAAGGCTTTTTCTTTTCCTTTTAGGGAAGTCAAGACATCAAGGCCGATGAAAATGAGTCTTGAGTTACCATGCTCCAAGAATGGAAGTGAATACAATCATTAAATCTCCTGCGCCTCATCCCAGCGGGTGTGAATGCGTCTGACACCGGAGCCCAGGGGGGAGGAGACGGTGGGTCTTTATTGGACTGCTCCTACCTGAAGAGGCTGAAACCACCGACGACGGTCACAGGAAGAGAGTCGCAGTGGTGTTTTAATTACACGGGGCCCTCCATCAATCATGCCCCTTGTGGCTGACAGTTAAATCCCTCCCAGACCTGCACTGGCTCTCCTCGCCCTTCACAGTCCACAGGCTGAGCGCAGCAGCCACGGTCCCAGCACACAGCACACGCTGCACACGAACCTCGCTTCAATCCCCCGCAGCTACTGATAGAGCCACAGAAGCAGGGAAATCACACAGGAGAGCATCATTGCACCACAGAACAAGAAAAAAAAAACATGGGGCAGCAGATACAGACAAAAGAGTGAGGATGATTTTTTCCCCAGTGTGTGTGCATGAATGTATGTGTAACCTACTTTGCCATTAGTGGATTTAGCAGATAATCTGATGTATTGTGGACACTGGTGGTGATGGTGTAGCGGGAGACCACCCTCTTTGGTTCCCCAATGCTCTACAGAAGTGCCTTCTTGGCTGCTCCTGTGCTACATAAAACATGATAAGGAGCCCTCTAGAGTGTCCTTTCAGCCGAGAGAAAAGGTTATGAAGTTCCCTTAAGGATGGCCTTGAAATTAACTAGACCCGATGCAGTACTATTATGCTGATCTACATGCTAGAAAACTTTCTGTTCAAAATGAACAGCTGACTCCTAAGTGTTTTTTCTTCTAAAAACTGAATGCTGAATAAGACATTATTAGGTGACCAAAATATTAGAAATAACTTTCATAAACTGAAAACACTGAAAGGGTCAAAGTTCAGTTGGAGACATTTGTCATTAAGAATACCCTAAGATTTAAGAGATCTTACTTGTTTTGGCAGCCAGTGGTGTCGCCTCCTGCTGGCCATTAGAAAGAATGCAAGTTAAAGGAACTTCATCATTGGCTTCACTTTGCCCACTGAAGGTAACAAAATACACCTTCCCAGCATTATAATGCTCAGTCATTGACATGTTATATCTACCCGTTTATGCTCCTGTTGTACAGTTTAAATGAACAAGATAGACCTAAGGAGTGTTCATTGGTAAGCTGCACAGGCGCTGGCAGTCGGATATTTTCAACCCAGTTGTCAGGATATTTGTTGTTATTGTATGTTTCTATAAACCGCAAGTAACATTGAATCTTTTTTAATATAATTGTTTCTGAACTGATGCAACCTATTCTCATTGTGACGACCACAGCACGTAACATGTTTTAAAAACACTCAGTTAATTAAAAAAAAACACTGGTTACAATTAGGCACCAAAACCACTTGGTTATGGTTCGGTAAAAATAACAGGGTTAGACTTACCAACATCTCACCAACATTGAAACTTACAATGCCAACAGTTTTTGACTGGGCTGGTCATGTTTACCTTTGAACTAACCGAGCTTGCTGCTTCCCCTTATTTATAAAAAAAAATGGGGGGTGGTATCAATCTAGCGAGTAATACTACGCAACTAAGCACTTTTCCCCAAACACATAACTACTCTTTAATTACCTTCATAGCTGTCATGGCTTATTATCTTTCTATTTGCAATGATTTTCTTTGTCGTGTTAATTGGCTGACCTGGATTAACATGCAGTGGATCAATAGCAGCACCACAGAAGTAGAAAAGAGAATCAGTCGACACGCTGCTTGAACTAATTAAATCAAAGTAGAAAAGCCACTAAACTCTGATACAGGTGTCTGGAGGGCCTCCATTCAGCGCTGACTGTTGACATAACTGAGTTAATCTAAATGGCATCCCCTAATTACACTCAAGGTAGTGCTACCGTTTGCTGAAATATCTAACCTCCCTTTTTCCAAGCTAATACTGCTGCTGATTAACAATCTGATCCACACTGCAGCAACAGTTAACATAATGTGAACATTTCTCTGCTTGATGGAAAATAATAACACAAAAAAACCCAATCAGCCAACACCACTGCGATGATAATAACGTTCACTGAGCAAAATGCAATTTTTCAGCTGACTGCCTTTGTTTAGGAAGTTTTCAGAGATGATTATTATTTGTGCAATTATCTGAATAATAAAAGATCCATTTCCAAAAAGAAAACATTTTCCACCTTGCCTATAATTATCGCTCTTTGTATCCACACTCTCCCCGAGAGATAGAAAGCACATTTCATCCCACTTTGTCCATCAGTTTGCTTTTCCCCCCCGAGGCTATGGGACAGAGGTTAACGAGACCTTAATTGGCATTTTCTTCAAAGCTCACAAAACTATAAACTGGGGGTTGGCAGGAGGAAATGTCACATTACCATGTTGTCCAGCCATTTAGTTTAAAAGCCCCCTCATATGTCATATTAGGGTACTGAGTTGTAATAGACGAGATGAGAGTATTAATGTCCTCCGACTTCCTCCACTGGCCAGCGTTAAACGGAGGCAGATTGTGTTGTGGCTTGTGGGTAAATTACATCTCATAAAATACTCTTGATACAAAGATGAATGTGTAATGAGCTCCCCTTCCTCGACCACATTCCTCAGCTGACCGAGAAATGAATGACCTTATGATTGCTGCGGTCAATAAAAGCTGATACACGCTCTTGACATTGTTGTGTATTTCTTAAATGTTATGAAAATACAATATACAGAGCAACAATACAATGCTTTGGAGACTGTTTGGTATATACATAACAGGTCTTCTGCCGTGTTAAAGAGGATGAGAATGAACCGGAAAAGTTGTGCCTTTTTTTTCTTTTTCTTTTTTTTTTTTTCCATCGACATGCAGACATTACTCGTTGCTTGCTTTGGCCTCTCCAGAACTCTTCCATAGAATAAGGATCTGGCGTTAAGAAATTAATATCCAAAAATGTTACAAAACTTCCAAAACCATTTAATGTGCACACACATTCGGAACATCTATCTAGTCATGTTACTGTTCGTTTTAAAATCTACATGTTGTCTGAATATTACAGGTCGTAGTTGGCGGCAGATCAGTCCTGGGATCATTCTATCTAAACCCTGTAGTAATAAAATGATGATAAAAAGGTAATCATCTGATAAACAAACGAAAAAGGACCACCTCATTGACTTT
>CAFUXE010000853.1:264745-278875 GCA_903364295.1 Serranus cabrilla | reverse complement strand
TTCCCATTAGTGATTTCTTATCAGTCCCTTGTGGAATCATGACAATCCTCTTTAATTTAATGACCCTTTGGCAGTTTGGGGTGATTTTGAAGTCATTTTCCAGGTCCGGTTTCTGTCCAGACCCACTGTCCTCTGAAAGGCATAAGGGTGAGTTTGTTACAAGTGCACACAGTACATTATGCCACCTCTTTTAAAGCACTGTCATTTAACCTTTCCATGTAATTGCGCAACTCCTTGGAGTCTCCCAGCTCCACGTCTTGGCACACCCACTTAATGTCCTGGCTGTGGCATCCAGTCAGTGTGTTAACAGTGGGGTAGCTACTGTCCGAGGGGATGGTGGTGAACGTGGTGAACTTGACTCGCTTCCTCTTGGTGGTGGGTGAGTCTCCTTTGCTGTCCTTGGCTATGCACCCCGTGTCTGCCGCCCGGTGCACTTGGCCCTGCACGTTCTTCTGGGCTGAGCCTCCGTTCAGCAAATGGCTGCCTTCCTCCAGCCCGCTGCTGGAGTCCATCATGGAAGTCTGTTCCTCCTGCTGGGGCGAGAGGCTGATTTGGCTCTCCAGCAGCTCTGCCTCGTTCCCCAGCCACACCCAATCGTGGGCATGGTTCATGTTCTCCTGGCCCTCAATCGAGAGCTCCTTGTGGCGGTATTTCAGGGTGTAGGAGATGCAGTTGATGAGGAAGACCAAGATGGCGAGGCAGAAGACCCCCAGCAGGGCGTACATGCCGATCTCCAGGTCTGTGAGCCCACGAGCGGTCTGAATGAGGTCATCGTCCATATTGCGGCCACGGGGCAGGTCCACTTGTGCAGGGAAGTCAGCAAAGTCAATCGGCATGTTCTGGCTACCATCACCTGAAAGTTTATCCCCGTTAGGTCGGCGCATTATCGCGCTTCTAGTGGTGGTGGCTCTCCTCAACACCCCGTCTTCCATATCAGAGATGGAGCTGCCGTAGTAGTGAGTGTCAAGGCCAGTCCTGTCCTGGGAGGGGGAGAGCCTGCCTCTGTTCTCCATATCGTCTCCATCGGGGCTGTAGTCGCTGCTCCCTCCCCTTGAGCTATCACTGTGACCAAACTTCACCCTGACGTTACAGTTCCCCGCTGCCAGGATGCTGCGGCGCTTGAACTTCTGGCAGACCTCGCAGACAGTCATTTCCACCCTGACCAGCAGGCCTTGGCCCTCTGCCTCCGTCACAATGACAGGCCATTTCCACGAAGGGTTCTGCTGCACTGTCACTATCTCCTCATCTAGGGAGGTGGCCGTCAGGACAAAGAAATCGGGATTATACAGGTCTAAAGGAGCCACAGAGCCATCGCTGAACTGCAGCCAGGCGCTGATCAGAGCCTCCTGCGGGAACACACACAACAGTATGCAGAGAGAGAGGGAGAGAGAGAGGGAGGGAGGAAATAAATAGTCAGTGACACATAGACAACACGCTGGGTTTTGTATTTTGAAGAAATGGAAATAATAGTGGGTAAAACACTGCATCTAGCCTCTTTTCACGGAAACAAACGGCAACAAATCAAATTGTTTTCAGTGTATTAGCAATGAAATTATATTCATGCAAGGCCTCTTTGTTGTTCATGCACTTTGTAATATCCCTCTGCTTGTTGCCACTGGCTTTTGTTCTCTGGAGTGTTATAAATTGGTAAAGGTTGGACACAATGATTATTTTCATTTAATGTTCTTTTTGTAAAAGCACCATGTAGACTAACAATCAAGGAAATCCCTAATATCTCAGAAAAGTTAGTAGTTCTCTAATTGTGTCAAACATTGTAAGACCAATACAAGCTCACTAATTCATGGCTATATCAGTGGTTATTCTATCCAAACTAAGGGAGATACTGATTAAAAGAAGGCAGAAAAGATCAAACAGCAACATTAAACATTGTTCATGCGATACATAGGCCTTCTCTACTGCAGACAATTTGCGTTTTAATGTTGCCAAAGGACAAATCCCCAAAGGCACACAAGTAGATCCCCACAGTGGTCTGTCAACACTCCCTAATTACTGACACCAGAGGACTTACAGTGCAGCGCTGCCTGCTTATCTTCACAGTTTGCTGCATGGAGATAGGGGAGATAAATGGCCTTCCCCTCCTTCCTTACATAGAGGAAGAGGAGGGGTGATTGGAGAGAAATGTAAAGGAGCAGTTCAGAGAACTTGTGAGAGGCCTTGATGGGCAGATCAAAGGGGCCACAATAAGAGTAGCCAGGGCAAATGAAAGGGAAGCAGGATATGAAAGTTTGGGCTGGGAGTCATATTTTGGTGCAGAAGCTGTGGTGTTGCTTTTGCATGCTCTGAGATTAAGTTCCCGTTTCTATTAGCTGCCCAAGGAAACACATTCTGTCACACTCTGGCTTTCAGGCCTTGGAGTTAAGAGGGTTAGGAATGGTGTGGAACAAACAAATAGACACGTGTATACGAGCACATGCACACCCACAGCTTTCTTTGATTGTAAAATTGCTCATTCAAGGACCCTGATGGCGTGAAATGAAATCTGGAAGTGAGTCTTTTGTTTTGAAAAGTGCAGTAATCAAGGCTGCAGAATGCACATTTTCTTGGCTTCAGTAGATATATAAAAGTCTGTCTTTCATCAAATGCTTAGCAAACCATTGTGAAATAATTGAATATGTTAAGAGATAATAATGACTGGTACAAAACTAATGAGCATGAGCCTCAGTCTTAATGAGACCTGCCTAAATAGTAATAGCAAATAATTACTGGTCTTTATTTTTAATCTGTTCGATTAGAGGCTTTGGAATCAACCACAGTGGCAAAGAGAGATATGGGCTGTTTGGGAAAACTTTACATAACATCTCTTATATGCAGAGCTGCAACAATTATCTCCATTATCCTTTAAACTGCTTGTTAGCTACCTAATTAATGGTTTTGTTTATAAAATGACGAAGGATGAAAAAGATGAAAACTTAATGTGAAAAATAGTCTGAGGTGATCATGAATGGATTACTGAGGCACAGGCCAAGGGGCCCAAAGTGCCAGGGATCCCCCAGCCTTCACCGACACACTGTCTCTCAAAGATACATGTACCAAACAGGAAAATAACAACAGCTGTAGTAGACACACAAAGACACTTATAACGACTATGAAAAGGGGCAATCATCTTTAAAGAGCCTTGAAATCACCACAAAGAGACGCAAAATAACTATGAAAACACACAATTACCATGTTGACACACAAAACAGCTACAATGGGACACAATTTTTACTTTATAGAGACACAAAAGACTAGAAAGAGATGCAAAGTAGCTGCAAAGAAACTCATAATGACTGTATAAAGGGTAAAAAAAAAAAGTCACAATGACTGTGTAAAGGGGCAGACTGAAAATTACCATAAAGAGACATAACGCAACTACAAAAAGACCTAAAATTACTATAAAAAAGGGGAAAAACAATAAGAAAGACTTATAACCACCATTATAAAGTGTGTGTGTCTTGCTGCTGTGTAGGAAAGATGGTGGAGCCCTTAAACTGTCTGTTTGTTCTCATGAAGATGAAGTGATGTAAAATTGATCATTTTTGATTTGATAATAATTGATAATAATTACTTTATTTAGCCAACATCCTGAAACCTATTGCTATTCAGTTTACAGTCAGATATGACACAGAAAACCATCCAATTATCACATTGGAGAAGATAAAATCAGACATTGCTTGGAATTCTTTCTTGAAAAATCACAAAATCCATTCATTGATCATCAAAATAGTCACCCATTGTTCTTTTGTCATAAATCAACTAACCATTGTGCCTCTACTTATAATATAACAGCATCCTGACCTGTTTGGGGCTCTGCAGAATCTCCTGTGTGGTCGTGGTAGCCAGGATGGCTCTGTTGCTTCCTGGGCTGAGCTGCAGGCTCATAGAGAGGCCTGTCACCAGCTGGACCCCCAACTCTGTGATGGTCACTTTATCATCCACCACTGTAATGGTCTTTTCTGCTAGGATTGAATCCGACAAAGGAGACAACACCTAGGAGGTGCAAAAGACAGTGAAGATAAAAAAGGCAAAAGATTACAACTGTGACATCAAAGGAATTTTAAGAGGATAAGGTAAAGAATTTGATTTTCTTCCACAACATTCCCCTCATGTGATTGTCAAGCAATAACCTGTGACATTCTGGTATACGACCAATTATATCGGTGCAGCTCTACAATAGTGACTGAAGCTATTGTATAGCCTGTTGAAAGCCTTTTCATTTCCTGCTCTAAACACCCAGAGTTGTGGAGGTCTTTCCCAGGAGAAATCAGGAGCGGCAGCAACCACAGCTGAACAGAGAAAAACAGCACAACCTATAGAAACTTCATCAACAACAACAGCAAAAAAATCCACAGCAGAAAAAAAGTTAACACCGGTCACAACGCTTGATTGACAAGGGATTCCTGGCAGGTGGAATTTTAAAAACATCACATCAATGAGCATTTAGCAGTGAAGATGTCACAGACACGAAAAAAGCGGATTACTACGAGTTATAGGTGATTTAAGAAAATGTCTTTCCAAGTGTTTCATCTAACATAAAAGGCCCACAAGCCCCTGTGCAGTATGCAAAACCTACTTTTTATTTTATCGCTTTACTCAGGCTGTGTAGATCAAACAACATGTGGACTTGGCTGCCATCCAACCCCAATACTTCCTGTAGGTAAGAATCTTTTCCTTTTGATTATTACTTGGAATCAAGAGGAAAGGCACATTTTAACCCCAAATCAGAAGCTGGAAGTATTTATGATAAATGCCATGTGTGATTTCCTCTGCATGCATATCTTTATAATCATCTCCTCATGCGTCAGCCTGTGTGGTGAGGTAGTCCCAGCTGTCAGACCTTGGCGCTCGTCAGGTCTTCCGGTACTTGCTTGTTTTGTGAGATGTTTTCGCGAAGGTGAAGACACGTCTGCACACAGACAGACAGATGAGACCTCGACGCCAAGGGAGCAGATCCCACTCACACAGATGCCATTAGGAGGCTGGTATTCATCCAGTTAGCCTGAAGAGCATGACAAACCAAAGGAGCAGAGGGGGAGGACCCACCCACTGCTGAGCGCCCGCACTACAGGCTGTGACACAGCAGTGAGCACCTGTCTGCACTCGACAAAAGGAGGTACCAGTCAAACCACAGCAGCAACACTGGCATCCGTCATTGTCCCTGGAATAAACCATATGTTCAAGTTCCTACAGTATTTGATTCTACCATGTATCTGTATTGACAGCACACACGTGCATTAATTTAGATGTATCATATTTCACATAATTTGAATATTCAAATCATTACGGGATTGGCTTTGAGACATTAGAATAATTACAGCATTATTTTCTGTAATTACCAAAACAGACCTTCGCCAAAATCATTGGCAGCCTCCGATGCCCTCTGCACTGCGATTTACACCATCAGGAGAAATCTGTGCAATATGAAGTAGGCCACGATCTCCCAGCACACATGTGACACGAACTTTAAGAGATTCGCGCAATGGCAGATGGCAGAACGAACAAATCTATATTCACTGTTAGCGAGAGCTGCTCCTGGATCCTCATCTTTCTTTTCACAAAGCATTGATGAGGAGAGGAATGAGTGGCGAGACCTTCTGAGTGGAACAAGTGAAACATTAACATTGCTAGAGCTCCCGAGCACTTGTATCATTAACAATGCCACAAAGCATGGGGCGAAGGCTGCCAGCATTTATCTTTTTATTAAGGCCAGCCTACTGAGGAAACCACTGTTGATTTAAAAGATAGTAAATGTTCTCAATTTTGGTCTTATTTTCCTAGTTTCAGACATAGATTCTATCAATTATGAAAACAAGTTAAACTCTTAAACTCATCATTAGAATTTTTTACGGTTGTAATAAATCAAGTATGTAAGTTCTTTTACCATTTATAAGTTGACTTATTTTTTTGCAACCAGTGGAGTCGCTCTCTGCTGGCCATTAGACAGAATGCAGGTTTAAGTCATTTTCGCATTGGATTCACTTTGTTTGAAGCAAACACATGGCATACCTGGATGGTGGTCATCCCCATGTCGAGTCCCACCAGTATCCTCCTGTCCAGCAGCTGTGCGATCTGAGGGTCCTCTACCTTCAGGAAGTCCCACACCAGCTCTGTGATGTCCACCTGCCAGTCAGTGCCCAGCATGAAGCTGGTCTGGCCTCGAGGATCAGCTGACTCAGCTACAAAGTGGGTCAGGACTCTGACCATGGCATGCTGGTACTGCAGGGTGCAGCTTCGTCCACGTCTGTCTTCATCATCCTCATCTTCGCTGTCACGTGTGGACCTGGCAATAACAAATAAAAAAACTGAACATGGTTGGATTGCCATGAAATTTGGTAGACATTCATGGTCCCTTGGGGATGAATACAAGTAATGGTGGTGATCTTCTGACTTTTCTTTCCATTTCCATCACAGTTCCATTTCTGGAGAAATATTATCATCTATTTTCCTATAGATTGTCACAGGGGGTTGTTCAATGCTCCTACTGCAATTAATATGCTGTTCCCTGAAGAAATCTAATATAATTGAGTTAATGTTCTTCTCTTGGCTTAATATTCCATTCAGAGTACTGAAGACCACATTTACTTGGCATTGTTGGCAATCATTAATTTGCAATTAGAGCAGCCCATATTATTATTATTATTATTATCATTATTGGATTCAAATGTAGCCGTTTTGTCAGCTAAACAATCATTCTATGAACAAAAATAGTAACGCTGCCAAATTCCTACGCTCTCTGTTTTATGAAACTTAAAAATACTGACATCAGACAATGTTTGGCCTTTTTTTCAGTGGCAGGAGTGAAAATGAGTCATCCTCAACACTTGTCGTGTTTTGGTTTCAGAATGATGAAGACAGTGGGAGAACAATGAGATACTGAATAGGATGAAGGCTCTACAGGATGATTTTTGTTCCTTGGCAACTTTGGTGTTCCTCTCAAATGATGTACAGATTTTAATCATTCTAACAAATAGCACAAATAGCTGCTGTTAGATCAGCTCTACACACACACACACACACACACACACATACACATACACACAGCAGTGGTGTAACTCTCACAGGGATGTTTACCTGACGAAGATCAAGCCAGTGATTCAATGTTGTTGATTAAACCACTAAGAGAGGATCAATCCAGCGTATGGCTATCATTTTTCTTTTTCAGTGTCTCTGCCTCCCCATTTTGGAGCACCTGGCCTGGGTTGTGAATGTGCATACACCTCCTTACTGCTTTAGTTAATAGCCTCCCTCATTGCTCTGTTGCAAGCAAATCTAATTTTATTACTTTAGGCGACAAATCAGCCAACAGGGGCTCAGCTCTTTCTCAGCAGGAAAATTGCTTTTAGTATGACAAACTGGGTTTAAATGGTTACAATTCAGCTGCAATATCATTAGATTTTTCCCATAACTGTTTTTTTTTTGTTTCAACAAACAACAGATGAAGCACCGTAAGATGTTGAGAAAGCAATGTTTGAACAGTTGATCTGGGAGAATAAATGCTGCTACAGCTCTTCAGTCATACACTGGGGCACAGTTGGGACACTTTCAAACAGGAAAAGTGCTTTGTCAACAAAACTACCAATCATATACTGCAATGTAGACTTTCCACCATCATTTGATCCTCTGTCTCTCACACACATGCACCCGAGCAAAGGTTGTGATCATGATAAAGGGTTGAAGAAAATAAACTAATCCCTTAAACTGTTTTCCCGCGATTATCCGCTCTGCTTGTCTTTTCTGTCTGAATCCCCTGAGAAATCTGACTGCATGCGAAGCCGTGGGAATAAAGATGTTAGCTGCACGCACCAGAGAAAAGCCGAGAGTACAGTGAGATTTGGAGTTAAGGGCTTAAAACCTTCGCTGGCAGGACTGATTTCACATGCAACTGAATGACAGCTATTCACAGAGGAAATGATTCCACTGTAGATAATGTTGGATCATCAAAAGAATAATTTGGAGTCAGGATTCAACAAAAGATCTTCAATTCAACCTGTGGGTGTGTTTTGGACGCACATGTGGGCCTTTGATTTTTGACTGAACTTTGATGTCCAAATACAAATTAAGTTGATGATTTTACTTTCTTTCTTTCTATCATCTTGTAGGTCATATGCCACGCCTGAAATTCTACCGCCACGCCTACAAAATGCTGTGTGTGTGTGTGTGTGTGTCTGTGGGGGGGGGGCATGGAGATCACCGGTGACACAGCGGCGCATGTGCATTTCAAATTACCGTAACTCCCCGCTACTTCGTACAATTTTAATCATTCAAACTGCCCCTGAAAGCTGTGAAACGGGGCTTTCTGGTGCTATTACATGCATTACGGTAATGACTGAGTGCCGTGTCGGGAGAGGAGGAAAAGAGCAGCAGCTGCAGGCGGCGTTTGTGTGACAGAGTTTGAGGATTCAGTCATACTTTTTGGTGCGGTTTCTTTGAGTTTAGCAAAGTTTTAAAGGTATATTCTGTGTAAGTAAATCCGAATCTTGTAAATAATAGTTTTTGTATTTTTTCCTGAAGTGATTTTATCGTCCTCCCACTCAGGGCCACTTCCCTATCCCAACCAACACAAATGAGTGCACAGACAAAGGGAAAAAAGTGCACTCTGTGCCACAAAAGCACACCTTGGATGTATGATGTGTGTCATGTGGGTCTCTGTCTTCAGGTGGACAGGAATTGTTTCAGAAACTACCACTGCTAAAATGCTAAAAGTGGTGAGTGAAGTGAAGTATTGTTTTGGGCGGTGGTGTCTGTCTGTCTGTGTGTGTCTGCTGCATATACATCCTCTGGCCAACAGAGGGCCCTGTGGAGTGAAGTCTGCCATCTCTGATTGACTTGTTCATTATGTTTCAAACCTTTGGTGTGTGTGAAAAAGCAGGAAAAGAAGTCACGTATGGAAGGAGTTATTTCATCCCAAACCCTGATCTTTATCTGAACCATAACCAAGTAGTTTTGGTGCCTAAACTTAACCAAGTTGTTGTCTTTTATAACATTAAGGAAGTGTTTAAAAGAATGATTGTCACTTGTTATAAACAGTGATCATGTGACCATTTTACAATGTTAAATATTTCATAAAATATCATACACTGTTGTGCAAACGTTTTCATAGGATACCATACAAACACGAGTCACTAAAAGAAAAATCATCATGATATATTTTAAGGGACTGTCTATCCTTTCAGTTAATCTGCAGGACTTTAGAGGAGCTGAGTACTCTATAATTCTGTAGGGGTCAGGTTATAGTGAATTATTGTTGAGGCATTTATAATATCAGAGATAGCTTGAACGTAACTCTTATCTGCGCTTTAGAGTGGCATATATTTTTAAATGTGCTTCAGGTTTTCATCAAACTGCAACTACAAGAAATTTGACGCCTAAAATAAGGACAGATTTCATTTCATTGTGGATTTGGGTGCAGACAGGAAGTGGAAATTAATGTTGTGTCAGCCTGGTGTCATCAGTCTTAGTTTAATCACTCTACCAGACTTGGATGGTTGTGTGTTCATAGCACTGTTTTAGAAGTGCTTGAAACGCCACATTAAAATAGCGAAGCAGTCGTGCCTAAGCAGGGCCTTCATGACACATCCAGTGCATATTCATAAATGCTAACTCCTCCATTTATGATTTTAATGGCAGAAAAGTGGAACACTGCACCAAATTACCAGAAAAAAAAGCAAGGTTACCTGAGGTTACCTCAATAATATTTTTATTCTTATCAAAGGAATAGAGCTGTTCTCCCTGGGCTACTTTAGTCCACAATGGCTAATTAAAGGTCAACCTTCAAACTCACATTAGACAAAAAAACGAAACTTCTCATTCCAACTGTACCAACAAGGTTTGTGATTCATACATTTGTGCTCAAACATTCATTTTGCATTGCATTTTCTTTTACATTTCTACGCTCCTTTTACTGATTCCTGCCCTTTACTGTCTCACCACTCTGTCTTTCTGCTCATTTAAATACAATATGCAGAGGGGAAAACCATCTGCCAATGATCCCAGTTACCATTTTCCAATTATTCCAACCACAGTAATTGAAAGTTTCTCACCGCTGACTGCTTTGGTTAAATCCTTTTGAATCATGTTGTGTGTGTTTTGAGCGTAAACAGAATTTGTTTTTTGACATTCATGGCCAATGGCTTGACAAATGGCACTGATGTTACAGAAGTATGCACTGACATATTGACTGAATCAGCGTTGAAACTGTATATTTATAAGGACATTCATACATGCAGGTATTAGTCGGATGTAATGGATTCAGGAGTAAACAAGCTGATAGTGAAGTCCAACCGTTTTAGCTCCAGTATAAATCTGATATGCCAGCGCTTGTGCAGCCATCTCAAAATCTAATCTAAGGTTAATCTAATAAACAAATCAAACTCAGCGCCGAGAACAACCTGCTTCACAAAGCAATTTTTCTTTCCGCTTCATTCACTTTCAAGCCCACTTCTGACTTCAGAGGAGATGCTGCATATTAATATGTGTGTGTCATGCCTATTTTTTCTTGTGCCCCGTGGATCGTCTGCTGTTATTTGTTTTGGCATTTCGTTGCATTTTATTTTCTGCTACAATAACATGACGAAGGTCATTTGGACAGAAATAGGCAATGCTGCTTCTATATATACAGATGCAGCTCGATTTGACAACGCTTGATTGTTTTGGATCTTGTGGGGAATTCAAATACAAGTTTGTTTTACAATAGAAAGTGGGTACACACAGTGTAAGTCAACTCAGAATAAAAACATTAGGAACCTAAGGTAACTGCTAGAGGTTTTTGAAAATACTATAAAACAAGCAGGAAAATAGGAATCTCAATATACATATCTTGAAAGACGTGTTAAAGGAGTGGAGCATGCCTGAGTGCTACGCCTACACTTAAGTTTGCTGTCTGCAAAGGCTTATCTTGTCCCTGTTTTGACAGGGCTTAGGGAGGGAAGAGGTGAGACATCCAGGCAGTGCCAGTCAGAAACTATGAGGAGTGCTTTTGCAACTATCCAACTTCAGTTTCTTTATTTCTCTTTTCTCTCTCCCTGCAGTACGGCCACGATTTCCCAGTCTGGCTGATAGAGGAAGGTCCCGCGGCTCGCTATTGTCGCTCAGTGCCTCACTTCCTTGTGGGCTTATGGACAGTGGACCGATGCCCATTCTCCCCAACGGGCATAGTGCTACTTTGCAAGGTCACGCCTGTTATCCCCTGATAAACAAAGACGGATGGAAGACAGGGGAAAACAAAGCTCTCTGCTGCCCATCAGCGGTGGCGCCGGCGTCAACAATGACAACACAGCGCGGCTGTCCCCGCTGATAAAGGCGTACCAGCTCACAGCTGTGAGAGCTACATCCTCGACAAGCCATGGCATTAGTCGTATGCTGTACCTCTGTCACTCAAAATAAGAGGGGAGCAGGGATAATTAGAGTAGCCACACTGGTTGCGTGGGATGACTCCAAGTCGAAGTCCAACCTTGACGCTTTTCGAGAAGTAATTACTGCAGGTAGGCTGATAGCTGCTCAATCAATTGATGGATTTCAACAGTTGCAGAGAGACGCTGCACAGCGGTGTTGGCAGAGGTGCTGCCAGTGATGAGGCCCTCAGGGAGAGGTCTGACCTCCAGGCAGCTCTAATAATGTTCTGTTCTACTGATGACTAAGAGGCAAAATGGCAGGCCACCTTAAGCCGGTTGTAATGGTGTATTGCACAGGTCAGCCATTTTGTTATCAGCCAAGAACTGTCAGCGGGACTGAAGGCAGGAGGAGACAGGTGGAGTGGTGTTCAGTCACACGTCTCATCATTAGGCCTATCTTATCTCAGACTGCCATGATCGAAATCAAATACGTCACCTGGAATGAAGCACATTCGTTACCCTCTTAAATGAAGCGAGGGCTGCTGAAAAAGTGGACAAAAGGCTCTGATCAGGAGCATTTATGTGATGCCAAGCTACACGACTGTTGTTAGAGAGTATAAAGTGCATTTATAAATCAAACTTGGATCCACTCAAATTAACATTGGTGGCATGTCCTGGATGCTGTTTGATTGGATAATAGGAAATGCCTGAATTACTGCACAGCAGAAGAGACACAAAATTGAAGTGAGAAAATTAGCTCTTGACCGAATGTTCAATTGTTATGCAAAGAGAAAAAAACAAGTAAATATAAAGTAGAGACTGAGCCAACTTATTGTCCAATTAGCCAAACAATTTATTTATTTATTTTTCTCTGGTTGAACCTCATCCAGATAAATGGTGTATGAGCAACATTTTTCATCAGTGAGTATTTAAAGTTAAAGCAACCTGATCTCATAAAATTATGTGAAATGACCATGACCTCTTATACCCAAATTCCCTGCTGGTGGCACGTAATGTTTGAACATGTCGTGGTCATAATTCTGTGAAACAGTGTTAAAATATAAAATAACACACACGTCATTATACTGTGAATTCTGTGAATTAACACGACAAAATGACCTAGGTTTAGGTAAAAAAAAACCAGTTTAGTTAATAAAGTAAAAAGAAAAAGAAAAGTAAATAAATACACCAGAAATGCTGAAAGTGAAGTAGCTCTGATGGTGAAGTGAGCCACAGAAGTTACATAAAAAATGTAGGTTACGTAAAAATAAATGGATAAACGGTTGAAATAGTTAGCTAAAAGGGATAATAAATCAGTTAATAATTAGCTTAAAGTAAATGATGAATGCTGATCATTTAAAGTATCGCATAAACAGTTGGAATAGTTAGACAAAAGTAGACTACTGACTAAATAGCAAATAATTAGCAAGAATTAATGGAATAATGGTTGAAATAGTTGGCTAAAGGTAGCAGTTGAAATACTGAGCTAGAAGTGCTGACTAAACAGTTCCAACAATAAGCTCAAAGTAATGAACAGCTGAAGTAGTTAGCTTAAAGTATTGCATAAATGCTCAAATGTTTAGCTAGAAGTAACAGATAAATGGTTAAAATAGTTAGCTAAAACTAATAGATAAACAGTTAAAATAGCAAGCTAGAAGTACTGACTTTAAAGTTCAAACCAATCAGACTTCAGTTGTATGAAAAAATCAACAATTTCCACTTTTATATGATGAATAGTGTTATGCATTTGGTAACTGATGAAGAGGTATGTGTGTTCATCTGTAGGGATGTGTGTGTGTGTGTAAGGTTGGTACCTCTGCTGTAGATGGAAAACTTTTGTTAAATAAGAGCGGTACACAGATACAATGCCCTGCAGCTGACTCATGCATACAGTACTGTACCTCTGACTGGTGGCTATGATGGGCACCCTCCACCCTTTGATCTGGCTCAGCTCCGTGTCTGACACCTCAATCTGGAGGGGGAGTCGAGGGATCCACACGTTGAGCTCCAATTGAGCGCTCAGGTATCCGTAGGTGAAGTTCACCATCATCTTCACCTTGCCCTTCATCTCCTTGCCATTCACGAAAACATAGTCGCACCTGTCGGACACCTGCGTGAGAGGAGAGGGAAGGATTAAGAGAGATGGCATTTAAATTGAGCTCTTCTGACGGTTGCACTAGATGACTACACAGTGAATTACACAGTGCAATATACAGTACGGCGTACACTGTAGCTTGGGCTCTCCAAGTTGATTATAAGGTTTACACTCCTGTGCTCCCCACTGATACAGTATTCCTGTAACTACTTTGAACAAGATGAAAGGTCCTGTATGTGCTCCACACTCGGGCAAGGAGGGAAGGAGGACATCTTTGAACCTGAGGGAAAACAGGTCGTGGCCTGCTCTTCTATTATAGTTTTGCCTGCAGCTAAAAGAAGAACCAACAGATGGAAACTAGTAAGAGGAGCAATTGTCTCTTGATAAAATGACCAAACTCCAAGCCATCTGTTTCATAAATTGCTTTACAAAAAGAATGAGTGGGCCAAATTTGTGCGATCGAAAGACACAGCTCCTTGTTGCTTTGGCTCACTCTCTTTGAAGTCCCCCGCCAAGCTTCTTTCTTTACTTGTACCAGAGTTTGATTAATGTCCAGAATCCTCTCTTTTTCTGTCTCTTTAAAGGCCTAATGATATGGCAATGCAAGAACTACAAACACAGAACATACATAACATACACAAAAAGCAAAAAGGGATCTCAAGATGGATTCTAGCACACGCACGCACACACACACACACACACACA
>CAFUXE010000853.1:221588-264724 GCA_903364295.1 Serranus cabrilla | reverse complement strand
GCACGCACGCACGCACACACACACACACGCACGCACAAAAGGGTTATTAATCATATGTCTTAAACAGAGATACCCTGTTGTTTTCTGGGCACTTTGTCAATCCTATTGATCCCATCATATAGCAGACTACCATGGCTGAAACCAGATGGAATTAGATGGTCTGGGGAAATATCTTTTTTTTCTACTTCCAAGTTATTTCTCCACAGCGAGATAAAACCATAAACAGCCATTAATCATGAAGCTGCGGCAGGATATCCTCTGTGACCAGGAGGAAAACTTTGTGTGTGACAGACTCTGTAGCTTTGTGTGAGCTCCCTTCTCTTCACATCACCGCTAGAGTGAAGCCAGCAGAATACTTTCTGTGGAAAACTACATTTGGCTGGTTTGTAGCAGATATCTGGATTTTTTTTTGTTTACTAGAACTAGTGGCGCTCCGAGACAACCGGTGTGTGGTTGGATGGTATCAATGTGCGCGCCTAATAAAAACATCAAAGGCCAGTTAATTCTTTTTTCCATCCATGAAGACTGCACCTATTTTGGTGCAAACTGAAAAAAACACAATGTAAACAAATAAATATGATGCAAGTATATATAGACATTTGAAACCACAACTTATTAAATTCTGTTTTGAGCAGCCTTTTTTTATGCATTCTTCTACCTTGAGGGAATGTAAATGCTTGCCAGAGGAATTCATTCATTCTTCCATTCATTCAATAGAACGTAAAATAAAAAGATCTCTCCACAGCGCTACAATGAATCGAGGTTATCATTTCAATACCACCAGTTTTTCTCAATTTTAAAGTCAAACTGAAACTCTTGTGTCAGGGAATATGTATATACTACGATGATACTGCAAGTATCATCATCTGTCAAAAGAAGATAAAACCATTTTTGTACATATTTGTAGAGTGGTGGTGGGTGTTATTCTTTACCTTTGTGTTCCCAGCAATTGATTGACATCTTAGGGCCAGTGTTGCTGAGAGAAAACTTTTTCTTTCCTCTCTTTCAACAAGTCCACAAAGTATTGGTGATATTATACTGTTAGTGATTTAGAACATTTGTTGTCCCTTTTACAGCAGCTGTTCAGTCTGTATTCTGCCTGAAACTGGAAACTAGCTAGCAAGGCTACTAACTAGGTGGAAGCTAGTTAGGCTAACATGCTAATGTTAACACTGAATCCCACTGGATCTTACTTTTCATTTTCGTTATCTGAACATCTTCAGCTCCTGCTCACTCAGGGCTGTGTTTGTCTCACTTTCAAAGGGAGGAGGTGATTTTGTTGAAATGGCAATTGGTCAGAACCTACAGAAAAGGGGAGTCCTCAGCACTTGTATGATATGTGACACAATAATTCTAATCGCGAGAAGGAGTAAGATACAGAGTCAGAGACAAATGCAGGCAATTCTCAAATCTAGGCTGTGACTTAATGGCTAACTTCCCAGTTAGTTAACTGCATGTGTGACTGTTGGGATTGTAGGGATATGACAACCATCTCTAATGGCTGCCAACAAAGATATTGCAACAACCAAATAACCAGTAAAAGCACAAGTCACATGGGACGAAACATTAACAATCCCCACAGCACAAAACAAGAGGAAATATAGACCAGCCATTTAGAATTATGGACAGGGGGTAACATTTTAAGAATTGGGGCCTCTGATCCACACCCACTCACCGACAGCCATACAACCAATCAAGACCATGCTCTGTTAGGCATACTTGCATTATATGATTATAAAGCACAAAAGATCAAGTTAGTTATTTTAAACACAAACACAGAAAAATGTCTTTTAAATTAGACTCTGACAGTTACATTCCTCCTTTTATCTCAGTATCATGTAAACACATGTAATAATACTTAAATTGTCAGTAAGATAAATCACTAAATACATTGTGGGACTTGACCCCACTTAAGGATCAACTGTCGACCTTTGGATGCCCCCTGGGGCTTGGGATATTTATACTAATTACTATGCAACAACATGTTTCAATTTCAATTCGACTTTAACCTTTTTGTCCCATTTTTATATCGTACAAACAGGTTTCCCACCCAACAGCAAGATAACAAAAGCAGCAGCCTTTCTGTCTGTACCCTGGCCTGAGCACCAGACAAGAATCTCTAGAAACCCCTGTGAGAAAGCTGAAAAGCCCGCTGCAGGGCATCCTTCAAGGCTACAGCCAACCATCAGAGAACTTCTGTTAAGGACTGCACAAGCCCTGCATTCTCAAGTGGACGCCCGCACGATCACTGGATATTTGCTCTGTGTTATTACAGCCAATAAAGAGTATAGAGCACACATAGTAGTACCTCACTCCTGCACTAATGCAGCACGACACTGCTATGTAACAGGCGCTGACAGAGTTGCTTAATGAAGCTTTTGAACATTTCTACAAGGGCGGTGTCGCTCCCCTGGCTACAGTCAGTCAAGGAGCAGATTGGGCTCCGTCAGGGCTCCCAGTGTGAGTGTGTTTGAACTGATAAAGATGTCAGAGGAGTCCCTGCTCCTTATCAGCCCTTATTGTTCGGCTCTTTCTCTCTCACTGCACTCAGTCGGCTGATACTGAAGTGCCTTTGACAGCCCGCTTCGTCTCCCGACTTCTTTTGCAAGTTGGGGCCCTGCAACCTGTCCGCAAGAGCCTCAGCTCGCAGGCTGGAAAACACCTGACTGAGCCCCATGTGAGGCTCATCGACCGAATCTAACAGTGATATGAATGATCAATAAAATAGATTTTGCTGACAAATGCGTTTATCGTATCAATCAAATTTTTCTTTCATTCATAAAAGGCGGCATGGAGTTAGTTATTTGTAGTAGGAAAAGAAAGCGTGTGGGACTTATTAACATACACGTCTGCTGCAGTGTGTCCCATGACAGGCACATGAACTGCCTGCTGGCATTTCTTTGATCTGTTCCCAAACAATCTAAGCAGAAACAATTATGGCTAACATGGCCGCTGATATCCAGCCATCCCAACACATTACACTGACATGCTTACACCCTCTGCGCTGTATCATCGGCCGACATGGCTCCAAATCAATATTTTAACATAGAAAGACACCCCAAATTAATCAGCAACACCCTTTAACCCCTGACACTCCCTGCCTGCAGGATGTGTGTTGCAGCAGACTGAGGGTGGGACTGTCTCTGTGAATTACACACCCTCCGTCATTCTGATTCACAAAGTATCATAAACGTCCAGGAGGATCCACTGCCACATTAATCAGACGCATTAGGCAGCTAACTGGAGAATACTTACAGAGGACATTAAGGCTGTCTCTGGATCTAGCCCAGGAAATTAACAACTCACCAGACAGATACAATCCACGGCAGATATGAGCGATGGGAGTAGGGAGCATGAAGGTGGGGTGAGCCTGTCTTCGGCTTGTACACAGAGTTGGCTTGACAGAAACAATTAAGCCGCTCAGACTCCTCTGCATAAGCTACGGCAGTCACTTCAATGCAACGGGAAGTTCTGTACATATTCTAATAGCTCTGCGCAGAGGAAGCAGCGGTTATAAGAGCCCACTCATGCCGTGACCTTGAGTAAGAGTTCACGGCTAACAAGGAGACAGAAGATTCGCTCTGCAAATTCATTAACACATAACTGTGGACGTGTTTGTGCTGTTGATTCTGCCCGTCTCAATATTCTTATTTTCTGTGAGTATTTTTCTATCTATTAAAAAATGAAAAGGTAAATTCTGTGCTCTTTGCCAGAAAATGAAAACATGACCCAATGAATGTTTGGATTTCTAAAAGAGCCAGACAGAAATAAGCAGAATTCACAGCAAGCCTTTACATTCAAAACACATATTTACGTCTATTAATTTCAACCTGCAATAACCAATTTATGCTCACTTGGGAGCAGCAAAAAAAGAAGCCTTTAAAGTTACAGCATGTGATTGTGGACATAGTTGTTTGATAAGTCTCTTTCCCAGGTCATCAAATTCAGACATTTTGGGCTTTTGGTCAGTAAACCCACCCACAGCTTCAGTATTTGACAACCTGGGGATGATTTGCATACTGCACCTTTAAGTGGATGGTGATAGCTAACAGCTGTTTACACATACAGCAGGTACAGAGCAACAAAATAGTTCATTTGGAGTCGTGTGTCTGGTCACCTGGTGAACACAAGTCCAATGTTCACCTCATCTTTTTGCTCCTTTCTGCTGAGGGTTATCTCTCTCTGAATAACCTTCGATTTTGTATTTGTCTTCCTGTCTGAAAAAGCATTAAGTGACCCGAGATCATTACTGAACCATAATGGTGTAATTGGGCTCTAAATATTTTTATTTAATCTAAATATGTTCTGCTCAGTGGTTGGACTGAACAGGTTTAAGCTGTGATTCTTCAGTCCATTGTATGTTTAGCTGATATTCCATGAATCAATTCCAATAGCACTAACCCCAGGTTAACCTTTTACTTCTACTGTGAACTTTTGAGAATAGCTTTTGCTCAAAGGTGTCTTTGTCTCTTTCAGTCATTTCAACGGTCATTCTGTTTGAACTATTGTACCGCTTTTTGTTTTCCAGGGCTAACTGTTCTGAATCAAGCTTTTGTGGCAGGAGAGTCAATGCCTTTGAATGGCGGTGGCTATATGTTTGGTCCAATCTGATTCTGACTAAGACACAATGGTGTCAAATCATTGCTCTGTTTGCACGGTTAAAGGCTGGAAATTGCTGCTTCAGTCCCTTCTTTCCCATTTTCCCAATGAAGCTTATATAGTTATTTAGCTGCGAAAATGTCTTCTTTAGCTAGCTGCTAAATTTCTTTTGTTTGCCGTTTAGTGCTGTGCAGTAGTGGGACACTGGGTGTTCAGAGCTGCTGTTGAAAACAATGCTAATAAAAGCAGCAATAACAAACAAAACAGCAGAATTTGGTGACAGTTCTCCAGGGGGTTGATCACTCCAAATCACATACAAGTAGTCATGTGATCAATTAATATAAAGATATTGATGACGGCTGACATATGAGGTGTTGAAATACTGTTACCCACCCTCAGCCAACACAGTCCATACAGTGGCCGCATGCAGTGTCCTCAAACGGGACATGTGCAGGCGAATACCGGGGGACAGAGCCTTATGTAAGTCTATACATGCCAGACAGAATTTGTTCAAAAAGACAAATCTCCAAAGAGGTTTAAAGCATGTGACCTGAGGTATTTATTTCAAATACACGGTAATTATAAGGCCGCAAGTGAATAGAAGCATCATTTAATGTGCATAGTGATTCATAATTCAGGTTTAATGTCACTCTGTGTTTATTTCTCCCAAATTCCCCGAGTCAAAATTAGATGAATTAGTCATGTTTACATACATGATCGCAGGCTATGATTAGAGAGGAACTTCCCTGAGTGAGCCGCAGCGAGCTGCAGGATGAATGCTCTGACCTCGGCATCTCAGCGGCAGAGCTGCGGCTTTTTATAAACTTCTTTGACAGCAATTTAATTTCCCTCTGGAACTCACTTAACCATCCCAAACTCACGCATCAGACATGATGAAGTGGATCGATGTGGGAAGATATCCTCCTCTATTTTAGCTTTTTGATTTTGTTCCATTATTGTGCTTTAGTGTAGATTACTTGAGTTTTATTTGCTGCATCCTACTATTCTTTCTGATCTTGACAGGTTCAAACACGATTAGAAGGCGCCCTCGGCACAGCGGGGGTGCTGTTTCTAGCAACATCTCAGCCACTTAGAACTGGAAACAGACCACAGACAGATGTGGATTTCTCTCTGGTTTTTCACTGAGTCTTTCTGTAGATTATTAAGAAGTCATTGGGATTCTGTTGGAGAGCAGCTTCTCTTTTTGGGGAGCAAAGCCATTGATACCGGGGCTCAACTTTATACCGCTGTAAGGGACTTTTCACTGTGTTGTGCCTGGTGCCCCAGGTTTGAAAGGGGCTCTAAAAATAAAGGGAAACTTGAGCAACCTGTCAGCAGTCACTGCATATCAAACACACACTTTCATGTTGTTTGCCTGTGTTTGTTTATCCTTTCTGCAGGATTTATATAGATGCGCTAAACATAGAAAAATCTTTTCATCTGTCACATTTTTAATACTCACACAGTATTGCACTCACATACGCTCTAATGCATTGTCTGCAATACAATGCACATATTTGTTTGCTTTTCAGTTTGATTTGCTATGAACTAGGCACTGCAGCTAATACTACTCTAATAAACAAGATGTACTTGCAAACTGTCACGCCGGAGTACGACTGCGAGAACCCAAATGCAAAACCACGAGCAGAGAGTTGAATATTAACAAAGTCTTTATTTACAGATTGCGTGGGTAAACAGATAGATATTGCTGCAGGCGGACTGAGGAGGATCTCTCCGATGTAGACAGACAGAGAGATCGGCGAGCCGGCAGATTGGCTAACGCCAGCCTCACTCGGGAACGAGCGGAGACGCCGACTGGGGGCAGACAGAGAAAAGTCAAAAATCCAATCCAGGTCAAACACAGGCAGGCAGTCAGCGGGGCAGAGGTACATAAGGATAATCCGAAATCACAGTACCGTAAAACAGTCCGGGTCTTTCCACAGGTAGTCAATCCAAAACAGCAACAGTACAGACAGGGGTAAGGCAATCTCAGAGTCGAAGGAACGGCAGAATCGGGATCGGGAATTCAGGCTGGAAAAAACGCTGGTAAGTAGACTTCACAAAGGACGAAAACGAACTGGCAACGAGACAAGGGAAACACAGGGTATATATACACACGGGGAGGGGAGTAAACAAGACACAGGTGGAAAACATTAGGGCGAGGCGAGGTAATCACACAGGAGGAAGACACGGGAAGTAAAGACACCAGACATAACACGGGAGGAAGGTTACAAAATAAAACAGGAAGAGACAAGACAACAAAATAAAAGCACTACCGTCTGGGGACGGTAGTGACACAAACTGCCAACAGTCTTTTTGGGTTAATTGACTGTACAAATGAAAACAAGAATACATGTATTCAATTTGTGTTCTCAGAAAAGCAATCTTGTAACAGGAGAGACTTCAGAGGTAAGCTCTGTAGTACACTGGAGCACCAACTAGCAGCACCAAAATCATTTATGAGAGACTAATATTTTGTACCAGGTCAATTTTTTCCTTCATTTTCCATTTTCCTTCTTTTTCTCTCTCTGGACAGTGTCTTGATGTCTAATGGCGCCTTATGTTAACCCATTTTTAATGACAGTACCATTAAGTCTTATTATTTAGCACTTAGTTTTTATTGTTCATATATTTCGTTCATTGTCTGTTAATTGTGTAATTAATCTATTATTTTCATCAGAGTTGACAAATTCTAACTACATTTCCATGAAGAGGACACAACAAGTATTAATGTTTGATTAATGCATGAGGGTCAAACATGTGGTTTGAGTGGCAGAACCATTAGACTATAAGCTCCAATCTGCCCCACTGGATAATGTTTGAGAGATATTGATAATTAGAATTCTTCAATGAAATGCATTCGATCCCACGAGCTTATGTACAAGCTACGTGACACAACACTGACCAGCGCAGGTTTCTGTTCATGCTGCAGACTATCAGCAATTCTTCTTACTGACCTTGACCACATCTTCATCTGTGGAGCGACACTTGACGGCTTCGGAGACATCCGTAACAGAAGCATCTATTCCAACGGTCACCACCTTTACTGGGACAGCCACCGTCTTCCCAGTCAGCACGGCCGTGTTCAAAATCTCAGAGTCCTGGAGACAGAAGGAGAGAGAGACAGAGGTCAGCACAGAAGCCCTGGCTGGTCTAAAGTGCCTCAATAGCAGCAATGCCCCAAAACATAGACAAGCCTCTGTGATGCTACTGGAGGGATGAACACCATTCTTCAGAGATATTCCCTCATCTGGAGTTCTGTCAGAGAAAAGAACAGATGTCTCCAGAATCTCTTTGTGTAACCGAAATTACATTCATTTTTTTTTATATAATAATAGAAACAAACAAATAAATAAAACTGTGAAGTCGCTATGATTTAGTTTCTGTTAGTGATGAAGGCGAAAATTAGCTAGAGATCAAAACTGTTTTGTGTTCCAGGCTGTAAACTTTTGTCCTGCTGTAAAGTTGGGCATGTTAAGATGGTGTCTATGGCGATCGACATTTTTGGCAACCTTTGAGGCCAAAAGAAATGAAGCCAACATGGCATGATTGTTTTCAGTGACTCCCACTGTTACATATGGAAGCTGCATTTATTGTTTTCTTTTACTCAGGGTTTTAATTTGTCACCTGTCTGTAGCTCAGAACGAATGGAAAAAGTGCGAGTTTTATTAAAAATGGCCTAAAGGGGCTTAACACAATCAGCACTCAATTAGTGATTATTGGTTAAGCTGCTGTGAAATCAGTCCACTGCTGGGTGGACAGCTAATGACTGATTGCAGCTGGCGAGCACACTGTCCAGGGGAACAGTGTTACAGCAGCTAAAAGTACACATTTCTGTTATTCAAATTCCACTGTGCCAAGTTGTCTTTACACCTTTGATCTCCTGGAAGTAATTCCTTCACTTTTTAAAGGTGCAACGTGCAGGATTTTGTGTCGACTTATTTTTGAATAGCTACTTTTGAGTTAGGAAGCTGACTTAATAAAAATGAAATTAACCTTACGATTCAGGGGGTTATTCTAATTATTGTGAATGTAATTATCAGGATGAATACAAAACATTCCCCTCACTGCCACGCTCTTCAGCCAGCTAAGTGATGAAAGTAATTAGCATAACATTGTGGTTGGCTAGTCATCGAAATTACACTATGGCAAATAACATTATGATTTGACTTGATTATCTACAGGAGACAAATGAAAAAGCTTAAAGAATCATAATTCAATTTTTCCATGCTCTATTACATGAGCACATTTCTATGAATCATTTTCTTCTCTGCTCAGACGCACCGTCAGTAATGTAACATGAAGTCACTGAGTGCTTCTGTTGCCAGGGTTAATCCAGCTTCTATTCAAACAGACCTGGATCCACAGACATTTGAAGGTGTTCTTAGCTGTCTCTCTGGTGGTTGTGATTACCTTCCTCATGTACGTGTGTAATTGCCTCGTAAACGTGGTGCCAGGAGACGTCTCAAACTCTGCTTTGTTTGGAATACACAGTGAATGTCATTTCTACCTTCACTCATATGCTTTGGCTCTTTTCTCAGTGTGAAAACTCAACAGTTATTTCTCAGACTACAGGCAGGAAATATGGGCAGGAGAAGGAGGGAGACAGCATAGAATCAGGGTCATAAATATATGGTAAACAATTGTCATATATTTATGACCCTGAATCTATCATATCCTCTTCAGCCTTTCCGACCTCCGTGAGATATATCATTAAAAAATGCTAACAGTACATTTTATTGATGAGGGGCTTTTCTGACAGGGATGCAGTAAACATCAAAAACACAAACAGTAGCAGGAAACATATGGAAACTAACTCAGTAGAGTGCAGATCTCTCCCTGAATGCCACTCAACAGCTATCACTAACCAGCATTTTCTTCACTAGTGTATGCTCACTGGTGAGGGAGAGGAGCTGCAGCTGCTGATCACCGTTCATAAATGCATTAATGCCTGTTAAAAACATCACGGAAGCAAAGTGATAACAGTGATGTTAGCAGTTAGCTGGTAGCTAACCGGAGGGGTTAAAACCAAAAGCACAAATGAAAATAAAGTTAGCTGGGGCGTCCTGGTAGCACACCTGGTAGAGCACATACCACAGAGGCTCAGTCCTGGTATGTTCTTTTTAAAAAAGAAAAGAAAAAAGAGTAAGCTGAACTGCCCTGCCCTACTAGCTTGTTGTTAGCCTAGCCCAGGGGTAGGCAACCTGAGGCTGGACCGTACATTTCAATTCACATTTATCATTGATGTAGACCCAAAGCAATTTGGAAAGCAAATTGTAGCATTAAAACATTTTAACATTTAAGTCAACTAAAATGTGCATCATGGCTGACTTAACCTCTTTTGCCAACTAACATCTAGTCATCTAATCATCAACCATCTAGTTTTGAGTTTCTCTAGCTCTCAATATTTCTTCGCTGTCAAGCCTCTCATTTGCTCTTGGGTCCTTGCAGCAAAACATATGAATAAATGCTCATTATGATCTATGAGGCTAATTTAGATTTAGTGAGCTACATTTTTCTTCATTATAAGGCTCAAAAAAGGTTCTTTTTTTGGCCCACCAGAAATGTCTTTTACTATGTAACCAAAGGCTGGATGAGTGAGGAGTCAGCAGTGAAGGACGATATAAAAACAGTCAATGAAAAAGGTTTATCAGAAATAGAGAATCATCCCAACCATGAGTAGTCATTGAGCATCCAGTTATAAATGTGCAAGCACACACAATGCATGATCCTCTAGGCTTACGCCTGGTGGAAATAATAAAATTCAAGAACAAAACAGCAGGAAGTACCAATAAAATCCAAATAAACAAAGAATAATACCGCCCTACAAAGTCAAGTTGAGATAGAAGGGTTTTACGTTTTCAGGCTTGCCAGAAAACTGCATATGTGTGTAATGCCTCTCTTTTACTGATAACCACCCTCCCCACCCCACAGAATAAAACCAACATAATACCTAAGAAATGCAGATACTGTGCTCTGCATTTGGATAATCTTCACAGAATCCGGGGGGACAATGCAGCTTCCACTTAACAAACTGTGCTCTTTCAGCTTTTTGCTCCATAAAATACCCTTTTTTTAATCATTCACACTCCATGGTTCATAGGGATTATCTATCTCTGTTTTGGTAGGTGTCTGCCTGTCCACCTGCTATTAATATTTATATCAAAATCAATAAAATAAGTTAATTTACACTTTCATTAATCACATTTATTCCACTAGGGTCAAAAGCTCTGACCACTACAGTACTCTTAAAAAATCATTTCTAAATTGCACAATAGCTATCAAAAACTCAAGCCTTAACTCGATTTGACTTCATCTGTAGTTATTGTATTCCGGCACAATAATATATGAATATACTGTATAAATTGATGGTGTGGCTCAACCTGCCAGTCCTGTGTAAATTACTGGCCAATCAGCCTCAAGTGGCCTTCATGTAAAAATCACCACTGCTGCAATTTGCCCCCAGGCTGTATTAGAGGTAATCTCAGTGAGTGACCTCAGTGATCGTGACAGTCTTGGTTCTTTATGTTCTCTGAACATAAATCTTAACCTTTCATTACACTTTCACACACACCACCATTGTCACAGAGGATAATTGGGGCCAATTAAGATAAGTTTGAGTTAACTTTTCCTCTCTAATGTCACATATGCACATTGGATGGAAGAAATTGTTCTTCAGTTACACAGACAGCTTCGCAATCCAGGGCAGTTCAGTAAATAGCCGCTATTAAGGTCAAAGTATACTTCTCAATACTATAGGACGAACTTGGCCTCCTTGCTGAAATTATTTTCTTAAGCTAATTGCAGTGTGACAAAAGCCTCGCACTGTAAGCTGTTTTCATTATGAAGTTACACAAAAGCCCAGCTCTGATTTCTTTAATTTCAATGGACCAAGACCCTGAAACACCTTTTTTTTTTGGGCTGTGTATGGAGGCTTTGCCAGAACTGACGGCATTTCAGTGCTATTCTATTGAGGTAGCTACGATTATTTTTCTTTAAACAGGAAATCTAACTCCGGAGTGATGCCTGTTGAATAAAATGTCACATTTGTTTAGAGTAATATTGTTAAAGCTGACAAGCGCAGACAAGAACCAATCTACGGTGCCCGACTTCCTGTCACCACATTCATGTGTATCCTATTGTCACCAGGGAAGTACACAAGATTTGTACACTGCCCTGTTAACTCGGTTTCTAAAGACTTCCCCCCTGTGTTTGTGTGCTTGCGAATCAGAGTCTTTCAAAAAAAGAGAAAAGGCGGATTAAGTTTGGTTGAAAGGAGCCTGGTCGTTTGTAAGCATCAATTACTGAGACCAGTCAGCTTTGGAGTGAAATGATTATTAGTTGAGCCAAGAGATACCAATGAATCACAAAAAAACACTTAATCTTCAAATGGCTTTTCATTACAATTTTATAGACTGTGACAGTGTTATATAGCAATATAACCCCCCCTCTCCCTGTGCCGCTGACTTTGATTCAATTCCCCTTAAAATCGAGGGTTGCTGTAAATTAATTCTGCGTCTGCTGGGATTCCTCCATTTCCAGAGGGTCATCTATAATACATGATGGGGTAAATGGTTGGGACCTGGTGAAAGCGGAGGCTAATGTGAGATTACAGCAGCTGGAGATGACCCAGCAGGTTGAGAGCAGCGGAGAGCAGGGCCTGGCAGTAATAAGCCACAGCGGGATCCCACAGTGATGCATCAATGGTCCACACACTCAGACACAGACAGCGCAATTAAACACAAAATGGAGACCAGTGGTGCACATCAGCAGTATTACTCAGTCATTTTACAGGAGTCTGGAAGAAGATGCAATGAAATCTGGGCCTGTGAAACTGCAAAAATGACCTGATGAGAATTTTTATTACAGTCATATATTAATGACTTCCTCACTTGAGGTGCTAGATACTGTAAAGGGGAAGTTCTCTAAAATTGATTTTAATATCAGTTCCACATGTAGCAAAGTTGTTGCCTGGAGGACATAAAGACGTAATCAAACACCTGCTCGATTCTGTCCGATGTGCATTTATGCCAGGAGCAAAAGAATTAAACTGATATCAATAGTTATTAACACGCAGTATACATCGTTTAGATTAGATTAACATGCAGTTGGACTTCCTTGGACATCCTTATAAGCGTTAAGCATAGTTACTATTTTCTGTCAATCTGTCGTTGTATCATTAATCAATAGTCCAACAGATTTCTTGACAAATCTGACAATATTTCATATTGTGTGTTCTGAATGGATCATCTCACTTATACAGCAGCATGGCCACTGACTATCAAAGTATACAGTGAAGTATATTGATTATCCATGTAGGCATTGTCTTTACCACAGCCAAATTAACCCTTTAAGGGGGGCTGGGGGAAAATGCCTTTGAAACCTGTATCTTATGACAAGTTTTCAGGGTCCCTTTAGGGCCACAAGACAGATCCTTAAGATTGTATTGTGAAATTCCGATGACAAAAAAGGTCTCTGTCATTTCAGCTTAGATTGGGCTTTTATTGTCGTATACAGTATTAATCGACAAATTCCAATGTATCTAATTAAAATATACACCATATATTGAAGCTGGAGGCCCCCAAGCTATCCCCGTGTGGCTTGCAATTGCTCGCAGTCAGCCAAGAAGAAAAGGAAGCCATTACCCAGTAACACCTGAACAAAGTAGCCTATCACCTGCTGCTTTCTTTTTGAATGGTGATGAATTCACAATGTAACAACTGTGCACTTATCTGAGAATAATGCACACTTAGACAATCAAAATTGAGTGCTCTAAGGCTCTTACATATAGCATCTAAGAGAAGACGTGTATAGGAGGCAGGAGTGAGAATGAACATTGATCAGAAGAGACATGGGACTCGAGTGATTCTCATGTTTCTGTCTATCACCTCTGTGGCTCTGGAATGACATGTATGCTCCTTTTTGCCACTCTCTCCAGTAATAAAAAAACATATAATAATATTCCTATAGTGCTTAACATAGAAATGCTTAAACAGAGAACATGACTATAATGCAGTTGTATGAATACACAAAAAAGTTTACCTGCAGCATGTTTTGTAATTCATTTGATTCTCTCAGGTTGACGCTGGTGTTTGTGATTTTCCTACCAGCCAATCTGCCCCCTCAAGTCTTACAGATTTTGTTCAATAATCTGTGGGAGAACCGCCTGTCTGCTTTATCAAGGATCTCTCTGTTAGCATTCAGCACGCTGCTGTGGCTGGTAATGTGCTCTGGGCCGTAATTTCTGCCTGTGTCTCGGTTGGATCTGAAAATAAGTGAGATTTATGGTGTCAGCCTGAGTGACACGGGCCGCATGAGAAGTAGTGAAGCTGCCGCCCGTCCTGCTGTTGCGATTAGCCTCTGCTTCTGCCCTGCACTAACACATCCACATTCTGACCCCACCGTCCTGGCTACAGCAACAAATGAACAGGTCAAGCACAGCGTTGAGTTGGGGACTTTAGGGCCTGCATTATTCATGGTGCGGCAGAGAGAAGAGAGGGTGGTAAACAGTGTACATGCTCCGTGTGTGCACCTAATCCAGTCAGACCCTTATTGTTGTGGCGGTCCTAAAGCCAATGAACACAAGTCAGGGTGGTAAAAAAAAACAGACTGTAGGCCAAAACGCCAAATCTGGCGCTCTTACCACCATGATTAATGACCTGTCATCATCTTTATGATGTTTAATGTCATTTCTAGAGCAAAAGCATTAAAAGGGGCCATGAAGTATGCCAATAGTCAACTAACCTACTCCAAATGAAATATTCATAGTTCTGATAAACATTTTCATCCCTTGGCAATAAAGTATGCGTGCGTGTGAGGAAAGTGAAATGCGAACAGAGGGATAGTGAATTATATGCTGTAGACATTAAACGCCACTCAGACAGTGTCCTGAAGCTATTAAGCAGACTAAAAGAGACATGTCCTTTCATCAGCTCTTCTCTCCACATTGTGCAATGCTCAATGTGGCACTTCCTCCCTTCTATTCCAGTGGGCGTTTAATTGGCTAGAAGCGAGAAACATGGAGGAGAGTGGGAATAAAGGCCTTGGTAGCACCATGCAGAGCGATACATCACTGCATGACAGCGCATTGAAGTGGTGGGATGGTTGTGAAGCCAACACGCTGGCTTTTAATGAGGGTCTCTCTCTTGTTTCCTTCTTTTCTCTTCCCACTCTTTGCTCCTCCGACAATGAGCCAGTTCCTCTCCGGTCTTCCCGTTTCCCCCCCGTTCTCGCTTCTTCCCAGCTGACTGGATGAAGGTGGCTGCGGTATGTGGCACACAAAGAGCCTATCTCCAGCGAGTGGCGATGCCTTTCTGAGGTACATGCCGGTCAGAGATCTGATCCCCTCATTACTGTTGGCTGTGTCTGGTAGGCAGAAGACTAACTCGATGGCTGCTTTGAAAGTGGAGCCACTCCAGAAAGTGTCAGTTTGAAAGGAGAGGTAATGAGAGATCATGGTGAGGATCACATGGTTCACAAGGTACCTCATCCAATAATTAAGAGACATTATGGAAAGGGCACTTCATTCCCTGTTATAGCACACAGCGGACGTCAGCCACACAAAAGTGAATATGTGAATGAGCTGAATTGTCAGGCTGGTTTCCGTTATAGACGGGTGTAGATAGGGATGGGAATCAAGGACTGGTTCCAATTAAGAGCTGCTTCCAAAAAGTTCAATCCTGATTAGAAACATATGCATCAAAGCTCACCAATTCCTGGTTGGTATGTTTTTCTGACAATTGCACACCGCAAAAATGACAACAAACATCTACATCTACACTGCCATAAACTCATGACATGAGTGTTTCATGAAGAAACAGAAACAGTGCTGCTTGTAGTTTTTGTGACATGATCATTTCAAGTAAGGGTGGAAACACCAGCAAATGTGCTCAAACATCTTTGTGCAACAGGGATTTTAATTTCAGGAATGCTGCCACTGCCTGCATGTCCATTACAGAGTGCACATATCCTGTGATAATAGTATATTAGTGCCACACAGACAGGTTCAACAGATAGATGCCTAACTAAGTACATTTACTCAAGTACTGTCCTTAAATACAAATTTTAGGTATTTGTACTTCACTTGAGTGAAGCACAAATTCCGGTAGAAACTTGAGTTTGTACATTTTATGTGGCTTCATATGTTCTACTTCACTACATTTAAGAGGCAAATATTGCTTTGATGACTCCTCAGGTCAAGATTGAACATGAAAAACATGATCTCTTTAAAATGATTACACATTCTTATAAATCTGGAAGTAGTTAAAACGATCAGCAGTGTGATGTTTATACCAAGACTGCACAAAGACTCCCAAGACGTCGAAGTGTTCCATTCATTCTTCCCCCGATTTTTGCTGCTGCTTGAATTCTTTGAGCAGAGCGTTTTCCACAAAATCTAAACGTATCACTGTTAAATATTCAATTCCTTGACTTAATATAAGTGTCTCTGGCTGAAATAAAAGAACAAAGCATTTCACTTCTGAATGTCTGACCTGAATTTGACTTTTGATGACCAAGCTAGTGTGACTGTGAGAGCAGCATGGTGAGAAAGAGAACATCAGAAGACAAAATGGTTGGCACTGATCCTTCCCGTCACTTCTCACAGTGCCTGAAGGAAGAAAATACTGCATAAACTTGAACAGAAAGCCCTGAGCTTATAGTGGACTCAGCGGTGGAGTGATTTATGTTGTATTTTTGCCCTCACAAACTTCAAAAGAAGGGCAACCAATGACGTCTCAAGAACCCCCTTCTCTTCATCTGAGCTGCTTGGTTAGTTATGCAAGAGGATTCACACGACAGTTCATGGACGATATTGATGTTTTAGTCACACTGAAATGCTCTCAACTGTAAATTATTTATGAGTGCACATGATTTACGGGTAAACTTTGACTGTGGGGAACTGTCACAATGACAGACTGCTGACAGGACAAATCCCCTGAGAAATATTAATGATATTATGAACTGTCCCTGATTCCTTATTATACTTTACATTATAATCATTTTCTACATTGCAAAGAATGTATCTGAGGGTCTATCTTGACCTTTTAAGGCATTATCTGTGTGACAGGAAATAGTAGACATGTGACTCAAGTACGGATCTAAACGAAGTACCAAGTCATTTTTTCTTAGGCAGCTACAAAGTTAATAACCCTATATGGAAATTCCCTTTTTAACACTAATAATGCACCTCTGCCAATTAAATCTGCACTCTACTTTAGGAACTGCGGTGGTTTTGTGAAAACAAGCAACTAAATTGCTTATTTGGAAAATAACACCTCCACTAAGTTTATTTCTCTGAAATTTCTGATTGCATGTAGCTACAACTTAGTAATTTGGGGTCCCCAGGAAATCATTATCTAGCTTCACTTTTCACAGTTTTTTTTGTAATTGGTCGTGTTAGTAATGGCTGTGGTATAAATTAGCACATGTTATCCCATGTAAAACTGTTAACCATTACAATGTTACAGCAAAGCCTCACATCGTCTGTCCAAGACATCAGTGAATAATTATCATCATATTTAAGCATCATATTTCAATTACAAACAAGCCAAGAAGTACACACTATTAGTCGACAGTTGCATATATTTAAGTGCTTTTGCGGCATGTTGTAAGTTAGTTTGGGATACAATGAGTTAGAAACATAGTTCCATTTTTTTTCATATCTGGACATCATAATATAACTAGATATTTGAGGCCCAGGCAGTTGCCTGTGTTGCCTCATGGTGAAGTCTGTCCCTGGTGTTTCTTCCTGTGAACCGCAGTGTATTTCACTGGTGTTTCTGACTGTGAGTGGCTGTGACTTGGATGTGAGGTGCAACTATGTCATGGCCGGTGTATTACCCAGGACCCAGAGAAGTGCTGTGTTGAGTGTGAAGTAGTTTGGAAAAAGGGTTCTTGAGAAATCTGCAAGCAGCAGTAGTCGTTTCCGTACAGGCATGTTTTCAACAGGCTCTGCACTATTCGGTTTATGAATGCAGTTAAAGCCTGCAGAGCTGCATCCATTCACCTCCAGGGTATCTCTTATAAACACGCCTGTCCATAATATGAGTACATTAACAGAGGGCTTATTAGTGTCTGTACTTTCATGATAAAGTTGGGAATTATTGAGGGCTGGTTCTGGAGAGACGGAGCCACCCTCTGGAGTCCACTGGCCATGAATTGCACTTCATGCTGTGAAAAGCAGCTTGTGAATAAAACATGGCCGGATGTGGAAGTACAATATTTTACGTTTATAGGACGAATCCCCTGCAATTCTCATGAATACCATACCTGTAATACATCTAGATCAATGGGTCAGGAGGGAGGAGTGGGTGTCTCTGGGGAATTTCAACAGACTCAGCTCCGGAAGAATCAAGGTCAGACACCAGGGACACAACCAGCTCTCTGCTCACCTACAGATGAGTGAGAGAGCTGCAGGGGCTCAGGGGAGGGAGCTGGCGGGCGCTGTGACTGATGCGAGCTCCGGTGCTGTGATGTCTCACTGGTGCCCCCGCTGTTTGCCCATTGAGCTGAAGCCCAGAGGCTAGAAGGCAGGGAAACAACCCTCTGTGCCAGTCTGCTCAATTTCAGCCCAATATCTATCACGCTCAGCCGATCGATGAAGAGTTCTTCACCAACAGCCAACCATGCCTGTGGGGGATGACCTCCTGATCTCTGGTCTGATTTCTTCACCCAGCTCTGATCGAGATCCATACTGGCAGCTTAGCTTGGCTTAGCTTGGCTTAGCTGCCCTCTGGACACAGACCTCTCTCAGCAGGCACAAAGGTCAGCTCCACTGTAGAGTCCATTACCGCTAAAAGAAAATACACACATTCCTCTGAAACCTCAGAGGGCCAGGATAAAAGTCAGAATGAATAGAACTTGGCCATAGTGTGGAGTGGGATGTTAACAATTATGGGGAGATGTGAGATATGGATGTGTGCAGACCCTGTCACTCTGAGATTGATCTGTCAGTCTGGATCGTGCCCTTCACTTCATCCCAGCTTCTTTTTTTTTTGCCTTGCTATACAAACTATTTTCACCATAACTGACAGGGTTAGGAGAACAAAGCGAGCTACAGTGGTGGGAATAGAGGTTCACAGCATTCAATTAGAGAAACTAGAATATAAGTGGTTCCAAAGGGTGCAGGTCTTTACCATTTTCTATAAACTTTTACACAAAAGCATGAATCACACAATGCAGTGTGGGTCATCCTCTGAGAAAGGCAATGGTGGGTAAACAAGTGTTTGACCTTGCTGCTGGAGGACCTTTTTTAAAACATTGTGGGGAAGGTTAGCTCTCTTAATGGTGACTGATAATTTTCTGATGTCACTGTGGTAATGAGCGCGCTTTGCAGAAATAGGTTCTGCAGCAGCAAAATGTATTCATCTAAAGCTCTAATCACATACCGCACAAGGGAGGTTGTGTGAGTGTGTGTTTTAAAAGGTAGCAAAGCCATGCCACCCACTTTAGGCCTTTCAATTACAAAAGCAGTTCAGGGTATATCTTCCTGAGTGACACTGGAAGAATTTGCTATTAGACCTCAGTGTATCTGTTGTTTTTCAAAGTGCCTCCCAGTGTTCAGCAGTGTCATGAAAGACTTAGTTCACCTACTCACTTCCTCACTTGTTACCCTACATGCAGTCACAGTGAAAACGGGTGTCAGTCCTTCTGAATACCTTTTACATCCTAAGATGGCAAAGGAGTTAAAGTAGAAACAGACAACTTTTTAACCCCATCCCCCATCCCCAACGTTTCCAATTGGTTTTATTGCCGCCACCACTGTTACAAAGACAACTGGATGTCATCCATCGTCCTCAGAGCCTAGCAACTGCCAACAACACGGGCGTACTGCGTTTGTGTCCAAATTTCTGTTTGGAAACACAGACATTTGTTTCTTTTGGACTGCTGGAAGGAGGTGGTTTTCAGGCCCAGGGTGGTGGGTCTGGTGCTAACGGAGAGATCATAGCCAATCAGAAACGAGGGACTGAGCAACGGAAGCAATTCAGCCTCTATGGACATTAATGCACAGGTGAAGAGACTGAAGAGAATATTGACCGGCTGAGGAAAATAATGAGAGAAAAGGAGAGACTGACTGAGCAAGAGGATGCCAGAGTAAATCTCAGATGTGCAAAATAACAGGCTGCAAGACTAGCACCAAACTGATCTTCTTGCTGTTTGAGTATGAGCACCAATCTCAATGCTATAATTCTATTGTTTGCTTTTTCTGCTACCTGGGAGTAGCTGCTGAAAGATATTTTGTTGAGTTGTTTAGAGCAGTGGACCTACTCACCCTGAGGTCAACAAATGCTTTGAGAACACTGTCCCCATGTTGATTCATGGCTGTCACCATATTGCTTTTTTAACCAGTGGGGAGCTATAATGATGCTACGTCATCAGCTAATTCTAGTGTCTTCTAGCCTGCTTGATTAACAAGTGGCAATCATTATTCAAAATGAGCGGGGGGGTACCACATAGTAAAAGCGAGGCTCATAGGGAACCAATCTAAATGCTGATGGTGTCATTATTCTATAACCATTACATTGTGCAATTAACATTTAATTCATGATGATAAGTTAAAGCAAAAAAACTTGTCTATTACAAGCAACAAGTAAAATGTTGAGCCATCCAGTGCCAAGGACTTGGTTCATGTTCTGTATTAAGTGACCATTTGTAACAATCTGTTGTCCTAATTAGCATTACATGTAGAGCTCCACATGTGCATACTGCGGCAGCTCAATTAGTGCTACCACTTCATCATCAGCCTCTAAGCTGTAGTAGATACTAATGGATTGCTGGCTTGGGATCCATCCATCAGCCCCTCATTGTAAACTGTATGACTCATGCTATGTGGGGGGAAAGAAACGTTTTATTGTGTTCCACTAAAACAGCAGGGGCATGCAACAGAGACTCAGCACTGGTGGAACTAAGTTGCTGAGGTTATTAGATGACTAAAATCATGTACTTTCAAGCAAGGATTACAGTGCAGGCTCTTTTGATAAACAGCTTGCATGATATTACCTGCGTCCATGTGGCATTTCTGCAGGATTGGCTGGCATAGGAGTTCTTATGTCTGCATGTCTAACTATACGTTTGATAAATGGCTCTCCACATCTCACTTGCCTGGCAGAGAAGATGTGCATTGCAACAGAGGGAATGGAATCGAAAGGACTAAAATGAAACATTCATTGGAGGATGTTGATAGATGACTTTATCATGTGAGAGCAGAAGTGGCCAGAGAAGGCCGGGGTGATGATGTATTGTTTAACGATACATTGGAGCGGTACGTGAATGCAAACGGCTGCTTTCATTTCTCCTCATCTCTATGCTCGTGTGAGTGAGCACAGTTTGGTGTCTCGGGCTGGAGCAGGAAGACTGATGAGTCCAGATATGATGTATGCCCTGTCCTCCTGCTCCCTCTCCATCACCAGGCGTCCACAGCATGGGTAATGATGATGAGGGCAGCCTGGACAGGAGCGTATTACTTCACGATGGTAAAAGATAATGGACCAGCCTCCTACTGTGCGGGGGAATCTGCTCAGGCATCCAATTACTGCCGTTAAGATCCATCTCAAGATGACCCAAAAAAACACACAGCTCTTTCACACTTTAAGTAAAATGGAGGATGCCAACACAAGGAGGCGGAGGGTGACAAGGGACGCAATTAATCTACATTGTTAATATATTAATGTATGTTTGTCTGGAGCAAGCAGAAGGAGAGAGAAGAGGTGGGGGAAAAGATCTAAAAAGGCAGGTGAAGAGAAGACAAGCCAGGACAGGCGAGCGGTTACAGAGTTCTGAGGCGTATCCTCGTTTTAAACCGACTAAAACTTTTGAGTACTCTTTTCATTTTCTGCTTTTGAAATAATTGCTGCATTTGCAGAACTCCTGCTTCACGGTTTGAAATTGGTGACAAAGTGGTGAGTGGAGCTCTGAGCCCTCCCAATGCAGGTGGGTCTGTAGCAACACACAGGAGGAGTCCTCTTCAAAGGGAGAAAAAAAAAGAGTTCGTTTTTCAAAACGATGTCGCCGCTTTCCCAGAGGTGTCACCCATGGCAGAGCCCATCACTTGGCTGGGAAGATGCAATAAAAAGACCTTTTTATAATAATCAATTCCGGCAAGGGCACAGTAATTTAGAACGCGACATAAATGGGCTGGGAACGGGTCTGAGGAGCCATTGAAGTAATAGGCCATAAATGTGATCAAACCCAAAATAAGCTTCCCATTTCTAATAGTCATTAGCTTTATTACATTACAACCTTTAGAGACATGGTCAGTTATACATCCTCATCCATTTTATGGGATTATTTCTGCTCAAAAACACAACTACGACAGCTTTTCCATTAAGACAAAATACAGTCTAGCTTATTAGACTAATTAGTGCTAATTACAGATGAAAGGACCTTCTAGAGCAAAACCACAGAGCTGTTGTGTCAACAGATGCCTTCAGCGTGCTCTGTGAAGTCTCCCCTCTCAACTTGATTAGAAAAGAGTGGAGAATTTCCCCGTGTTTCTCCCTCTTCTCCGCTATCTTTGAAAACACCCTGCTTCTTCCTCTAAGTCTGTTTCTCCTCTGCTCTTCTCTTCTCTCTTTCATCTATAACCTTGATTCATTGTCTACATCACTGATCACAATAATGATCCACTATTTCAGAAACCAAGGTAACCATAACAGTGACACCAATGAGACGACATTAAAGGGGTAGTTTGGATTTTTGAAGAGGGGATGTATGAGGTACTTATTCAAAGTCAGTGTATTACCTACAGTAGTTAGCGGTCTGTGCAGCCTCAGTTTGAAGTCGCTGGCAGGGGAACCGGCAGGAAAGCTAAGCATTGTAATAATGGTGGCGGGCAGGGGGGCAATTAAGTCATCATATCCATCTATGCTCATTTTAAAGGTACCAGACTCAGGAAGTGTTAGACCTGCAACTTTTGTGCACCGCAAGGTAAAATTGCTGGTTTTGTCAGTGGAGTCTGGTGGCTTTGACAAGGGCACAGAACAGTAAAGCATTCTAAATATAGCGTACACTTGAACTGATATTGAATTTTTCATGTGGCTAAAATACATTTTGCTGCTGACCCCATCCACAGCACATGGCTTAGCTTCTCTGTCACAACTCCTGCCTGCTTCTCCAAACTGGGGGCTTGCCAACCGCCATCTACTGACTATGGATAAGTACCTCATACAACCACACTTCCAAAATCTGAACCATCCCTAGAAGCAATATGCTGTGATATTAATGCTGACTGTCTGTGATGTAATATTGCTAATCCTCTCTCCCAATAACCATTTGCGACATTTCCTCTCTCTCATCCTTCACATCACAGCTCAAAACTCACTTGTTTAGATTAGCCTATTCTTTCTGACCACGCCATTCTCACTATTGCTGTTGTTTGTTGTCATGTAGTTGATTGTGTTCTTGTTTTTAGTTTTACTGTTTTTTGCCATAAGGTGATTGACGTGAAAGGCACCCATTAAAAAAAAGCATTATTATTGTTGATCAGCAGCACAACAATCTGCAACTCCAGCCTTCAGCCATGTTCTTCTCTTCACTTTGGCTGTCAGAGACCCAGATTTTTTCTGCCAAACTAAAGGCATAAACACCATTAAATATTGTGCTTGCATTTGAAAAGTGGTGGGACGTCAGTGCTCTGTTACTGCGGAATGAGCGAGTTATGTTTAAAGGGGACATAATATGTTTATTTTCAGGATTGTACTTTAATTTTTTGCGTATCTACTCGAACATGTTTGGATGCTTTAATGTTCCTCATACTGTCTGTGTGAATACACTTGTATTACCTTTCTGAAATGCTGTGTTTTAGCGCTGGCTTCATTAAGACACCCTTCCTGGACTTATTAGTGGAAGTGGGAGGAAAAGGAGAGCGGAGGAGGTTGTAAGTTGAGGTTGTAGTTTCAGACGCACTCAGAACAGAATCATGAGTATGACGTCGTCAGGCTAGTTGTAAGGTACATGTGGACCAAAAATAAATAAAGTGAAAGCTTGTGTATTTTGTGCCAGTTACATTAAATGTGTGTGCGTGTAGGTGAGATTTGGCAGCTGTGATTCGGTGGAGCTCTGTGTGTTCGGTTACTCGGTCACTGGGGATCGGAAGGTTTGTGGGCTTTGTTCAGTAGTAGGATGAATGACGGGGGTATTAAGTGTGAGTTGAGCTTCTTTAATGATTTTAGTGGTTTGGATTCCTGTTCTGGAGTGTATGTAATGATTGCTGATGTATGATGGAAGTCTGTGGACCATTATGGATGATTTGCAGGCGTAGTAGCTGATTGTCAGAGATGGTGAGGGCACTTTAGCAGCACTTTCTACCTATATATAGTAAACTTATAGAAGTCCCAACAGCTCAGTTAATGATACATTTACAGAATACAGGCTTTTTCCATTTCTCAACTGATTGAGTGTTTGAGCACCATGACCTGCTTTATAATCAAAAAGAAATTCTCACTTTTTACAATACGGCACTTTAAAAGGCTGCCAAACGGGAAATCAACATATTCCAGATCAGTTACTGAAAACTGACAAACAGATATTTTAACAGAATTTAAACATCACCATCAGACATTATTTACAAGGCAGCCTTATAACGTAACAACCTAAAATGCTTGTATTCAGGGCCAACATGTAAAGATCCATTTCCTTGTGTAATGCTTCCAAAATTGAACCTCAGAGTAATGGAAAAAATAATTATAGTTGGTCAAATTGTTCTTTTTCCCCCCTGATGTACATTTGGAGAATGAGCACAGCCAACAGTCTGTAGCAGAAACAGTAAAAACATGATGTTGGATTTCCATCGCTGTCATGTTTGAGTTATGAGGCCTGACCACTATTCTGTTCTTTTCCTTTTTGATATTTCCATAGTGCATGATTGGTTTTTCCCTTAAAAGTAATCTGACATTTGTTTCAAATGTCATACAAACAAATGGATAAAGTTACAACCCCCGACATCCGACCATCAGTGAAAGTCATCATTACAGGGCATGTGATTATCAGACTATATATTCTGTCCGCCCACATTTCATACATCAGGACTCTGCTGTATCTCCATCTTCACTACTCTATTAGCGACTTCAGTTCTGCATGCAGAAACCTGTATTCTATTGGAATCACTGATTTGTTTTCCCTTTTGGTGGAGGCAAGGTGGTGACGGTGGTGGGGGGTGATGTGTGTGTGTGTGTGTGTGTGTGTGTAAGCAGGGTTGACGGCGCTGCTCTTACATTACCTTACTTCCTCTTTTCTATCAGCGAGGAGTGTAGCAGCGGGAAGAGAGAGGAACTTATCTGTGGGCCTTTCATGCCACAGTGATCCCAAGTAATCTAATTCAGCCTTCCTCTTTCTCGCTTGTGTGCTTCTCTCATATTGGTGCATGCAGATTGCAAAAGCCTTATATGCTTGTGTGCATGTGTGTGTGTGTGAAAATATAAGAGCGAGGGAGGGAGAAAAGGGGACAGAGGGAGACAGACAGAGTTAATGAGTTCTGAATGTGTCTGCATGTATAAGTATTTGTGTTGTGCTTTGAGTACCATGAGGTGGCTGGAGATGCTGTGCACCTTGGGAAGTTATCTGTGCAGGAGAAGCACTTGAAAGAAGTCGACAAGCGGAGAGCGAGACTTACGGCGGAGCAAACTAAAATGAAATAAAATGGTCCCAATCAACGTCTTTTCAGCAAAAGTCTGATGATGAAAAACTTTGAAATGTTAGAATCAAAGGTACACAGTGATCAGTGAACCTGATCCTCCTCAATACACAGTATCCACACAGTGTCTGACACCATAGCAGCTGCTTCACTGACTCACTGACAGGTCCTCTGAATAGAATAGCAAATCAAGGTACGGAAGGGAAAATCAAGCCTTTCTGTACATGCACGGCACACACACACAGTTTTAGTACACATGCAACACTATTCATCTTTATCTCCTGAGAGGCTCTCGCCTAAATTACCCTGCCCCTAATTGATTTAGCCAAGTTTAGCAAATAATTGTAATATCAGGTTAATTGAGATGGATTTTTGACACTGTGAAAAAACTTACATGATTTATAGTGAGCCATTAAAATCCTGAAAATGAGCAGAATATAAAAAACTGACAGTTTTAGGTTTGATTGAAAAGTGAACGATGAAGGGGTGCGCACACATTTACAGAATTATCTAAAAAAAAAAAAATAGATAAATAAGAATTATTTCCTCATCAGCTCTGACAAATAAAATAAAATAAAAATATATTATTAAAAATATTCTAAAAAATCACCCTAAAAATAAATAATAATCATTTATTTATTTATATTATTTAAAAATGAAAAACAGATTTCATTTAAAATGTGATTTCCATTGGGCAATCAACAGCAAATTCTGGTCAGTTTTCTTTCAGAGTACAGCCTTTGTCTGCTAATACCACAAATCAATTCTTTGTCAGTGGAAAGTGTGGGAGCAATTTCTTATGTATTCCTAGAGCAAAGCAAGCAGGCTGTTGATACATCACTGACATGAAAAGGATGTGAGAGAAGGAACTCGAACAATACTGCAGCATTAAACGCAATGCTTCAATTATCCAGAGAATGGATCAGTGGGTGAGGATGCGCCGTATTCCTCTGAATCCAGGAGCAGCCACCCACGTGCATCTATCATCTACACAGCTACGGGCAATACTTAGAGAATAACACTAACACAACAGTCAGGTCTGCATCGTGCAGATCTGAAGCACGGAAATAGAAATGAATGCAAGTTTTGTTTCAGTAATCAGCGCTGATGTGACACCTTTTTTTCCTTTAGTGAACACAAATTGATGTCGCTCATTTGTTTCACCTCTATGTTCTTGATCTAAATCAGACGCTGTGCACTCTGGGTCGCTCAGCTAAGACCTCCATGTGAAGTTTTATAGGAAGAACTGGGCATAATCTACACAACAGAGTACCTGTGCTTTGCTGAGGGAGACACACAGCTCCAGGCGTGCCCTCAGGCCAGAGCCATTCTCTGGACCCCATCTGAGGCCTGCTGGGACAGACAGATGCTCTCCTCCTGAACACAGTCTGTGGGCACAGACCTACCTTTATCCAAGCAGCAGTGACTGGAGAAAATAATCAGATCCTTCTCTTGAGTGAAACAGTGCAATGCAGGGATGTGCACAAGGATGTTGTGATTACATGATTGGATAATTAACCCTTATTGCCAGAGTATCCAAACTTCCCTGTTGAGAGTTGTGCATGTCTTTTTACAAATTGATTTACAATGCATGCTATAACCAGTTGGATGGCCTGTGGATAAAAATCTCCACATTTACAAACAATACAGCGCAATATGCCTTACATTATGCTGCTATCACATTACTCGATGTTAGCTAGCTAACTAGCTGGCTAACATATAGCAGCAGGCTAGGGTTTGACTGTTGAATAATACTAGATTACATTTTGTTTACAGTCACTATTAAGTGATATGTATGCAGGTTTCTATCTTCACCAGGCCTTTGCATCGTGAAACGTCATGCACGAGATGTGCAAGTGTAAACAAAACTCATTTCAACTATTCACTGAAATAACCGCTATGCTGCTTTGTACCTGTTGTTGAAGTCCCCGGGAGGTGTGCACCGCTCTGTAAATTTCATCCCATTTTCCATGAACTGCGTCTGTATGACTGCTGGGATATTGCTAATACATACAGTAGGCATGTACCAAAAATACACTGAATGAATTTCGATAAACGGGTCAAAAGGATGCCAACATAACGACATGCTTTGTCAGGTCTGTAAGCAAGATGACAAGCAAACAACCTTTTAAAATCCTTGTTTTCCTTGTGTTTTCAGAAATTTAAATCCTTTACTGATTTAAAATGAATGAAGCTACTTAATGACCATACATGCTGATGGGGGACATCTAAAATAGGGGTGGAGGCTTTGCCTTTTCTTCAGTATAGAGCTGCAGCCTCGTAAAATGTATCTGCTATAAGAAGAGTTCTCTGTTAAATGTCAAAATCTTGCCAAAATTCTGGCAAGTAAATGTACATAAAATCAGCAAAACAGAATATATAAGTAAAGTGAAGTTGAAGCACTTGGTATGCAGACTGTCCCTCAGAGAGTTAATGTGTATCTATTGGATTAATATCACTGATGCATTGGCCTGTATGCAGCATATTGATGCTGTAGATGGTCACGGTAAAACTAATTGTAATTATTTCATATAGACTGTTGAAGTGTAGGAGGTATTTTTAATTAGTTGTGAGTGTTTTGTTTACTTTGTTGACTTTTTCTAGGAATTAGAAGCACCACAGGCACCTCAGGTTTGTGTAGGCAGGCATGAGTTGGACCAGCATGCACTTGGGTCTATTGTTTTATAAACTCATTTTTTTTGGTATGTAAAAATCCTTAATTTAAAAAACTTGTAAGTATAGCTGTTGGATCAATGCAATGAGGCGAAAAGTACAACATTTCCTTCCAAATGCCACCCAGCAGCTGATATACTGTATGTGTGGACTTGACAGTAATGTATTCATATGAACTGAAAGAAATGTACTCTCATGAATAGTATTTCAATGCCATGGAACAGGACATAAAAGGAAATATCCTTGTGCCCCAGCTTACCATTCAGATGTTTAGTAAAACATCTTTTTTCTCATAAAATCCGTAATTGAAAGTCTGTACAAAGCATGTGACCAGATTGTGATTGCATTCATGTTTCTCCTTCAGGCTGCCGCCAGCCATGATTAAAAGTGCAGCCCTCTCCAATGCTAAGTATGACATTCATGTGCCGAAAGAAAACATATGCAAATGCTGATTTAAAGTGGAAAAAGTGCTCCACATTTCCCAGTCAGAGTGATGAGAGTGCAGCCATCTATTTGGGTGTGGCAGTGAGCTGGAAGTGGCATCGCTCACCATAGCCAGGGGCACGATGCCCGCCAAGTCCTCCTGCGCCAGTTGGATTTCCGTCTCAGCCTCTTGTGTGGCGGCGCGACTGGCCGGGTACTCCACCTGCCAGGCCATCCAGCGGCTGCCCAGCGGCTCCGGAAAGCTTTCCATTTTCAGATCCACCTGGAGCACCCTCTGAACTCCCATCTCAGCCCTGCCAGAGAAACAGACAGAAAAAAAGAGAGTGTCAGTGAATGGTTAAGCAGATGGCTGGGCGAGAGTGTGTGTGTTCGTGAGCTCGTTCAACCTGCTGTCTGCTCTAATGACGACAAACAGTAAAGGCTGATGAATGTGTCTGTGGCTGAAATCTATGACATTTTACCGACTGAGATTCTTCAAAATGTCAAGTCCCTTTGTGTTTGTCTCCCCGCTCAACCCTCTGCTTCATGGGATGATATCGCAGCTCTTTTTTATTTCCTCTCACACTTTTCCACAGGTGATGCACACTGTAAACACAAGCTATCATCTAATGGCTGGTCCTCACAGCAGTTCAGAGGAATGCTTCACCCCTGCTAAGGTGTTGATGGTCGGGTTTGTCACCGGTGCCCTTGTTTGCCGTAGCAGAGCGTAAATATACAACATCCTTTGGCACGATCTACGGCAGGCCCGAATTAAGTCAGACAAATGGAGAGCGTTGATAATAAAATTTCCCATAGTGCCATAAGTCTCTGGTGCTCAGAGTTTAAATATAGCCCGGAGGCAGGAAAGGTCAGCTTTGCACGGGAGCCGGAGGAGAAGGGAAATGGCACAAGATCTGTTAGCCACGTCTTGCGTGTCAAATGGCAGGACTCGGGGCCAATAAATTTCATGCATGGTCTCTGTGGCACACCGGCACAAAGCAGCATCTTGTAATTCGAACATGGTGAGGGGGAGAGAGACAGAGAAGAGGAGGGATGAATAAATCCACATTTGCTTAGAGAGGAGGGTGCTGTAACATGTGGAAAACACTGCAAAGCATGAGGCAGAAAAAAGAGAATTTTTAAGGCTAAATTAACAAGAGTTAACAAAACGTTAAAGTATAAAGAGAGATGATACATATGAGGTTCATCTTAAGACAACAGAACAAATGTATAACACCATAAATTATGAATAGGGGGCTAAAACAGTAAAACAATAAATAATAGAAAATGTTTTATCCACTGCTCTTCTTTTCACATACAGTCGCACTTTTTTCACATCATTCTCATATTATTCAGTTTTATTCTGAGAGAATGAAAGATTTGTTGCGCAGCAGAGCACAACAACCCAATTTTCACATCCAACAGAGGTGTGTATGAATAATTAAGCTGACAACCAAATAACTTGTGTCACATTTCATAACGGCGTACCAATCAGAGCGCCGAGTCACTGAAGGCGTAGTACGACATCATGCACTTACATAACCATCCCACAATGCTGTGGGAAAAGACAGATGCTAATCTCAGACCGGTTCAAGGTTTAGCAAGCAAACAGCGTTAACAGATGATGCTCTGAAAGTCCAGAAATAAAACCTCTGAGAGCTCCAGAGCCAGCGAGCGCCACACAGGACCTGTGTCAGCCTTCAGCACAAATGGCCTACTTTTCCGCGGCACAGGCAGACTTTTGCTCCGGCAAACATCACACACTTTAGGCATGCGACGAGACAGACAGGGAAAAGAATGAAAGTGACTGCACAGCAGAAAGGTTTTTATTACACTGTACACAGGACAGGAGCTAAACTCACACCTTCACAACAGCCTCCAGAAAAGGCAGAAAAGTTGACTGTTATTAGCTTCTTTTTTTTTTCCTTTCCCTTCAGAGATGTCAATTATTTCCCTCTCCGCATGATCCAGTTGGCAGAGTTTAATAGCAGCTGCGAATGCTGTGAATTTTATGAGGTTTCTTTTTTTATATGTCTTGCTACAATAAAAAAAACGCCAACAAAATATTGAGGTTATACGAATTTACATTGTCGGGTAAAAATAGTCCCTGTGCTTCGTTTTAACATGCAGACATGCTGTTAATTTAGCATTTTTGTGACTGATATATCCAACTTCAAAAGAGGACCTGAAAAGATGACAGCCGTATAAAAAGGAGGACGAGTGGAGGAAGGAGAAGGGATGGGATCTTGAGGGGAGTGCAAAGTTGAGCTTGAGGACAAGACGTGTAAACTACGGCCGTCCTCTGACTCCAACTGATGACATGGAGATGATTGGAAACTATGGCGGAGTATGGTGAATGTGTGTGTGCTTGTGATTTAGTAAAAAATCATGAAAGCTGCGACTATAATAAATACAATGTCCATGGCGGAAGTGGTTTATTTATGGCATTTTTTATGGCGACTCTTAAAAGCGAAAGCTGCTGCGGGTTGTATATCTAGCTAGCCAATAAGTTGTAAAGCAGATGGCTAAATGCGGAAACAATAAATAGACATTTTGGGCTCTTTGCTTCACATAGAAAGCCCCGGTGGCAGCCACTTTTTGATCCACTGTACTTGACCCCCATTGACACAAGTCATAAAATGACTGTTCCTGTCAGGGTGAATGGGACTCATGGACACGGAGCGTATACACCAGCGTGCCATCCTGAGCCGACCTGCCCTCTCCAAGTCTGCTAATCACATGGCTCGCTGGGGGAAGCTGTTCATTTCTCTGTCACTTCCAGCATGGGGTCTAATTCAATTAGCAACAAAGGGCCTGTGGATGTGTGCCACACAGCTGGCCTCGGCCTGATAATTATCTGTAAACTAGCTGTGGTTTGACTAAATCTGAGGCCAGACAGACGACCGGAGGGCAGCCAAAGGCAATAGAGAGGGGCTCAGTAGATAACAGGCCCTAAAGTTGGAAGCAGCTGGCCCTCTGGCTTCAGAGACGCAACTGGAGAGGAAATGTGACTTGACAAGGTGCTGCCCGAGAACGCTGACAGCTGACTCACTGAGAATAGCAGAGAGATGGCTGCGAGGATGCTGTTTAGGCACATTCAGGATGCCCATTAATCACAGCGACACTAGCAGATCTGTAGGACACACAACATAAGAGGATGCATGTGTTTAAGATGCTATATGGAGCATTTTGTACATAAGAATGACAATATAAAGCCAGTGGATGACATTAATATCAGAGGCTGCTGACAGCAAACGCCCACAACACTGGTACTGTTAGAGTTTTAGAAATGTACAAGACATCACAACTCTGTCTGCCTCCTGTCATAAAGAGAACGTTGTAAGATTATTTCACTGTATAACATTAGAGCTGATTACTTTTCGGTTGTTGGTTAAGCTTCAAGTGACTGCAAAAAGTTTTTTCTAAATATTTCGGAGCTAAATTTCATCTTTGAAATTGGTAAATGCTAAGCATCTGTCTTATATAAGACTGTGTGCAACTGTTTCGTTTTTGTTTTTATTGATCTGGGAAACAACAGACATAACAACAGATTAAATTCATTTTTATAGTTAAATCAACATTTCAATCCTAGGAACACACACAGCAGATGACTTATTTAAAATGCAGGACGACACTAATGTGACATACTAGACGGTTTGATGGTTCAGGCAAAAAAAAAAAAAAACTTCATTCAATGCATTGGTCGATGCATGATAAGATGGATTTTATTTCAAATGATTTGTATGTTGGCATAACTATGCATCAGTGTCAAAATAAAATGACGTTATATTTAGGTGGATATGTTGATGTCGAGTGATTGGTTGGGGATATTAAACCCCCTCCCACACAGAAATCAATCACAGCGGAGGTAACGTCAGACTGAAGATGGACACGGAGTGAAGTGACAATCCTGTCTGGTATCAGGCCAGAGAGTTAGATTCATAGTACTCTCAGATACAGCTTTTGGCAAGTAAACAAATAAGCACAACTACTGCAGGGATCGTTTCATCTATAAAATGTCAGGAAATGCAGACAAATGCCGTCATGAATTCTGACAAAAGCTGAAGACAGGACGACTTCAGAAGACGGAACAGTAACTGTTTACCTTAAATGTTAAATCAATTATCGTAAAAGTTGCTGGGGAATTTTCTGTCATCAATCAAAACAATTACTCGACTGATTTCAGCTTCACTCTGCACATACTCTAAGAAAATATTCCACATGTCCTTCCCAGACGCGCCATCAGCAAACCCAAACTGGTATTGTTCGCCGTCTGTCTTCGGTAATCGCTCAGCCTAAAAAGCTCTTTGCAGAGGTGATTGAGCTCCATCTTATCTCGATGGTGAACGTTGGAGATCTATTGAATTTAGGCTGCACGAAGGTTAAAGAAAGATAGATTTAAATGTCAAAATGAATTAACAGAAACAGGACCAAGTTATTGGAGGAATTTCCTTTCTAGCAGATTTCTCTAGAGAAAAAGATGTAATTGAAAGAGCTTCTATTGTCCCATTATCAAACTCACTGTGTCATTGTGACACTCCTTGTTTAATCTCTCCCCGATGTGATAGGATCCACGTGCACACTGCAGCACCCAATGGGGATTAGAGAATAAGAGGGAGATAGACAGCCAGGCTTTGTGGGATAAATAAAGTGACATTTTCAGGTCCAATTTCTTCTTCTTTCAACTTGTACATCCATTATTCCGTCTTTTTCGCACGTGTAACATTAGAGCAACGATGTCTGGTAAAACATTTGAAGGCCAGGCTTCACTTTTGTATATTTTATGTGTAAGAAACATAGAGTGAGATGTAGAGTACTGCCGTAACAAACCTCAGCAGAGCAGCATGTAACGCTGCTGATTCACTGTAACAAGAGATGTTGAACGGAAACAGAACGGCAGATGAAGATGCATAATGCAGGCGGCTGGAACCAGAGGAGATGCGGTCTGTGGCTCTGTGTGTGTGAGTCTGTGTGTGTGTGGGGGGCCTCATGCAAACTCTAAACTACTTGTGGAGGGAAAAAAATAATCAAATTTGTGGCTTCAGTGGTGCCTGAAAGCAGCACCTTGAAGCTCTGCTGTTCTCATGCTCTGTCACCTGGAACAGCAATAAACCAGTCAGCACAATGAAGCCCGGACACACACACACACACACATACACACACACAAAAGCTATGCATACATGTATGTGCACTCACAGTATATACTGTACCCAGGAGCGCCCATGCATGAATCCGTGCCTGTAAACATTGTGGACCTAATCACTCATGCTAGATGAAGTTTTCTCAATCTAATACAAACATCAATATGCAACAAATGTCGTGACTATGCAGTATAATGGCCTCTACATGTGTTTGCATCTCTGCACAACCGTCAACTACACACAAAAGCTACAGTTTGTCAAATGCACAATGCAGCACAGCAGCGTGTGCTGTAGATGCAGATGTTACTATGCAGTTGTTTCAACAAGCTGTAAGAAATCCAGATCCATCATAACACTCTGCTGCATTCAGCAGTGACGCAACACTGAGGAAGCAGCTCTCTTTAAAAGACGGAAAAACACACGTTTCATTCATCTTAACACAACTTTTTGAAAAAGTTAAGTTTTAAGGTTACAGATAACATTTATTTTCATAATCAATTAATCAGCCGAGTATTTCTTGGTTAATTGTCAGAAAAACAATATCATCACAGTTCCCATCTCATTTTGTCCAATCAGCAGTTCAAACCCAAACATATTTGTGTTACAGTGATAAAGAACAGACAAATTCTCCCCCTGAGAACCAGAACCTGTTCCTATTTTTTTTGCCTTAAATGACTTAAATGAATCTAATGGTAATAGATTGAATTATTAAAACGTTGGCAGCTAACAACATAGTTTCCACTCTCCCCAAATACCCAATGCCTATTTCTGTTTTACAAGAAATTCAATTCAATTCAGAAAACCTTATTTGTCCTTGGAGGGCAGTTTGCAGAGGCAAGCACAGCGGTTCAGTAAAACAGTAACAATGGGAAACAATTTAAAAATAATGAAAAAGAAAATTATTATTAACTATTATTACCAAAGCTGCAGCCAGGAAAAATACAGAAAAACATCTGAAATGGGTCTTTTTATTTCTTTTTATATTTAGAATTCTTATGATTTCAAAGCAATGGAAAATGGAATACAAAATCCCTTTGTTTTAATTTATGTCTGTAGATCTAAAACTTTCAAAGGAAGGAATTGGATGGTAGGAAATGGACTAGCTTCCTCTGGTTGTTTTATAAACCCAAACTTTTTAAAATAAATAAATAAAATAAAGCCCTCTGCTACTTTGTCCTGATGATTAATGAAATGCAATGTAACCTAACACCGCCAAGCCATTGAATAGTAAAAAAAAAAGGAGCTTTTTCTTTTCTTTTGTTTTTATAAAAAAGAGCTAATATGCCCTTAAATTGCCAGATTTTGTCACCAGTTAACCAGTTATGTCCATTAAACTGGTCACATTAAATATAAAGGAAGGTGAATGGAGAGCAACTGCTGGTCAAGTCATATGATATGACGATAGTTCATGTTAATAAGACCCGAGTCACTTCCAACCAGCTTCCACATCAAAGGTCAGAGCCGGTTTTTAGGCCTGATTTCTCAGAAAGGACCCCAATGATCCCAGCGGGCAGAACAGTGCTGCAGTCCTGAAGTCACATCGTCACAGCCTGCTGATAAGCCGCTCTGCAATCACAGCAAATCACTCAGACCCTGAATATATTATCGTGATGGGTACATTCACAAGCCAAAACGTCTGCAGACAACAGTGGAAAGTATGCAGCAATGAGAAAGTAAAGTAAAGAGAAGGTTTCCACGGGAACTTATTGCATTAATAATATTTAAAGTTCTACACAGGAAACTTGAGCCAGGTATGGAAAGTCCATTAGTATCTCTACATCCCAAACATTTCCCCCCCAGTATGCTACAGAGGGAGACGTAGGGGGAAGGAGAGGAGTCAAAGGGTGCGAAGTGAGGAGGAAGCGTGGGAGGGAAAGCACCCCAGACGCCTTCACCCAGAGGACCTTTTCAATTCAGCCTTGTCCAGAATAGAAAGAGAGATAGCGACAGGAGAAGAAGAAGGTGTAAACTCCCCCTGAAACACTTTCAAATAAAGGCAAGACAGGAATGAGAATAATAGTGATAAATGTCAGCGAGGTGGAGCTGCCTCTGTGGCTTCAGAGGTTCATGGTTATGCAGAGATATATTGTGTGGAGTGGCCACAGGAGAGTTCCAGCCGCAGAGATGAGAGAGAAATCCAACAAAAAATACGGACAACTTCAGATAAAAGAGTGGTAGGGCTGTCCAGTAGATTTATTTGTCTTGCAAAAGCACCACTTTAACTCTTATTTTTTTTGCCAATAATTTTCTTGATGACTAATTTGGTTTGTAAAATTTCCATGCCAGTTTCTCAAAGTCCAAATCCAAAGAAAAAACAGAGAAAAAACTCCATATTTGAGAGGCTGAAACAGCATTTAATTCAACTTTTGCAATGAAAAATTAAACATTACTTAAACAATGATTAAATGATGATTAAACAACTTTGCAACTTACTAAGTCAATTCATCATTGCAGGTCTACTTTGAAATGAGTAATCTATCATAAAAAAACAACATAATAAAACAACAACTACAGAAAACTACAGAAATCTTTCTCCAAAGACCAAAACAATCAATTCGTCGACAAATTGTTGCAGCTCCACAAGGAAATAAATCATTTAACCTGAAAAAGCATTAAAAATGCCCAATAAATAAATAAATCTTAGTTGACTAACACCAAAACAGCCAATGAGTTGACTGATCTACTGATCGGAAGCAGGTCTAAAGAGTAGACTGGATTCACAACTTCAAATCAGTTCAACAATGGAGTGAGCACTTCATTCAGTCTATTTATTCTACATATGAACCACTGCAGCAGACGAGTGAAAAGTGCATGTTTATTCTGCTGGTGCTCCGTGTGCTGATCACGGAAAAGTACACAAACTGACGTCCTTACAGTAAGTCAAGTTTTCAAGAAGTGTATTCACAGTATGTTTCTTACTGATTTCAAGTACACCTTGGCTGAAAAAAAGTGTCAATATAGAATTTCCCTCCAGGATAGACACAAAGTAAGAAAAGAAAAACACCAAATTCAAAGCACCTTTTCTTCCCATTCACCTGACAGCAGCAATACGTCTGTGAGTGCTCTTTCCAGCCTCTCCAGGATGTAAGCTATAAAGATCCTTCTGTACAAAGTGCCTGCTGACGGGAGCCACCAGCGCCCAACATTAACTTGTCAATATGACATTCAAAACGACGCCAATTTTACATTTGATTAAACTTTAATACCGAGCTGACTCTGAATGTATGGCTTTGTGCTGGCTGTGTAGGCGTATGTGCATTGTGTGAGTGTGTGTGTGTGTATGGATCCATGTGCAGGATTCACACATGTTGAAGTTTTTCCTACATGAAGGCTGCGGTGAACGACTGGTGATACAATCAAGCGAGCTGGAGCATCCCTCATGTTGCTATCATTTCCTCCAAGATACTAAACCAATACCTTTGATTTATGATGCGTCGACTGACATTCATCTACACGCCTCAGAACCAGCAGAACAAAAATAGCGGAAATACTAAACTGGGCTGTTAAAGGAGGCTCTGTGTTTTAAATGCTGTGTCGAGGTTGCGGGAGTGTGATGAAAAAAAATATAGATTCTGGTAACACTCTTTAAAACAGGAAGCATAAATCTTTTAACACATTTCTGTTTTGGCTCACAAATTCCTCGTACATTCCACACGGCCACACACAAAAATAATCCCCTGAGCATGTTCAGTTCACTCTGTACAGTAGCCACTCATGTTAAAACAAGAATATAAGGGATTTTATTAAAGGGACAGTTCACCTCTGTGAAAATCAAAAATACTGTTTTTTCTATTGCCTGCACTATTTATCACTTCAGATCATTTTAGGGTGAGTTTTCCAGTTTTAGAGATGCCGGGTGGAGAGATGTCTCCAATACAACCACATACAGTCTGCTGTTTTCTCCTGTGATAACGGCCGGTAAACCACAATAATGGGGGGTTTCTTTCTGACAGAATTTCTTCATAACGGACTTTACACAAATTACATGTCGATAAAACAATTTAAAAAACTATTTAAAAAAACTGTCCACCTCAAGCCGCACTGCATGATGGTCAATATACATTACAATGCATCACAATGCATTATGGGAGATATGTAGTGCACTATATAGTGTTTAGCGATGCTCACTCAGAATTCGGACACCACTACAAAATTACGTATTCACTATATAGTGCACTATACAGTGAATAGGGAGTGATTTCGGACAGCCACTCATTACACTCACTCGATTATAATGGGACTATATGGCGCTTTGCTTGCAGTGCACAAAGCAATGAAAAAAAACATTTGAAAATTCAACAGCAATGTCATCAATAGAAATCATGATTAGTTACTCAAGATAATCCACATACCTTGTTGTGAGCAGTTTCATTTTGGAATTATATTAAACTGTAAAAAGCTCTACAAGGTCTTACAAGATCACAATTATATTTATAGACATGTCCTTTAAGAGGAAAGCATTGCTTTTAGGGTAAGTGGGCAATGTATTTGTTTTCGTAACTGAGGTAAAAACAGATTACATCCATTTTTCTTTTTCACAAATAAAAAAAGAGTACTCCAGACATTCAGCATTGCACTCCTATTACACTGTCAGACTATCATATATTATAGATTATGATCAATTATAAAGATTTTATATCTTAAGTTTTTGAGTTTCCCTTAATGCCATTATTAACTTTGCAAAAATCAAATGTTTGCTTTTAACTTTTAAGTCAGTTTCACTGACTGCTGAGCTTCTTCCAGCCTTTCTGGTGGCGTCTCTCCAGTTCTTCAGCATGTGGGATAGTTTCACACGGCACAACACCTGCTTTTATATCCTGTTTAGGGGGCATAACCTATAAACAATTATGATCGAGCAGGATTTATCATTCCGCACACCTGGGTAAGAGCAGATTTGGATATTTAAGAACATCTGGAGCATCTGGAATTGATTTCTCTTATTTTTTCTCTTAGCAGAAAATTAGGAGAAATTATCAGGGAAATTCAGGAGAATGTTGATGTCTTTTTTATTCCAACCGTTCTTCCTTATTAAAATCTGATAGTGAGTTATCCTAGCATTATAATATAGCCTCAAATTCCATATTTAAAAGTATAAACTGACACAAATGACATCGCTTAAAGCATATATATGATTTCAAAAGATACATTTAACTCTATTGTCCAGCTATAGCAGTAAAATACTATAGTTACACATGAATGAATTGTACATATAACATTCACATGGGCCATGTTTTGCCACTTTTATGATATTATGCTGATAAACCCTGTAAACCCAGTGAAATCCTACACGTTTGGGGGTTTTTGAGGTGATAATTATCTCCTACTTTCACAGAATTATGAAGAAAGACACTTGTAGTTAAAAAGGCGTTCTCCACTGTCACCTCTCCAATTAAAACATAAAGTCCTTAGAACAATAATAAAAATAATGCTATGATACAGTGAGACACTTAGGCTTCCAAAAAGGTGTTCGCACTGCACTGCTTTGTTCTTCCCAATAGACAAGAAATACATTCTGGGAAATGTAATTTCCATTTATCTTATTCTCCAGGAGCTTATAAAAAGATAGGGCTGTTACATTTTAAATAACCTACAGTGCCTGAATTAAAACCCACTTTTAATAGGCATCGGATTCCCTTTAATTTAATCATTTATTCTTTACCCCCTTTTTCTAACGTGCACACAGAGAAAAGGGCTGAGTGCTATTAATTATACGATTATAATGAACCATGGGCACAAACCAAGAGCTTCTGGCTTGTGTGCATCAAACCCAATAAGGGGATCAAATTTCCGATTAGCTTAGCAGTGTTCTGCAGCATTCATCAGCTGAAATATTCAACTCCCACACACACTCAGTGTCTCGCTGCTCTACTCAGCTGGCCCCGCTCCCTCTCCAAGTCATGCAAACTGTCACACACATGATTAAATGTACATGGGGAAAAGGCAGAATTCTGGCTAAATAACTAACTGCTATATGTGGCCTTGGATCGGATGTGGAGAGATTTGTCATTGCTTTTATTTATATCACTTAAATCATTTACTGCCACTTCAATAAAATGTTAAGTTGGCAGGTTGGTGAGCTTCTACACGGAGACAGAGAGACAATATTTAAGACATTTATTTATCAGTGCAGTAATATGCTGCAGCAAGAAAACAGAGACACTACATCTACAGACAGACAGTCTAGTTAAAAGTCAATTTGTCTGCGGGGGATAAAGAAGGGAAGGACGCTGGATCCATAAGGTAGAAGAGTGTCAGGAGGCAAATATTCCATTATTACTTCTGTTTCTTAACATATTCCAGATTGTCTTGCGAGTCAGTCTGTTAGCCCGGGCTCAAACAGTGGCATATCTATTCCCAGACAACAAAATCTCATCTTGGAGCTAATGAAATGCACCATGCCAACAATTGTCTAATCAAAACTAAATGCTTTTCTGCAGCGCAACATCATTAGAGTCCATCAGCTGAAGTAGGCTCCATGGTGTAATGGATCCCTAATGACGGCAGTTATCATCACCGGTGACCTCAGACCTTTGTGCATCAGACATCACTTCCCAGTCAGTTGCACTCCATGTCTGTCTCATTCATAGCAAAGCTATTTAAATAGCAAATTGCAATATAATAAATTGCTACTTGTCCCGACAGTTACACTCAATTTTCCCCACATCAAAGCACTCATCTCAAGGCTGGATTACAGGCATTAAGCACAGGGACCGGCCAGCACAGCAGCTGATAACTCATGCACACACACACTAGGGGGCAGCAGACACTGAGCCCTGGGGCACTGATGCAAATGTTTGTGCAGATAAAGTCTCCCTCCCACGTCTCCACGCTCCCCCTTGTTGATCTGCGGGTGACATCATGTGACCGTCCGGGCCTGCCTTTGCACCTGCAGGTGCTGCTACACTGGCAGCGCCTGTCCTCCACGGTAAAAGTCCTTAAAGACTTGCAAAACCTGGGGTCCCTTTCAGCTCTGCCACCGTTGGCATGGCAACAGAACCTGGAGAACACACAAGAGTCATTGACCAGAGGCGCCCAGACCATCAGATCAATGGTACTCTATTGCAACCTATGCTTTACCCCCCGCTACTGCTTGTAGGATGTGTAAAGATAAGCTCCTCACACAAAAAACAGGGTGAAAGAGTCAGAGAGAGGATCAGCTCAATATTACAGCATGTGTTTTCCAAGCAGGCCGCTGGTAAATAGGGACAGCAGAGGCAGATGTTGATTTTGCTGTAACAGCAGAGCGGGATCGGTGCCAGCATCTTATGAAAAAGTAGTGCAAAGATCTAAATGGGGAGCATTTAACCTCACATAAATCCTGCAGAGACCTTTAAGTTAAGGTGATACAAATGATGATAGAAGGCAAATGTACATGTGCACTTTCAGAGGCATACATGCACACACTTTAATTTACAAGTCACACTCCTGCTGTTTCACACAAACATATGTGTAAACACATCGGCTTTGTTTGTGATAATTACAGTGTTGGTGAGGAAATGATGCGGAGGCTGTGTGGGCATGATTGCCTTGTACCTCAGTCTTAATGCAATGCCATGGCTCAGAGGGGTGAGAGGCAGTGATGGAGTCAGCTCCTGTACAACTCCTACCTTCTCAGGAGTCCTTATGAGAGACATTTTGATTCAGAGACTCACAATAAATCTATGTGACGCCCACACACTGGCTATACCTTGACATTAAAAATCAGTGTTTGTTTTGCTTACATTGTTTCAACATGCACACCTGGTAGAAAGAGTGGCTTTTAAATGTGCTGAGAGTTTCAAATAAGTTCTCTTTCTAAGAGTTTCACTGCACATTTATCACTCATTATGCAAATTATTGACTGTGTTCTTGCTGTCAAACAATAAAAACTGAATGCATTAGCAGCCCGTCAAAAGGCTGCACTGTAATCACAAATGGATAATTTGCATCCACTTTGAACGATGTAACGAGCATTTGACTGTTCATTTACCAAGAAAACACAGTAATTGCATCACAGGTGATTTGATTATTTATTGGATTAACTTGAATTAAAAATTATATTGTAGTTTTATGGCAATAGACATCAATTGGCAGGATGGATAATAATATTACAGTCTGTAGATTGGAAGAAAATATATTTAAAATTATAAAGTAAAGTAGTTAAGTATTAAACACTTCTTTTTAGAGGGGTAGGGGACGGGGATATTTAGGGGGATATGGCATCTTGATGCCATGTAGAAGTTATGTAATTAGTCAATTAATTCACAAATTAATTAACATGTGTGAATATGTATAGAAGCTGAGCACATTATGGTAGGATTTTATGTTGTTTAGTGTAATTTGTTTTATTTTTGGTTTTAAACCACTTGTTACACATTTTTGGAATTATATGTAACAATTTCTAACAACCCGAGAATTATTACAAATTATTTTTTAAAAACCCCTGCAAAATCTCACATTCAGACACCAAGACCTTAAGGACAGTGGTAAAAAAAAAAGCCTTTAGGTAATAACAATGACAGTTTTTCAGATTTTCTGTATGAATAGCATATTTGGGTGATTGAATGCCAAGCACATCTGTTCTGGAAACTGCTGAAAAATCTTGTTATTGTCAAAATTCCCACAAAGGCAATACACACTCTCAATGCTCTGGGTCTCTAGTTTGTGGTTATAAAGTTTCATGGGGCTGTGATTATCCTAGAAGTCACAGAAGGTCATTTTATACTCAGTCCAGTCAAGTTCAAAACATGCTCTCGCTGCAATTAAATGGTTACTATGGAGACTCACTTCATTACACATTTTATTTTTTTTTTTAAAATAGGGTTCATTACATCCACAAGAATCTCGGCTTCCCCATTTATGCATTCCCAACACTGTTTTGGGACCCCAGTGTGCAGAGATATTCAAGTACAATAGGCAAAAATAACTGCACTGCATGAGAAGAACTGCATGGTTTCTGCCTCGGACTGCATGTTATTAGCATAAGGTGGGCACGTCTGTAATGGGGAGACTCCTCGTAGAGCCCGTTTTCATTCAGATACCCTGAGGTCGGAGATCAAGGGACCCCTTTGTAAAAGGCCAAGTCAGGTTTTCCCTTGCAAAAATTCAGCCTAACCTTGGAGTGTTATTTCAGCCCCTTCCCAATACAATAAAACATGATATGCTTGGTCCAAATTAATTATTCAGACTTTTAGTTTTGGTCTTATGGTAGCAGTATTTTGACTAGCAGTAAAACTTAACCCTCCACAGCTGACAGCAAGTCAGTTTGTCGAAATGCTTCAGATACCGAAATGACTTGACTGCTTTTAGGACTCAATAAATCTGCATTAGAAATTCGGAAGTGTTCCTCACCTGCAAATTCCCTTTGTACACACGCATTAGTACTGCATGTGGACACAGTGACAGTCTCAAGCCAATTAACAGTAAGATTAGTTAACATTTTGGATTCCTTAAACCCCTGAGCAGCTATCACAGGCTCTCAGAAGTGAACCCATGCGCCCTAATGGCCATTTTTCAAACACACAAGTAGCAGTTTACGGTCTCAAAGCGCTATATCAGCACCTCCTCCCAGTATACACCCAACTCCCAATCAGGAATGCATTTAGGTATTAAGCAGAATTTAGTCCCCTCTTATGCACCATTTAATGAGCTCAGTGCTAAATTACTACCACAGCAATTACACACACACACAC